>JAUTXW010004894.1:0-600000 GCA_030620095.1 Kuschelorhynchus macadamiae | reverse complement strand
ACAGCAATAAAAAATATAACTTACTGCTAGGAACAATTAATAAAAGAGAACTTTTCTCAAAAATCAATTTTAAAAGTGTATAAAAGCTAAAAAATACTACAAACATATCACGTATAATAAAAACGTTTGCCAAAAAATTTAAATGATGCTCTCAGTTGTTTGGTTATCAAGAAATAACAGATACATTTATATTTTTAATTTATGGTATGTTCTAAAGTTAGATTTTATACATGGACAAAATTAAATTTACAAATTGTACCTAGCAGTAGATTATATTTTGTATTGATATATTTATGTGTTTAACATAACGTTCTATTTTTAGCCAAGAAGAAGAAAATCATAGGATCAAACGAACTTACCAAGTGATGATGATCTTGATTATATGAAGGCCTCGTCGAAATAAATAAAGACATATGTAGTACCTCCGCCTCTGGCCAATACGTCCACAATCTTGAAAGCTAAGCAAAAAAGAATCCCTTCGTACCCTTGCCTAACTCTGCCGATAGTATTCAGTCTAGTTTAAAGTCGTTGTTGCAACACAATTTGGGTTTTTTTTTTTTTTTTTTTTTTTTTTTTTTTTTATAAAAAATTGGGTTGGGTTGGGACTTTATTTATTTCGACGAGGCCTTCATATAATCAAGATCGAACATCACTTGGTAAGTTCGTTTGATCTTATGATTATATTCGGCCTCGTCTCATAAATAAAGACATATGTAGATGTTTAAAGAAGTTGCAACAACTAATTACTTCAAAAAAAAAAAAAATATATATATATTTATTATTTTTTATGCAACATTAAGGAACATAAAACAAAACATATGCAAATCAACAGTCTAAAAAAAAGAAAATTTTTCTTATGGGTATGTAAGCATAATAATGTAATAAATATGTAATTTATCACAACAGTTTATAACACACTAATCTTACAACAACAAGGAAAACATAAAAATTAATATCATAACATATAATATAAAGGTTTTGGTAAAAAACAAGACAAACCAAATAACAAACATCTTTCCAACGAACAAATTATTATTTATGTTAATTATTATTTTAATTTACAAACTAAGAATTGTTTGGGCAAACTCTTGGTTGGATATCAAAGGTCTATTGTAAAAATTCGCAAATGTGTTTTATCCATCTTGCGATGGTTTGCGAGGTGGCTTTGTGATATGGTTTCTTATATGTGAGAAACAAGGATTTACAAGAGCCTCTTAATTTCTTTGTCTTTTCCAAATATTCTAGGAGAGTCCTAGAAACACATATATTTGGGTTTTCATTAAAAAATAGCAAAACTATAAAAGGCTGACTCTTATTTCTGCCTGATGTCTTTATTCGACTTGGAATTTTTATTTCAATTCTCTCTTTTTGAATTATTATATTGTCAATATCAATCAGATTTAAGGTTTGAATACGCTGTCCCGTTGCCAATGCCATCAGACTTACTAGTTTTTGGGTAAGCATTTCCAAACTAATCTCACTATTTTTAAAGTTTTTTAAATAATTTATAACAATACCTGGGTCCCAGGTATTTTCATATTTAGCCAAGGTTGGTCTTTTCCCAAAAACTCCCTTAAAAAACCATTTTAACCTAAAATCTTGCCCCAAGTCCGGCCCTGCTATTTGTGCAATTGCAGATCTGTAATTATTAAGAGTTCCATATGAAGCCCCTCTCTTAAAATGTGTGGTTAAAAACTCTAGGACAGTTGGAACTTCAACTTTAAAGGGATTTAAATTATTTGCTATACTAAACTCCCACCATAACTTTAAGGCAGCATTATATTGCTTTAATGTTGCGGGTGTAATTGAGCTTAAACATATATCTAAAGAATCTCTAGGCACCTTTCCTAACAATAGCGCCCTCCTGATAGTCTCCCCGCCACCAGGGTAAGGTTCTGTCAAAGGGGGTGTGGTAACCTATTAAAGGTAAGTAAAAAATTTTTTAGGATTAAAGATTAATGGTTCACCAACTAGTATTGACTTAAAAATAGGATACCATGGTTGTGAGACCCAGAGAGGAACAACTACTATCCCTTCCGCTCGATCTTCAATTATCTTTTGAAGCACCTTTAAAATCATACAAAAGGGTGGGAACGCATAAAAATTTAGTTTGCTCCAATCCAGTGTAAAGGCATCTACTTTATGTGCCTCTGGGTCTCGCAACCATGATATAAACATAGGACACTTTCTATTCAACCTACTAGCAAATATATCAATATCTGGTTGTCCAAAACAATTTACAATGTTTTGAAAGGCTTTATCTGATAAAGACCATTCCGTCTCCTTGTGCACCTGATGAGAGGCCCTATCGGCTTCTATATTATGCTTTGTATTTATGTAGCTAGCAAAAATTAAAATATTTCTACTTTCACAAAACATCAACAATTTTTCTTGTTATTTCATTTAATTTATTAAATCTAACACTCCCTTTCTTATTTATACAGGCTACAGCTGTAGTGTTGTCAACACGACATAAAATATTGCAGTTTGATAATTTTGAAACAAAACACTTTAATCCAAAATACAATGCCAAAAGCTCTAAATAATGTATGTGCTTTACCTGTTCTTTATCTGACCAATATCCCAACGTTCTCTTTCCGTTGCAAAAAGCCCCCCAACCTGATCTTGATGCATCAGAAAATATCTCTAAGCAAAATTTAGACAAATTAATATTATTGGAAGTATTTATGTTATTTATAAACCAATTAATGTCAAAAAATAACGTCTCTGGTATTTTCATCTGTACATCATAGCAACCCTTAGCCTGTTTTAAAGCGATATGTTTACAACGTTCTAGGGATTTTAAATGAAAGTACCCATATTTTATCGCTGGGCATGCTGAAACCAGTATGCCAATAAATTCTGCAAAGTCTCTAATCTTAAATATTTTTAATTTTAAAAATTTTTTGCAAATACAAGATATTCTAACTTGCTTTTCAGTTGGTAATGATAGTTCCATTGAAAAAGAGTTATAGATAAAACCCAAAAATTTACATATTTTGCTAGGTATTAGACTGCATTTTGTATGATTAATTAAAAAACCTAAATATGTTAGAGTCTTAATTGCTAAATTTGTATTTCTGCTACATTCATTATATGATTTTCCAAAAATCAAAAAATCATCCAGATAAACTACTAAAAGGATCCCCCTTTTTCTTAGCATACTAACTACAGGTTTTAAAATTTTTGTGAAAATGTAAGGTGCACAGCTGAGCCCAAAAAGTAGACACTTGTATTCATAAATTACATCCTGGAATATAAATCTTAGGTATTTTTTGATGTGCTTCTCGTACTGGGACCAGATAATAAGCATCTTTTAAATCAATGCGACACATAAAAAAATGTTTTCTTATTAGCCGGGCAACTACCTTATTATCTTCTATTTTAAAATGTTTGTTTTCCACAAAGGAGTTAAGTTTTTTTAAATTTAATATTAATCTATAGGTCCCATCAGGTTTTGGTACAAAAAAAAAAATTTTGAAATAAATTGTTTTTTACATTTCTTGACAGCTGATATTGCGCCTTTATAACTTTTTTAAAATTAAATTTTCTTTTTGAGACCATTTATTCTCAGTGGGAATGAACTTTTGCACGGGATTATTGGTAAATGGAATTGACAGTCCATTAATATAAGACCTCACTGTCCTATTTATAAATAAACTCTGCCACCTATGTACAAAATGTCTCAGGCGTCCGCATGGTTTACTAACCTGAAAGTCTATATGCGATGACTGCGCCTTCTGTTGCTCGGGTTGCTCTGCGAGTAATTGTAAAATACTTTCCGAGATAGCAATTTTTACCTCGGGGCTTATTGAAGGTGGATTTATTAAGGTACAATTTTCTGGAGGCAAATATTTTTCAATTAGACAATTTCTGGTTTCGTCATCCAGGCCACCAGTTAAAATATTATTCCATCGCAAAGCTATATCTGCATGGATGGGTTTTCCATACGAGTTCTTGGCTACCCCTTCCTCTCCCAAAATGGATAAAATTTCCATATTTAAATTGTTTCTGGATTCATCTGCAAGAGAATGAACCAGTTTAGTTAAATTCTCTTTAAATGTATTCATTGATATCACAACCAATAAAAACTATTATCAAGTAATGGGAAAGAAAAGGCCACATAATCCATTTTCCACAAGTGGATATGCGTCCTGCTATCACAAGCAGGTAAAACAACGATATACACATAATAGGGAATCTGTTATCATTACAACAGAAAATATGTGTCCTGCTATCACAAACAGGTAATACAAAAAAAATATTATTTATTCCGTTATCACTAACAGAAAGACTGGAGGGTACCTATACCTGTTATCACAAACAGGCAGGTAGGTTTTAGACAACAAACAAAATAAAAAAAATGTTGTCCAAAAAACAGGTGTCTTTTAAACAAAAAATTTTGGGGGGGGGTAGCAACAACTCTTCTCCCTCAATGCGCCCTTCTAGGACTTATCCTTTTTCACAAAACATTGGAATTGAAATATATTTTACTTTCCCTGTGCCCGTCATTATCAGCTGTTCCACTTATCCCTGAAGCAAACGCAGGCGCCGCGCCGCGCCGTCGCGATAATACCAGGATTATTGATTATTTCCCTATCGGAATCAACAACAACAACTCTCACAGGCTGTACGGTGTCACCATCATCTTTGCTATCCTCATCCGATGAAGTCACAGACGTATAGTTGTCTACCTCTCTCTCTCTACAAACAGAACGAGACCGAGATCGAGACGGAGACCGAGAATGGTCTATCTCACTTTCGCTGTCACTGATAACACGACGTACAGGTGCCCGTATTTTACGACCACGACTTTTCTTAACCTTGCATTTTTCTTCAAGACTATTAAGCCTATTATTTAACTTCTTAAACAATTTATAAAAGCCCGACCGTTCTACCGACTGACTACGACTTCTTTTTCTATGTTTCGGCATAATTTTTACGCTTTTCTACAAAAAAATATCGATTTCGATGATTCACTTGCGACGTGAGCGTATCAACACAAAAACGAAGACTGAATACTATCGGCAGAGTTAGGCAAGGGTACGAAGGGATTCTTTTTTGCTTAGCTTTCAAGATTGTGGACGTATTGGCCAGAGGCGGAGGTACTACATATGTCTTTATTTATGAGACGAGGCCGAATATAATAAACATTTTCGAAAGCTTGGTTAGCGAAAAAAGCGGGTTTCCTTTACCATATATATATATATATATATATATATATATATATATATATATATATATATATATATATACGGACAATCATTTTTTAGTAGCTTGTAAAGCGTCAGTAGGTATTCCTTGACTCTTACATGGATTGTCATCATCAGCATGTCGTTACTTTTTTGTTTGATTATACAATATCTTCCATACATATTGGCATTAGCCACGAAGTTGTGGCTTTGAATATCAAATGCAGAATCGGAAATCAAATTTTGCTCTCACGATAATTCATTAGAATGCACGGGACGTATATCGATCGACAAGCTTACGCGTACTTAACACGACCGTGTCGTGTATTAGACAAAGCTAGACATAGTTTGGCAAACATGAGAATCAGAATTGGCATAGTGGTAAATGAGAACGGTTTAAATTAGAGTTACTTTGGTATAATAGAAAATTCCACTGGTGTATATAATTTACTGTATCTATATGAAGATTTACTAATTTTGCTATTAAAATGTTATAAGTAAACTCTTATTCACATCACTTTTGCATAAAACATGCGGCAACTTTAAGCTAGAATAGAAATTGCTTAACTTTTCTAAAAACTTGCTGTTTAGAGTAGAACAGAAAGTCTTGTTTTCAATCTATAGCAAAATGGTTTAAAATAGCAAAATGGTTTTAAAATGTTTAAAAATGTAAATCGGTTTTACAAAAACGACGCTACCATATTTTGGTTAAATGATTTAGACAGATGACATATTTGTGGATATGTCAATTTAACGGAACTCGGTTTGGCGAATAAATTAATTTTACGATAGGCACGGTAAATCATTTTGGAGAAAAAGAATTTAATGGAAAGGTCAAGGTAAATATGGGATGTAACAACAAAATAATAGGTCAGGAACACTAGAGAAAAATCGGTAAATTCATCCTTACCCACAAATTCCCTTGTACAGATTCCACTACACACTACAAATTCTATAAACTGTAATTTATTTAATTCTTTTTTTTAGTTTTTAATTTATATTATTATCGAAATTGACAATTACATTCTCAATAAATGTTGAGTTCCAAGTCCATCCAGGATGCATGCATTAAAAGGAGTGCGCTGCGTTCTATTAGTTCTATGTGTTGTCCTGTAAGAATTTTCTCACTATGTGGCAACTACTGAGCAGGACTGCCTTCTGGATGTGGATGAAGATGTTAGTATGCAGTCATATGATTTTCAGATTCTGTTCTAGTGTTTTTAGAACTAGTCCAGTTGATGATATGATAATCGGTATCACTTTATTCAGTCTCCACCTCTGTTGTATCTCGATGGCCAGCTCCGCATATTTGGACTTTTTCTCTTGATATTTATCCAACCCGTTGTTATTGTTGGGTATAGCGATATCTATCAAATAAGTTGTCTTTGTTTCCTTATTTAATAGTACTGCATCAGGCCGATTATTCGTCACCTGTCTGTCGGTGATAATTGCCCGGTCTTTATAATAGAGCACAAAGGTGTCCAGGAGGCCATATTTATTGGCAACCTTCTGGTGTATGATGTTACACACCTGGTTATGTCACTGAAGATAGTCCGTGTTTGGTAGGTAACTACATCCAGACGTTATATGCTGTATAGTGTCTGATCTCTGGCTACATTTTCGACACTTATCGGATTCAACGGACCGGTCTTTGATAATGAATTTCGTGTAATTCCGTGTCTTAATAACTTGGTCCTGCATTGCCATCAAAAATCCTTCTGTCTCTGGTGATAGTTGTCCATCCTTTAGCCACCTGTTGGATGCTTCCTTATCTATGTGTGGCTGATTTAAGTCATTGTGATGTAGGCCGTGCAGTGCCATTTGAGCCCACTGTTCTTGTTTGTCGGGGTCTGAAAGTGACTTTAGGATAATATTGTCACTTGCAAGACTCAGTGGAGAGTACAAGTTGCACTTAAGGTCACTATGCGGTGGAGACCTGATGTTTGTACCCTGTCGGGAGTGCGAATTGGTCAAGTCAATAAGGGATCTTCCACCTTCTCGTCGTGGTAAGGTCATTCGGAGAGTTAATAACCTTGGGTGTTGTGACTTGCACTTGGTCATTATTAGGCGAGTAGTTCGTTGTAGTTCAGCTAGCTCCGTGCTAGTCTATTTCAAGATTCCGAAACTGTAGGTCAGCACATGCACAGCATAGATGTTAATTGCTGTAATGAGATTTCCGGCCTCGCACTCTTTTAACGTACTGATCTTTTATCTTGGTCTTTCTTTGCTTTTCCGGGAGTAGTCTAGCTTGTTGGAATCCTAGGTATTTGTAGATCTGTCCTTAATTCATCGCTTGAAATATTTTTCCATTGGGTAGGGCTACATCACCATTAATGACTTGCCTTTTTCGATGTTTTCCCATTCCAAATTCCATATAGAGCGTAATATCATTCATATAGAGAAGGTGGGATATGGTTCGGGAATCATTTTTCGCTAAGCAGAAAAAGTGGACTTAACGAGTCTCCTTGGAAAATTCCCCTATTGATGTGTATCTCATGGGTTGTAAGAGATTGATCGCTGTTATAGATCCTCAGATTCATTTTCCACTGGTGTTTGATAGTTGCCAAGAAATTGATGATCATAGGGTGAATTTTGTATATTCCTAGTAGCTCTATGAGCCAGGAATGTGGTACACCGTCAAACGTCTTTTTATAGTCTATAAAAGCAGTGTGTATGTTGCGTTGTTTTTTCTGTACCTGCTTAAGTACCACAGGGTCGATGATAAGTTGTTCTTTGCATCCTTGATGGTTTTGAATGCATCCCCTCTGTTTCTCGGCTAATAGGTTATGACTGTCAATATGGTGATAAATACGATTTGCAATGCATCCTGTTCTTGTACAAGGTGATTGGCCTTTACTGGAACGGATCTTCTGTCCTATTGCTTTGGGGTAGCATAGTTGCAGTGCCTAGCATTAGAGATGCGGGGGTTTTCTCCGGATGATGCATTATTTTAGTAAAATGACGGGCCATAGCTTCATGGAGGACCTCAAATTTCTTATACCAGAAATTGTGAATATGGTCAACTCCTGGCGACTTCCATTTGCTCGTTCATTTAATAAAACTGTTAACCTTCTCCTTGGTGACAGAGTCACATTCCCTTTATCTGATCTGATGAATCTGATCACGTTGAAATTGTATCCATGTAGCATTTCGGTTATGCTCTTTTGGTTTTTCGCATATGTTCGACCAATACTCGGTCAAATGCTCTTTGCTCGGCAGCATCTTCTCAGTATTGATTTGATGTTTGTTGTTATTGATAACCCGATAGAACTGTCTTTGATTGGTGTTGAAAAGCCAGTACTGTCGTTAGTTTTTGCTTTAGTGTATCTTGATACTTATCTAGTTTTTGTTGATGATTGAGATCGGTCGATTTTGTACCTATTTTCTTAAATATCTTCTTAATGCGCGTCTTAAGTCTGCTGAAGTGGTATTCATTCTTCCCAAATTCTGTGAGTCTACGTAGTTCCTGTTTCAAATCGTCAATTGTCTTCTCAAATCTTTTCAGCCGTATGGGTTTTTGTCAGTGTGTAACTTTGCCTATTTTCTTCTGAGAATGCACTTGTTGTTTATAGCATCTAAGGATCGCAATGGCAGAGCAGTAGATGCGTGTGTGGAGCTTCTCAAGGGTGTCATACTCCAAACTAAACTCTGCTAGTATGGTGGTAAACGGTAATCTTGAGGAAGCTGTGAGTCTCCCGACTTGTTTTTAATGCATTGTCTTTCATCGTGCGTGGATGGGACGTGGGTTATCCGATTTGAATTCTGCAAAGTCATATAGTATAGAAATTAGAAACATCATACTACAAAACGTATATTCTCATTTTGCACAAAAATTAAGTGAAATACGCGAAAAATGCGTAGTATGGGAGCAACCGAGGCAGCCGAGGGCTAATAAAGACGCTCCGCACGAAAAGTATTAAGAGTAATACGTTGTGCGCTGAGCGTCACTATCACAGCTTAGTAAGCGGCTGCCGTGCGTTCCCCGCTACTTGGTTACTTTCCCGCGTCTGTCGTTTCTGGTCATGTTTGGAAGAATTTTTGAGTATTTCACAGAATTCGAAATATATGAGAATGAGAATATATGTTTTGTAGAATGATTTTACTTTCGATATAATTTTACAGAATTCAAATCGGATCATCCACGACGCATCCAGGCAGTTGCGCAAAAATTAATAATCCAACAGCCCCTGGTTTTGGTATGCATAAAGTACATATTAATAACTATTATTTCGCAAAGGGCTTTCACTACAATTTGAGAAACAACAGAGATATGAATTTTCGAATAAAAATTTCCGGTTTTTCGTTTATTTTTCCTGTTCTCATGATCAAGTCGTGCAACCATATCATAAGGTTTGTAATTTTATTCTTTAGAATTCATCTACAATTCACACCATCAAAATTGCTTCATTAGTTTCGATTTTATAAGCCAAAAACGAAAGAAAACCCTATTTTTTTATTAAATTGTTCATAACAACGCACACTCGGTTTCCGGTTACTATTTTTGTCACGAAAAAATATCTATTTATTAGCCTAAGAATAGAAATTCACTAATTTTGACTATCAGTATAGTTATCCGGACATATACTTATTTTTAAAATATGACATTTTGAATCATCCACTTAGCAATTAGAAAGCAAATACTATATATTTACCGCGCTGGTACAGTAGAGTATCCGGACATATGTCAAAAATTAGTATATTTAGAATAATTTATTTGGCAATTATAAAGTAAGTTCTAATATCGGAAACAGGCCCGTACGTTCGGTTTAAAGATGAAACGCAACACTTAAAGAAGTATGTTCGGACACTATATAATTAGAAAAACTAATACTAACCTAACATAACCCATTCTCACAAAAATCTTTTTATTGCAAAAATCTGCTTTTATGGCCTATTTGACGTAAAGCAGACACAAAGTTATGTATTCAGTGTTGCCAAACTCACCTGATTTTCTTGAAATATATGTCACGAGATATATACAAAACCAAAAAAACCCTAAAGTTATTAATGAAATAGTTTTAACGATAGTGCCTCCGAGCAGTCGCGCTCCGGCACCTACCCTGATATACCTGTCTACCTAGGGCCTCTTCGTTGCTACGCTCTGGCTAGTACCGATCATATTGGGTACCGTTTTGTTCAACTATATTGGATTCCCTCCAATATTTTACCAATTTCTACCTATGCCACACCACTTATTTTTTGATACAATTTAAAATAAATTGAATAAGTGGCACTTAAATTGACACACACCGCCATTTTGTTGCATCGTATTGAATTCGTACGAATTTATCCCTATATGACATTTAATTTTTCTGCAAAATTTAAAGTCAGTTCAATAAGAAGACTTTTTACGTTGATTTTTTAAACATTTTATTTGGCCACTGTTTTCTTTCGCCATCTTGAATTCGTACCACAATTTTACGAATTTATCTCTTTAACACACATATTGTTTGCACAAAATTTAAAATTAATCTAATAAATAGTTTTTTCGGGCCGATTTTTTAATAATTAATTAGACCGCCATTTTGTTTGGCTATCTTGGATTCTTACCAAAATTATACCAGTTTATTCTTATGCAACACTTAATTTTGGTGCAAATTTTGAGATAAATTGGATAATAAGTTTTTACTAATACTTTTAACAATACACTAGACCGCCATCTTGTTGCGCCATACTAAATTTTTACCAAAATATTAGCAAGTCATCCCCATATGATCCTTAATGTTTGACCAAAATTTGAGATCCATCGGGTAAGCTATACCGCGAACTGTCAGACCGACAAACAGACAAACAGACCGATGAAGGTGATAAAACATATATTTTTGGCATCTAAGGGCGCTAATATGTGCATATATGTAAAACCTGGTGATTTTTTCATGATCAAAAACATTTTATTTAGCCGCCATTTTGTTCCGTCATCTTAAATTCGTACCACAATTTTATCAGTTCAATTCTATACTATAGTTATTTATTCCGCAAAATTTTAAATCAATCCATTAATTAGTTTTTTCAAGCTTAATTTTTAAATATTTTATTAAGCCGCCATTTTGTTTCATCATTTTGGATTCAAACCAGACCTTTACCAGTTGATTTCCTCATAAGGCTCGTTTTTGGTGCAAAATTTGAGGTCAATTGAATAAGTAGTTTTTTAGTAATGTTTTTTTTAACAATCCACTAGGCCGCCATTTTGTTTCGTCATGTTTGATTATTACCAAAATATTACCAGGTACCATCCCCATATGACCTCTAATTTTTGACTAAAATTTGAAGTCAGTCGGATTAGTAGTTTTTAGCTAAGCCGCCAAAAAGATAAACCGACAGAAAGACCAACAGAGAGACAGACCGAGACAGACAGACAGACCGATGAAATTGAGAAAACATGTTTTTCAGCATCTGGGAACCCTGAAACGTAAAAATCTGAAATAATCATAGAAAAAATCTCGGAGGGTAATTTTTTCACGATTCCAATACTTTCGTTATATATACTTTCTTTCCTTTTTCGAGGGAAAATACTTCCCTCGAATTACCGATTTGTGTCTCACGGGAGTTAGATTTTCGGTGTCGTGGGCGCAGATCTTCGATATGTATAAAAACGTAAAAAATTCGTATTTTAAGAACACACAAACCGATAAGAGTAAAATTGAAATCAGATATAGTTGGGTAAAAGTTTTAGGCTGAAAAATTGTGGAACTCATTGGCGTAGATATTTCGAAAAAATGGCGAAACGACAACTTTATTTTTTTTATGCAAAATTATTTTTGTCCACTATACACCGCAGACTAAAAGCAAAGACGATTGTTAAAAAAATGTCAAATATCTTTTATTTTTTTATATACAAAACATTTTCTTCAACTATATAAGGTAGCCCTAGGAAGATGCAAGAGCTACCAGAAAATTAAAAAAAAAAACTCTTTTCGAAGAAATATATAAAATTTTAATAAACAATTATTGCTATTTTTAAGAAATGGCAAGATACGTTCAATTTGTTATAGTAATTGCATATAAACCCCAAATTCAGAAAAACATTGATACACTAACATATATAGATATGTTGCTATGTTTGTCAAAATTATTGGTAATGTTGAAACTGCTCTTCTTTTCACCCCAGAATGCCACCGTACCTATTTGGTATAAAGGACATTTTTGGTATGGTATTGGTATGCTCATACAAAAAATGCACTCACATGAAATTTATTTTCGAAATCCGTTCAAAATGTTCTCTGCTACAACGACTGTATGAACAAATAAGGAAAAACAATCAGACACAATCATCGTTTTAAAATTTATATTGAATAATCCCAATAACAACGAATTGATATTTATTAGGCAATTGCAGAATCTTATTACGACCAATTATAGTAGCAAATTGAAATTTTATTACAGTGTTTATTCAACAATAAACAGCCAGACAACCAGATGGGATTTCCAATGAAACTACACATGCATACTTGCCAATTCCACAAAGACAGACTGCATGGCTGGTGAGTCAGTGTCAGTGTCAATGTTATTTACATTATAACCCGGTCGAATTCGCTGGTTTGGAATAATTTCATGCTTTGGTTTGGTTTAATAATATGAAGATCTTAACTAATTGAATATTTAGGCTTTATTGTAGATATAATTAAAATATATTAGTAACAATATTCTCTTAACAAAATATAACAGTCGTTATATTCAAAAAATATATAGTATGTCTCGCGGATTTTAGACAGATTTGGCATGAGGGCCGTTACATATAGGGTCTGGAGTTCCTGTATTTGGAGAGTTGCTGCAGCGGACTCCAGTGTATCAAATAAAATTTTATTCTCGATTACGTCAGGCCCTTACCGATGACGTGAAGAAGAAATAAAATTGTACAAGGGATCATTGGCGCACTATTTTATTTATTTATTTTTTACTTAAAAGGGAGAAATGAGATAAGATCAATCGAAAAATTAGATTATAGTTATAAAACCATGGATTTAAAAGGGCTAAAAGGTTGAACGCCGGTTATAATGCTTGTATTTGGAGGCGACAAACATCTTCAATAATTTCAAATTTATCTCAAAGTTATAATATAAAAAAAGTACTGTTTACCTTATAGAGACCGACTGTATGTAAAGTGAGCTCGTACGTAAGGATTTATCGTTTATTCCCGGTTTAGTACCTACCAAATTATTCTAATTTAATATGAATTTGTTTCTGCTTTCTTGCTGGTATGTTGTTAATTTATTGCTAGAATATTATAACTTTAATAATATTCTTTATTTACAACCACGTTTGTAATGTTGACTTTTCAGACATTTTCAAATTTTGAAAGAAAAACATACTTCTGACTTTGGCATTTTCCTGGATGGAAAGTAATCACTTTCGGTGTAAATGTCACTTTCCACCCAAGTAGATGTCGATATTTATTGAATAACGAAATTGTTTCAATTTTATTAGATTTTTTTTCCCAAACTTTTCTCTCAATTGAAGAGGAGTACAAATGATTCTTCTGAATCGTTTATTGTCATCGAAATAGTAGTTTACCTAACAAGTGTGGAAAGTGCTACTTTTCAGCACACAATTGAAGTTTGCCAAACGACGCGTAGTGGAGTTAAGGTTGCCAGATGTCCAGAATTTCTGAGAAAATTCCGGATTTAGGTAATTTGTCCCGGATCCCGGAATTTTATAATACCATCCCGGAAAGCGTCAATAAAATCAGAAAAATCAAATATAATAAAGTTCAAAAAAATATACACTGTTGATTAACATTATTACATCACGACATTACGCCGCCGCTAGCTTTGTCGGCTGTTCAATGTACACACGCCCCTGCCAACTCCCGAACTCGGGGACTTGTAGGTTGGGTTTGGATTTTCCAGTTCTCTTTCGCGAGTACTTATTGTTTTAACCGTCGGGGTAACTTTTTGGTTGGAAGAGGTCGATCTGGTAGACTGCACTGGTGAAAGTTAATGTCTAGTGGAAGGAATGGCACTGAAGTTCAATACCTTATTGGATAGATTCTTTGAAAGACTTGTTGAGCTTTCTAAATAACCTTCTGCCACGGTTGAAGATTTCCAACCTCCGAGGCGTTTGATCTTTCTTATTCCTTCTCCGGAATCTACAAGCATTGTGGCGGCTGAACGTCGGAAACTCTGGCCTGTATATAGTTCAGGATTTGGGAGCTTCAGATAACCTGCAATATTTGATGGCATTTCTCCAAAAGTGTTTATTCTGATGCATTGTACTGTGCAAGTTCCTTTCTTGTAGTTTACAAAAAAAAACGCCTGTGGGGTTTTTGGCTTTCTTAAAATCGCATATTTTCTGACCAATTTTAAATATTCTTCGCTTTCAGCTTCATCAGATAGATCAAAGCTTCTAGAACGGTAATTTTTTGTGTCTGGAATATTTATTAATAAAATATTTCCTTTGTCTTCAATATGATCCAATGTCATTTTTGTTAGTTCTTCTCGGCGATATGCGCCCGGCAAACCAAATATAGTAGCCACTTTAATATGGAGACAAATTTCGTCAGGCGCTTCAAAATATTTATAAATTATAAATTTAGAAATTTCCTCTTTTGAAAAAATTTTCGCCTTCTATGGTCTAAATCCAACATTTTGTTTTTTTAATAGGCCGTGACTTTAAAAAACTTGCTTAAATCCATGCTTGCATTGAGTTTGATCATACTTTTTAACATTGAGTATCTGGATCAAAGCGTGTTTGGCTTACATGTTTTGGAAAGTTCGGCGAAATATGCCAAAAAACCGGGTTTTTTCAAAGTTTTGACGCATTTAGTTTAACACCAGGTTTTAAACAGAATATATTCTTTCTCATACCTATAACGGGATTTTGATGGTAGCAGATTAAAGTTTGCAGTTCTAGCTACCTCCAATACTGACTCTAACAAATCTTCGTCTGAAATATCCATTAAAAACACTTTTACTCAGGTTTTATTCTATGACAAAAATCAGCGACAGCAAAATTGGTTTTGATTGACAATGAATGACACGCATATTTTTACTGTGTCTATGGTGATTCAAACTGCCAAATAAAAAAGCAGGTGTTTATTATTGCTTAACATTGATTTTATAAGGCATAATACGAGAGCCATTAAACAATTTTATAAAACACGTTTTACATATTTTTTACTATTTTGTTGAAAATTATAGAAGGATTCTAGCAAATTTATGTTCTCAAATCTATCTTAACTATCAGCGTATAAATATATTTTTAAATATTTAAAATCAGTAAGCACATTTCAAAAAAATGGGGTTATTTACTTTTCCGCACTAGTGCGGAAAAGAAGCTCTTTCCAAACTAAAATGAGTGCGGAAAAGTGAAGTTTTCCGGATGCTATGTTCAATCTATCCAAAACCATAGTAACCATTGTCAAAATGTCAATTTGACTTTTTATTTGTTGATGGTGGCGAAGCTTGAGGTTATACAGGGGTCTTACTTTGTTAATTTCTCACTCTTGTATTTGTTACAACCCATTATTTGCATTTAAAAAGTATAAGTTCAGCTCTGTGATACACGCTTCGGTAAACCGTTCTTTTCTCTCGACAAGAATAAAATACTTTCCACCTAGGTATATAATATACTATTTCCGAAAATCGTTCAGAAATGTGGACATTTTTGATAAAATGTTTAAAAGAAAAAGTCAATATTTCCTTGAAACTAGTCATTGCCAGGCAACAGAAAATAACTGTTAGGAAATATTTATTTTTGTACTACTTTACAGTTATTTATATACTAAAAAAAATTCAAGTTTGACAATTCAATATAGCTTTGTTTCCGTAGTTTCAAAACAAGTATTTCATGGCATGCTTTATTTGTGAATAAAATTAATAATGCCTATTTCAAAATTTTAACAAGTTGATTATAATAATTTATGTCCTTTCAACAATTTTCGATTTTCGGAAAAACGTTATGTATAACTCGTAGGAAAAGCCATATTTTCGGAGTCTGTATTGCCTGACTCCGATTGCACTTCGACCGGTAATCTTTACTCTTTAGGGTCGTCCGGGAATGTTTAGCTTTTCCTACTAGGTATACAATGTACTATTTCTATGCATTTTTAAACTTAAACTTAATCAAGATCTAAGACCTGTACAACGTTCCCGTATCCATTTTTTGGCTCAAAAACTTATTAATCTACTTCTTCTGAGGTAAATGTTAAAACACATTTTTAAAACAAAAAGCGCATAACATTTTTTATGAACTTTGAAATATTGTTCACTAGGAAAAGATCCTTGTTTACAGCATTCAAATCCAAGCGTGGTGACCGACGTTCGAGATTTTTTCTTAAGATGCCTCCACTATTAACAAATCAAAATACCTCCCAAGTTCCTTAGGGTACATTAGATATTAGATATATTGTCAACTACTTTTGAATTGCATTACATTTAGAACATACTCTACAATTATATAAGCAGTAGTTCTAAATGTGAAGTTCCTTTACTGCCTAAATACTGTTGAAAAGTATGACATATTTAAATCTTTGCGAACAGCAAAAAAGTCGTCAAAATCAGCGACAACTTAAAAAAAAAGGTTTTTGGTTTGTGTTATTTGTTAACAAATAACACCCCTCAAAATCAGCGACCAACGACTAAAAGAAAAGGTTTTTTCACTTATAAAATAAAATCATGGTAACGTACTATAAAATAATTTTCACTTTCAAACATTTTGTTTCGTAATTATAATTAAATTTTTAGGTATCAAAAATTTCATTTGACATTAGGAGAGTTTATAGACGAGTATCGACTTAGCGGCGAAGAATTATTAAAAGCAAGAAATGGCATTCCCAATCAACAGAAAGATTAGCAAATCAGATTTTCATCAGGGCACATCATGGTATAATTATTTAATTGCTAAATAATTTGTTTTTTTAACAATTCCCAATATTAAGGTACAGTAAATAAAAATTAATAACACTATTTTATTACTGAATTTTGTGACTCTGGACACCTTGAAATATTGCATTAAGGTTTTTTCCAAGTTCTTCCTACAAGTCACGTCTACCAACTAAAATTACGTCCAAAAAACATAACTAGATTAACAGATTTCTTTCACTGTTAACTAAAACTTTACAAACATAAAATTTTACCAAGTGTTTTACTTTACAAGCTCCTTTCCGCCCTTAACTCCTGGTGATGAAATCATCTCCACGTCTAAAGTCGTAAGCTTTTTGCAAATGGACTCGCCGCAAATTCTACTTTAATCCCTCCTCTTCACTTCCCCCTTCCATTGTCTTTGCCATACAATATGCACGAAATTACCTTGCCTTAAAGCCCTCTGACCTTGATGGTATTCCGGACATAGTCATAAAAAAGTGCGCTTCTGAATTGGCCCTATTCTCACCAGTTCATATGACCAGGTCCTATGACAAGAGCATTTCTCCTAAAAGCTGGAAATCGGCTCGTGTACAGCCTGTGCTCAAAAAGGGGTCCAAAAGTCTTTTTCTTACTACATACCAATTATAAGTAAGGCAGTGGAGAAGTATGTCTATAATGATCTTTTAAATTACCTTGGAAAGTATAAACTTATACATGACAGGCAATACGGCTTCCGTCACCAAAGATCCACAGCGGATATTCTTACCTTCGTAACTCACAACCGGAAAAAGGTTATCAAATTCCATAGAAAAGCCCAAATGATTGCCCTCGACATATCCAAAGCATTTGATTAAATGTGGCCTGACGCACTTCTTAACTAACTTCCTGCCTATCATCTTCCAAAACTTTGTACTTGGATTGCCAGTTTTCTTTCCAACAGAAGTATTTCTGTAGTGGTTGACGGTCATTCATCAAATAAAACAAAAACAGAAGCAAATCAACACAGGCGTTCCACAGGGCTCAGTGTTGGCACCTACCCTATTCCTACTGCACATCAATGACCTGCTTTCTTCTACCAGCAACCCTATTCACAGCCTAACAACACTATTTATACACTTCGTAAATCAGACCCTGCCTTGAGTATTTCTCGCACATATGGGGAGCAGCCTTCCATTTAATCCTTGATATTCCTGACTCTATCCAGAGAAGAGCTATTCGTCTGATTGATGACCCAAACCTCACAAAGAAGCTTGCATCACTAGAGCATCGACGAACTGAGGGCGACCTGTCTCTGTTTCACAGATACTACCACGGGTTCTGTTCAAATGGAATATCATCCATTATGCCCTTCTCAGTCATTCCTGCCAGGGAGACACGAGAGAGAGAGAAAGAGAGAGAGAGAGAGAGAGAGAGAGAGAGAGAGAGAGATGGATTAAGAACACATCAACCTCTTGGGTTTAATTTTCAATTTCATTTATATTTTTTATATTTTATTTATTAGTTCAATGAGCTGAAGAAATTTAATAATTGTATTTGTGTTGATGTATTGTAGAGTTGTTTGGAGATTGCCTGTTATGTTTAATTGCTCTCTTATGTGAGCGTGTTTACTGCAGGTTGTAAGGATACGTTTTATAGTAAGTAGGGTGTTATATATTTCACATTCAGGCGGATTATCCTTTTTTAGTAGACATTCGTGTGTTAATTTTGTGGGTCCTATCTTTAATCTTGTCATGAGACACGATTTTTTTTGGGAGAATGTTTGTAGGCTTTCCTTTTGATAGAATATTTCCTTAATGTCATGAAGCTCATTGTTTTCTTGTAAAAGATCCCAGTTTAGTTGAGTTACATTTTCAAATGCAGATTTGGTTGCTATGTTCTAAGTCTTCTTTCCATAGAGTGAAATTGAGTTTGTTGGGTGAGTTGTATGATACCCTTGCTAATAAGACAGCTCTTTCATTTCCTAGTATATGATCCAAGTACTTACTGTTTTTGATTTCAAAAAATTGTTGTTTGAAATATTGGTTATTAGTTATTAGTTTGGCTTTTTAGAGTGGCTGACATACTTAAATCTACTTTAATAGGAGCAATGGTCCAGGCTGGGACCGTGTTGGTATCTGCTTGTTGTACAGGGGGAAAGTCTGAGAATAATCTTTGGTTAATGTTATGGAATATATGACAGGATCATTTGTATTTTGTATGATTTGTGTCAGGGGTTGGATAAGTGGGAATTTTTACTGTTACTGTATCTGCATAGTAAAATTTCTCTTCTTATGTACAGGCTTGGGCATTCAGCCTCGCAGTATAAACTTTGAGTGGGACTGGTGAGAAAGGCACCTAAAGCTAGCCTAAGTCCGCCATTGTGTATTGAGTCGAGTTTTTTGATGTATGATTTGGGGGTAGTTGTAGTCTATTTTCGTGAGTATGGTTGCTTTATATATTCAATAAGTTGACTCAATGTGCACCCCAACTAATATGGGATAGACATTTTAAGAGTCTCATGTCAAGTGTACATTTTGATTTTAATTGTGTGATATGAGAGTTCCAGCTTAGTCTAGAATCAAATACTACTCCTAAGAATTTGTGATATCACTTAACTGGGATTTGTGTGTTATTGATGGAGACAGTACTTAGGCGAGGACAGTTTTCCTTTTTACAAAAATGAACACATGCAGATTTTTCTGGTGAGAATGTCAAGCCATTATTGCTAGCCCATGTTGTTAAAGCGTATAGACTGTTTTATATAAGTCTTTCGCTATGTTTATAATTTTTATCTGAATGATAGATTAGGTTATTTGCTGATGACATATCAGCAAATAACCTAGTTTTTACGTTTTCAGGTATATATTTTGCAATAGAGTTCATTGCGATTATAAACGGGTTGGACTAATGGATGAACCTTGTGGTACTCCATTAGGTTGTGCATATAGAGAGGATAAAGTATTGTTTATTTTTATCAAAAATTTTCTCATGTTTAGGAAAGTGAAAATGAATTTTAATAGGTTGCCTTTAATATTCCATTTAATTAATGTTAGAATCGTGGATGATCTCTTGACAGTATCAAAGGCTTTACTTAAGTCTAGGAAAATTGTTGCAATATGGTAATTCTTGTTGAATCCGTCGTTTATATCTGTTTCGAGGCCTATTATACGGTCAAATGTTGAATATCCTTTTTGAAAATCTAGTTGGTTTTTATTTATTAAATCATGTTTTATAAGAATATATGTCAAGCGATTATTTACCATTCGTTCTATTAGTTTACATAGGTGACTTGTTAGGGCTACCGTTCTATAGCTGCTAGTCGTAAATCTGGGTTTCTGAGCCTTGTGTATAGGTACAGGTGTTGATGTTTTCCAGGTCTCAGAAATATAACCTGTTGTCCAAATGATGTTAAAGATTTGGAGTAATTGGTTTAGTCCTTCTGTGGTCAAGTTTTTGATTTGTGGTACTCTTATTCCATCAGGGCCTGGGGCTGTGTCTCTACATTTCTCCATCGCTGATAAAAGTTCTTTATAGGTTAGTGGTAGGTTATATGTTAAATGAGTATAATTTCCTTCAGAAATAGTGATTGCTTCATCTCCATACCCGCTGAATGACTCGTGGTAGTATTTGGCAAAAGTTTCAGTTAATTCTTTTTGGTCAGAATGATCGTGTCATTTTCTTTTAGCATGGTTATGGTTATGAGGGGGATTCCTTTTAGTTTCCTGGTGTTTTCCATATTTCTTGGCTGGATGTATTGGGATTGATTCCGTTCATGAATGATCTCCAGGAGTTCTGACGAGTCTAATAGTGTTCCTGGCGTATACTTTATCTTTTTTATATTCTATGAGGTAGAGGGTACTGGGGTTGCTTTTAAATTTATTTAGCGATTGCTTTCTTTTTTTAATAGCCTTCCCTGTGCTTGACTTTGAGGGTGCTAGCTTCTATCGCTTGTTTAATAATATTAGTGAAGTTACTAATCGCTAGTTCAATGTCATCAGATATTTTGGGGAAGTCTAGTGAGAGTTTGTAAGTATCCCAGTTAGTTTTGTTTATGATTGTACATATGTGAGTGAGGAGTAGGTTGACTATGTAGGATGTATTCTATGGTTATTGGAGTATGATCACTGTCGTGGGTGTCCCCAACTGTACTCCATTGGAAGTTTAATGCTATGTTTGGGCTGCAGAAGGAGAGGTCAATACAGGATGAGGTTCCTGAGGCCGATGATATGAATGTGGGTGAACCATCGTTCATAAGTTCATAAAAGACACGAGCATCGACCCACATGCATCCCTTCAACTACCAAGACAACGAACCTACCACTTTGTTCGCTTTTTTATTCCCAGAGAGTTGAGATTATGGAATCAAGTGTCATTCCTTCTTCTCCTAATCTGCAAGTCTTTAAATCCCTTATCAATAAACGTTCCCTATTTTTAACCGCGGTACTTAGTACTTGCAATTTATCAGTTTAATATAATAAAATTTGTCATGTTCAAACTGATCCTCTGTTCTATTTCCATTCCATTATAATTAAACGTAAAACCATAAACGCCTTTCGAAACGTTCCTCGTAAAATTTCATATAATGTCTATTATATTTCTTATAGATAAGTTATTATGTACTTTCATAAATTCACCACATCAGTCGCCCCTGTCGCTGTTTAATAGTAAAATTAGCTCGCACACAGCACGTTTTGTACAAATAAATGATATAGAACAATTGCCGTCCTCCCGTTTTCACATTCCTGCAGAAAGGTTAATCTGGTCCTATTATTTATAATTCTTTCTTGCAATAAAAAATGGATCGATATCTATACCTCGTTTTTTATTATGTTGTAAAATATATGAATAATTAATGTTTACAATGACGAATATTGGAACGTCCTACGGTAAACTTATACAACCATTTTAAATTTCAAATAAGTGATTTAAATGTTTAATGGCATAGGTTTTACGATTGTAGATACCGTGGGTACTACATCTGATATAAATACTTGATGGAGTCGAGATGTAATTTAGAGAAATCAAAAATTTCGAATGTACAGTTATGAATTTTGCAAATATGTCTCTGAAATATGACACTTCCTTTCCCACATATATTTTTAGAAAAATAGCAGATGGATGAGAGATCTTAATGTTATGGTAATCATTGGGTCACTAAACCCTAAAGAGTAATCTGCTAATTCCGGAATATAAATTTCGCAACAGGTTTTATTGATAGGTATCCGAATAGATTAGCAATATTTAAATTGTTTTCTTTTTATTTGATAATTTACATACAAATGCCTATTTGAGAACAGTTGCCACCGTCTTTTTATCGTGTAAACATCCCAAAATAGCTCAACGACCTATTACGGATCAATATATTATCCACTTCCAGACACGTAGCCAGGGGGGTCCAGGGATCTAACCCCCCCCCCTTCACCCACCCCGTAATATTTTGTTATAGGCAGGCTTCTTCCTAATTTTCTTGAACTGAACTGAATTCTGGGGTGGACCCCTCCCGAAATTGAATTTCTGGCTACGTGCCTGTCCACTTCATACATTGAAGTTCAATTTATGAAAAATAATGATACTATATATCAAGAAATTAATTAAAATAGCATAGAAAATTTTAAAAAATAGTAATACGGTTATTATAATAACTGACTACTGTATTAAGGAATAAACTAAGAAACTCAAAACCTATTTCGAGCCTTTAAATGTCCCACAAATACATCCCGAGAATTAAATTTATAGCAAACATTACTAGTTTATGTTATTAAAAAAAGATTTAATAAATTAGATAATGTCCGACTAGTTTATTATTGACAAATAATGATAATATGTCATAGTCAGTTAATTAAAAAATATCGCCCTAAGGCATTAAAAATTATAATGTGGTATATTATTATTAAAACTAGATTTTTCTCAAAAAAATATATTTTACTTACTCGGACATTAAGCGTTGAAGGCACCACGGGTCTTACCAGGGATAACGCTTTCGGTCGAGGTATATCCCTTGGGTCAGAGATCCTCGGGAAACACTGTGCCGACCTTAAGCGTTGTTAGCCTTTTAATACCTTTGGTATCTTAATAACTATAACACCAACTGGAGATTTTGGTAATTTAATTTAAAATGTATTAGTTTGTTGCCCATTTATTATTATTAAGTTCTATTGATAATTTCTATATATCAAGAAGGCCATATTTTTTGTATTATCTCTAATTTTTAAATAATTTATACTTATTTATAGAGTGGCCAAATAGTGTGAGGTTATTGATTAGAACTTGATCATCTCCATAGTTTTTTTTATTTTTAAGGCCAACATATTTATTGTTTTACTAAATTGCAAGAAGTTAAGTAGATTTATAAAAATAATATACAAAGTGTAGCCAAAAAATGAAGCAAATTGAAGTTGCCTTTTTTGAAAACGGTGTATGTTCTTTTACATATTTTAATAATCTTGTCAAATGAAAACATAATTTGTTTTATAAATGTCCTTTCCCATTTTCAGCAATTTTATGATTTTAGCATTGTCCAATCTAAACGATCTAAACTAGAGCATTATGGCTTGCAGCTTCCCATCTTAGTTTTTAACTCAGTTTTTAATAAGTGACTGATACTAATTTCCTTTATTCGAAATTAGTAAATTTTAGACTTTTGGTTAGACTTGGAAGTAAACTTTTTTGACTTAACCATATTTTCGTATTATTAGATAGCTAATCAAAAACTAGGATAGAAAAATGCAAACTGATTGCTCCAGCCTAAACCCTTTTGATCTTGCAGCTAGTTAAAAAGTATAAAAACGAGAATTACGTTATTTTTATGGCTTTCATTGGTGATAGTAATGTCATATATCATAAAACCTTCACCAAAGTTAATTGGGCATGTTATATAAAATGTCTTGAATTGACCAAAACATTAAAATGTATGATAATATAATAGGAAAGAAATGTAAAACAGTGAAAATAAAATCTGATTACAAAAATTTCAACTTTTTCGAGACCGAGAATATCAATGCCCGGCAATAAGTAAGTTCGAACATCGAGAACGAAACCGAGACTATTAATATTTTTCGAGATCGAGACCAGATTAGACTAAATATTCCGGAAATTTGCATAGCTAAAGAATGTTTCCAAGGGAATATGGTTGATTTGTCAAGGCGATCTCTATATTACTGTTTTTATGAGTTTTTACTAAAATAATTGCTATACACTTAAACAGGGGAATTATTCGCCGTGATTATAATAATTCGCAGTAACTACCTTTTATAATAAATTTTTTAAAAATGCCACTAAACTGCCTTATATGCATCAAATATTGCTTATAATATACAGAATAATTTTTATATTATTTTTTGCATTACACTAGAATTTATTCATCTACCTAAATAACAGATTCTTGCACAGTTTTAACTATAGCATCATGCTCATAATTTTTTATATGATTTTTTGATTGACTCATGTGAAGTCAAACTTTTTCCGTTTAACTTCAAGTATCATTAAATTATTATAATGTTAGTATTTATCAACAAAAAATCTTCCAATCGTATATACCAAATAAAAAAGAGGAAATAATTTACACCTGGAAGTTTGATATTGACCGAAATTTCAAACTCTTGAAATATTTTTCGATTCAGAAACGAATCTAAATACCAACTTTGAATTCATAATAAACCGTTCAAAAAAAATCAGCAAACCTCGTTCTGAATCTTTACTTATATCAAAAAACTGTTTATTTGTTACTTTTTGTTTGATAAAAGAAAGAAACTTGGGTAATTGAGTAAACCGATTTGTAAAGGAGTTTACCCAGAATTTCGTTACTACGTTGCATCAAGATTTAATAACGGCAGAATGCAAAATTCGACAAATGTGACAAAAAAAATAACTATCCTCCTTGTCAGATCCCACAAAAGGCAACGCTGTAAAGTTAAAATGACATACTTCGTTTCTTATTGCCGTTGATATATAATATATATATGTCCATAAGCGTAATCTGAGTAATAGTAATATGTTTTAATCTATTTGTACAACAATCGTTTAAATGCCAATAAAAATTGAAATCTATGATAACACCGCGTATATTAAATAAAAAACCTAATCTATTCCTTACATTCTGCATAAAAACATACCTAAGCTCGTTTATTTTTATTTACTTTGTTCTGACTGCAAAACAACGTACCTATTTTACCTCTCAGTATTTTAAAAGAATTTATTTTAAGAAATGTATATTTTTTACGTCTAAAACGTATAGAGATATGCCTGTGTTTTTTATACCTTTTTCCTTCAATCAACGTTATATCTACAGCCTTTCTAAAGAACGATAGAACAGCAATTCCAAAAGCATAATGACTCTTAAAGGTATTAAGCTTACTTACAAATTAGTAAAGCATTAAAAAAAATCTCGTACTACGCACGCCAGTTAATACATAAAAACAACATATTCACTTAACTATGAAACGATACGTTAGGGGTTAAATAGTCCAAATTGCATGCTTCGGACTTACGTATCATAATGCCCAAGAACTCGCACAAAAATTATCAAAAATAACCGAAAAACTTCCACAACCCATAAAACTTGCGGCAAAAATCCAATCTCGCCAGTTTTCGCTGTTTCTGTATTATCTGGCGGCACGGCGCCGGCGCCGGTGGCGCGCCAGTTAATACTTCATCACTCAAATTCTTGCTTAAACACATTTTTGCTTAAAAACATCTTTTATAGAGAATAAAAATACATAACAATAATCAAATAGCAATGTTGAATTTTAAACTTTGACAAATGTCACAAACGTAACAAAAAAAATGGCGTGGCTTTCAAATGACGGTCACGGCACACTTGATAACTGTCTGTCTGTCTGGTCTCTGGGGCTCGATTTTAGAAATACAAAAAGAGTTCTTATGAGAAAAATTATAGAAATTACTAGCCTCGACTTTTTCTCTCTAATATATATTATTGGTGAAAATATTCATTTTGTGATCGACATAAGTCAGCATTCTTTAGGAAAACCAGAGATTGTCCCCGTTATATCTCATCAGTAAAAATTTACTTCGTTTCAGAAATAAGCTCCGACCATGCTTTGTTTTCCTATAAAATCCAGGTGCCAGTCTATTCACAATTGCCATTAGTCAAAGCGAGGAGGAGTAATAACTTTTACTTACCCTCCCTTAAATCTCAAAAAAAACTCGAACACAAAACCATAACAAACATAACTTCTTATTTGTTGATTGTTAATATTTTTTAATATGTTGGTGCAAACTAAATGTTCAAAATTTTTCTACCGGTAATAATACAATTTGCGGCGCCAATACTTTCGGTAATTTAGGGACATGCGTAGCTCTATTAGTTTGGGTAATTATTCCTAAAAAGCTATTTAATGCGAGTTATTAATAGCCACCCCGTATAAATCCCGTGTTGACTGGCCAATATTTATTTTGTTAAAACTTAATAAAACTAATAATTTTAAATGGCCATGAATGTAACAATTTACTTTGAACCAACTATATCTAATAACTAACATAGAACGGAAGCTTTCACGGTTTTGGTCAATTAAGAAATCTTGGTTCTTGGGATTAGACCGTGACAAGTAGGAATTACAATCCGGCGCTTCGCCTTCGATTGCACGAACCATCTTCAGGTATCTTTACTCTACGAAATCTGAACACTGAATGAGCTCGGAGAGATTCAGGCGGGCTTTTATACCCGACCTGTGCTCGCCGAACCGTGACCCTTTGTTAAGATCAGTTTCCACGTGTGATGTAGACCGTAACCCGTATCTCTATTTTTTTGTATGTTTAAAATTTTCACTAGATTCTCTAATTTTTCGTTTATAAAATCGTGGAACCGATGCTAGAAACTTGGTTTTCTTTACATTTATAATATAGCCAGTGGTATGCTGGTGTTCAGCTACAGCAGATTGAACAATTTGTTTCTTTTTAAAACATCGTTCATGTTCCGTAAGTCTAGATATTGAGCGTCCTGTTTCTTACACATACACTTCTCCACAGGAGCAAGGAATTTTCAAAGGTAGGAAAATGGTAATAGGGCATTCTGTGTACAGAAAACCGACGCATACAAATAGATACTTAAAGCAAATTCCCACCACCATCCAGCACAAAAGAAATCGGTTATTAACTCACTAGTATATAGAGGCATTTTGATTTCTAATCAAGAGTCTCTAACACCGGAAACATGGAAACTGACCGAAGCTCTGAGAGGGAACGGCTATTGCACTAAAGATATTACGCGTTCAATTAAAAAATATAGTAATCCAACTCCGCGAAAGGGATGATAAGGAGCCACCGTTAGGTAGCGTTGTTCTTCCTTACATATATGGCACTATAGATAAAATGGGACGACTACTTCGGCGGTCCAACATACGTACAATCTTCAATACACATAAGAAGATTGGACAATGCTTGCGATCCCCGAAAGATATTGTACCTTTTCAAACAGAAAGAGTATATAAAATTCCTTGCTACTGTGGAGAAGTGTATGTGGGAGAAACAGGACGCTCAATATGAACTAGACTTAAGGAACAGGAACGATGTATTAAAAAGAAACAAATTGTTTAATCTGCTGTATAGCTGAACACCAGCATACCACTGGCCATATTATAAATATAAAGGAAACCAAGGTTCTAGCATCGGTTCCAGGATTTTATAAACGAAAAATTAGGGAAAATTTTAAACAAACAAAAAAATTCAATAGTAATATGTTCAGTTCAATAGTCATTCCCTCTCAGAGCTTCGGTCAGTTTCGAGTTTCCGATGTTAGAGACTCTTGATCAGAAATCGAAATGACTCTAAGTACTAGTGAGTTAATAACCGATTTCTTTTCTGCTGGACAGTGGTGGGATTTTGCATTTAAGTATCTATTTGTGTGTGTCGGTTTTCTGTACACAGAATGTCCTAATGTACCATTTTCCTTCCTTTGAACATATACATCTAGAAAGGGAATTGTCCCATTAGATTCAATTTCCATTGTGAACTTGATATTATGATGTTGTTGATTGAGGTGAACCAGAAATATGAGAAGATTATCCTGTCCTTGAGGCCATACTACAAAAGTATCATCTACATATCTGAAACAGTGTTTTGGTTTTAGTGGAGCGGATGTGAGAGCAATACCTTCAAAGGCTTCGCTACCACAGGTGATAGAGGAGATCCCATAGCTGTCCCTGAAGTTTGTTCATAAAAAGTTTCTTGAAAAATGAAATAAGTAGACGTAAGACAAGCTTTCACTAGGTGTGTTAGGTTCTTATCAAGATTATTATGATTCAATATGTCTGATATAATGGAATTTGAGTTGTTGACAGGAATATTTGTGTAGAGTAATTCTACATCGAAACTGACCAAAATATCTTCGAGATCCAATCGGATTTCCTTAAGTTTTTCCACGAAATGTGCAGAGTTTTTTATAAAAGAATCTGTTTTTCCAGTGAATGGATTAAGAAAGTTTGAAAGATATTTAACTAGATTGTATGTCTATTGTACTGACGATCGATCGAAGTGGTACATTGTTCTTGTGTATCTTGGGAAGACTGTAGAACCTGGTAATCTTGGAGCTGCTTGGTTTTAATGATTTCTTATCCGCTGGTGGTAGACTGGATACGTTAATCAAATTGCTGATGCGTCTTTCTATTCTACTTGTAGAGTCTGTCTGCATAATTATAGGTGTTGTTGTCTAAAAGTTGAGCTATCTTTTAAACGTAGTTCGTTCTGTCCTTGACGACTGTAGCTTTGCCTTTATCTGCTGGTCTTTCTGGTCCTCCCAGAAATAGAGATACGGGTTACGGTCTACATCACACGTGGAAACCGATCTTAACACAGGGTAACGGTTCGGCGAGCACAAGTCGGGTATAAAAGCCCGCCTGAATCTCTTCGTTCAGTGTTCAGATCTCGTGGAGTAAAGATTCCTGAAGATGCATCGGGCAATCGAAGGCGAAAAGTCGGATAGTAATTCCAATTTGACACGGTCTAACTCCAAGAACCAGAATCATTTCTTAATATCTACTATTAAATCAAAAATCTGCAGTAAATAAGTCACAATGATTTGTGTAAATTTAAGCTCAGGACTCCATACGAACCCAAAATATGCCTAATATCTTTACCCATAAATCCTACGATTTTCAAAATATTTTACATTATGGTAAAAGCAAATAACGAAATCGAATGATGCTTTTAAATTTTCTCGGTATCTGAAAAACGTCCCGTTGTTACTACGGGAAAATGGTAACGGGGTCATAGAACATCATATAGAAACAATTAAAGAAGAATTAATTAGTGCCTGCTACCAGTTACATCCCTTAATACTTCAAAATTAGACTTGATATTTAATTATACATAGCTTATTTCTGAAATACGCGTCTCTTATCGGTGAGTCTAATTTATATTCGAAGGAATGTAGGCGTGTAACCTAAAGCGGTTCTGAACTTCACATATTAAATTATTAGGTTTAGAGAATAAAAAGGGGTTCAAAGCATTGGACATAGTTACCACCCCTGGAAACCAAACAAATTTTTGATAAAGAGTTCTTGTTTACGGCGATTGTATTCGGGAGAACGTAACATCGCTAAAATATTCGTGTTTCGTTTTATAAGTATACAAAACTAAAAAGAAAAATAGTTAGTTATGTAATAATTGATAACGATATAATTATGTTGTCTTTGCAAGACTAATAATTATAATTGAATGTAACGTGAGACCAGCAAAATTCGGTATTGTTCTTTAGTTGTCTGTTCGTAATATTATGAAGATGGTGACGGGGTTTATTCCTCAACAATGTTATTTACTGAAGATACTCCTAAAACTTTTGAAGCTGAACAATAAGGTACACGTATATTACTGGCACTCCACATTGCACAAATTGGGAAACATAAATTATCTATTTCTTCATTTTTGATAAAGGTACCTTTATGAACTATTAACTAAAAATTGTTCAAATTAACTTAAAAAAGTGATCAAGGCCTCAGTACTGTCACTGGAATTTTATACATGTACAAACAATAGGTCAAGTGGAAATGGTTTAAAATTGGCTTACAAGATTTGACCCGCAACGACAGACAGACAAGTGAAGTTAAAAATAACTTGTAAAAACAATCTGTTGTTATATATAGAAAATGCACGTATTAATAAAAAAAATTGATTAGGTATTTTAATACTCACACGTTTAAGTGTATACACATTGTGAGGGCATAATAAATTATAAAAACTTTTATATTTAATGAAGTCAGTTAAAAGAGAAAAAAAAAACATATTTCTAAAACATAGACACTAGACAAACAAAATAACGGATGTTCAAAAAGTGTTTCAATTCCCGGTGTAAGTGTGAAGTTATTAGTTGCCAGTCTATTGACAAGGAAGGTATTTAACTGTCAGAGAGAGAATGAAAGATTTTTTGAAGAACCGTTAAATGCAAAACAAAGAGGTATCCAATTTTAGATTAAAATAATCGATAAATTCTCCTTATCCAGAACTTCCCTAGTACAGATAAAATAGTTTATATGTACATAAAAATATTTGGTAATAAATGTATGCATATCCTAGAAATTGTAATTTATATCAAAGTTATTACCAATCAACTATATAAATTTATAAAATGTGTTATCTGTATGTAGTGGATTTCTGTACGAGGAAATTTGTATGTAAAGGTGAATTTACCGATTTTTATTTATTTTTATTTATATGAAAAATAAATTATGTTATTTATTGTTTTTCATCATAAAAAAATCATTCAGGAAATTTAATCTTACTGAATATTTAAATATTTTATTTAACATTTTGTTTTGCCAAAGAGGATTTGCACTAAAATTTTACTAGTTTGTGCCTGTTTCACATATGATTTTTACCCAAAATTTCTAGTCATTTGGATAAGTAGTTTTTTGGTACTCAATTTTTAAACATTTTGTGAGGCCGCCATTTTGTTCCGCCATATTAGAAATTTTCGACTCCTTATAACACTTGATTTTTGACGATAATTTTATTTAAAGTGAAGGTTAAGTCGTTTTCAAGCTATGCCGCGCACAGACAAAATGACAGACCGATGGAAATTAGAGAACATATGTTTCCCTCTTACGAGGAAAGTAAAAATTACAGGAAAAATCCCTACGATAATGTGGGTGTTTCAAATATCTCATCCCTTAACCATAATTACGTTTTTTTCGAAGATATTATAATAAAAGTTTTGTTGTTTAATTAGGGTAAATTATTGCATTTTTCTGCTATCCCTACGTTTCAATTTCTTGTTGGAATTCTGAGCTTCTGTTTCGAACTTTTGATTTTTAAATGGGACTTCATATATTTTTGCTTATTCTAATTGATGTAAAACTATTTGTAAAGACTTCGTGTTTTTCTATCAAGAGTGACTAGATTCTGGATGTCAAAGCTATCATATCGATTTAAATGTACGTTGTTGTTTACCCATATTTTAAAAATACATTTTATTGTGTGGTATCAAAATAATTTTTTAATTAAAATAAATTTAATACCACACAATTGAAATTTAAAAAATATCTTTATTGCTATCCCAAAAAGTCGCTCTATTTTCTTTGAAAACAATTAGTTAAGAAGTATGTTTTTTTTATATTTCAATGTATGTAGAAGGAATTTAGTAGATAAAAAAGTATATAGGATTTTCTGTTAAAAATTTAAAGTTAGGAGCAGAAATCCGGGATTCGAGATATGGCAACGCTTTAACAGCGTAAAATAATGTGTTATTTGAACAATCAAAATTTCATTCAATACCTTAAAAGAGAAAAACCTTGAAAAAGAAAAAAGTTATTAAGAATCGACTATTATGGAGCATCCCGCATAAGCACTATTGAAACTTTTTTTGTAAGATTTTTGTAGAAATTTAAAAGCTTCTAATAGGGTACTCGCACGACAGATCATATTCGGAAAATATGTTCATAAGTACCTGAAAGAATAGTCATCGGACGAGAAGTAGCTTTGGTTTTTAACACGCTGGCGTAATATTTGTCATAGATTCGAATTTCCTCGAAAAATAAATTTTCTGTTCCTAAATTCTTCAAATGTCTCTCTCGTCTCTTCAGTGCTTCCAAAATGTTAGTAAAATATTTTTGAGATATCGCAATTTAAGTTTTCAAAATACTTAGAATATTTACAGCCATCTCTGGCAGAAAAATGATAGAGGTAGGTAAATGTGCATGATTTTGTAAATAGACCAGTTTTACTTTGAATTATTAACAGTTTCTAAAATAAACATCGAACAATTAAAAATGTCTTAATGAGTATACAATGTCAACTGTCAAGCCACCGTAAACTGCAAATACCTATTAAACTATGTTTGTTTGACATTTGCCACATTGCATCCTGTGTGTATTTTGCATGAGAAATAACAAATAATGTAATTGTACATAATAAAGAAACGAAAATATCCATAGCTTATATTAAAGAGTCAGATTACGCACTAATAAGGGGATTTTTATTATCCGATGATTAAGTGGATTAAACCTTAATGTGGCTGTGTATTAGTGTGCATAAAAAAGCGGAATAGCGTCAATAGTTGTTTCTGAATGGAGAATCTTGGTTTCTTTCGTCTCAAATGGGTAACATTCCAAGAAGAAATTATGATTCTTCCCTAACAAATACCTACTATACCTCTGCGGTTTCACCGTATCCCGCATCATCATTAGTGGTGAGACTAGTAAGTGGAAATTATGCTGCATTAGTATATTGCGGTAATACCCTTGACCACCACATTTTATTAATACGGTCAACTTTGTTTTAACTGAATATTGAATCATGATAAAGAACTATATTACGGCTATAGAGGGTACTAAAACTATTAAATAATTATAAAATATATGAAAACCGAAAATGAAATTATTTATTACAAATTTTGTTGAGATAATAGAAACTCTTTTTGGTTAACTAACGGAAAGTGTAAATTTTGTGCCGCAATTCAAATTTAAATAAAATTTAAAATCAGCATTATTTTTGTTAAAAGGAAAATAATTTAATTATTCTAAAGATTTTTATTTCAGTTAATATAGAAATATCAATTAAGAAGAGTTAGTACTATTATGTGCAGCTTAGAAACACATAATTTCTAGCTATAAATGTTTACGTATTATTTTACATAAAATTCTAACAAAATCTGATGTACGATAGATTATGTCTAAAGTTATTAGTTGTAGTGTTACACACTATTTACTTCCCTAAGGAAGGGAAGTATTGTAAACGTGAAAAAATCGCCCTCCGAGATTTTTTCAGATCTTTACGTTCCAGGGTCCCCAGATGCCGAAAAAAAACATGTCTGTCTGTCTGTCTGTCTATCGGCATATCTATTCGCGTCGCAGCTAAAAAAATATTTATCCGATTGACTTCCAATTTTGCTCAAAAATTAAGGGTCACTTTTGGGTGACCTGATAACATTTTCGTAAAAATCCAATATGACAAAACAAAATGTTGGCCTAGTGAAATAATAAAAAAATCATTACCAAAAAACTACTTACCCAATTTATCTTAAATTTTCTTTTTTAATTTTTTAAATTTTTCCACAAAAGTCGAGTATTATGTAGAAATCAACTAATAAAATGTTGGTACGAATCCAAAACAGCGGAACAAAATGGCGGCTTAATAAAATATTTAAACATTCTGCCTGAAAGAACTATTTATTCGAATGATTTCAAATTGTGTGCCATAACTAATTGTGGTATAGAGATGAACTAGTAAAACTGTGGTACTAATTCAAGATGGCGGAATAAAATATCGGCCAAATAATATATTTGTAACCGTGAAAAAATCACCTTCTTCAGGTTTTACATGTCTTCACGCTTTGGCACTCCTGGATGCCAGAAAATATATTTTATCAATTCCATCAGTCTGTCTGTCAGTTTGCCTGTCTGTCTGTAAATTCTCGCCATAGCAAAGAAAAATGTTTATAAGATTGAAGTCAATTTTTAGTCAAAAAGTGAGGGTCATCCTCGTATGACCTGGTAAAATTTTGGTAGAAATCTAATATACCCGAAAAAGATGGTGACCTGGTGAAACTTTAAAAAAAATTATTAGTAAAAAAACTAATTTTCTAATTTATCTCAAATTTTGAACTGGTAACATTTTGGTATGAATATAAGACAGCAAAACAAAATGTTATAATAAAATATTTAAAAAAACAGCCTGAAAAACGACTTATAACTTATAATTATGACTTATGATGATATAGAGATAAACTGGTAAAGTTATGGTACGAATTCAAGATGGCGGAACAAAATAGCGGCCAAATAAAATTTTCAAAAATTCAATGTAAAAAAAATCTAATTCATTTGACAATTTTGCACTAAAATTAAATGTGATATAGGGATAAACTAGTAAGAATTCAAGATGACGTAACAAAATGGTGGTATGTGTCAATGTAAAAACTACTTATTGAATTTATTATAAATTGTGCTCCAAAATCAAGTGTGGCATAGGTAGGAACTGATAAAATGTTGGTAGGAATCCAATATGATGGAACAAAATGGCGCCCAATAAAAGTGTTTGAAAAGAGGTATATATGTGCTACTAAATGACTATGTACTGAACTAAATTTGGTCACAGTTCACTATTCCTAATAAAAGGATAGATGTATAATGAGAGAAGTTCCTTGTAAAGGAAATTTGTATCTAAATTCTAAGATACCTAAGATAAAATGTATTATTTTATTTTAAAACGATTAAAACCAGAAGGAAAACTAAAAAGTGAAGAAAGCGAGCACACATTACTCCTTGAATTTTAGCGCATTTTGAAGCTTTTGAGAAAAGCGCATTTAATTACAAAAATTGAAAAATAAGTCAGGGAAATGTTTTATTTCTAAAAATGATTCTTTAAGTGGAATATTTTAAACAATGTTACAAGAGTAGGTATAAAAACTAAAAATTGAAATACTTTTTTGCGTTAAAAATATTATTGAATTATTGGATTTACAGACTTCTAATAACATTTTACTAAACTACAAAACGGACGAACGTAGCCACATTTTTTTATAATTTTAAAACATCATAACTCTTAAACAACTGACCGCAATAGAAGTGTTATACACAGATTGATAAGTAATTTTTTCATCAATGATCTAGCTAATTACAGTTTTAAAGAGAAATTTAAGTTTTTATTATACAGGGTGATAAAGGAGTACCTTAAAAAATCAACAAGATATATTTAATTAAACTAACATGTTTTTGAAAAGCTTACATGATTTTCTTGGAATGTTTTTGAAATTTTCAATCAACCGGGTTTTATCAAGTTATAAAAAAATAACTTGTTAGATATCACGTTAAAGTTTTAGGTCCAGAACATACACAATAATAAAGCAAGCCAACATATTATGTCACATTAAACTATATACAGGTTGGTAAAAAATTTAAACTGACATAGGTAAAATTTCGATAATTTGCATTTTCGAAGCTTCCTCATATAAAAAAACTAAAATTAGGTCAAAATGTAGTTAGTTACCTTGAAACGTTTTTACATTATTGATATACAGTGTGGGCTATAATGTTCGCAACCTATGAAAAACCTTTTTTATAATACATTTCTTAATAAAATATTCTTGACAAAAGTTGATCCATATAGAAAAAAATAGTTTTAACAGTGTTAAATCTGACATGACTAGGTAAAAAGTGCTGCTAGATGACAAAATACCAAAAACTCCTATTTAAAAAAAGCACTTTAAAATATTATTTAAAAGCAAATGTTTTCACAATTTGAATTGAAAATCCCAACAAATACTACATTTTTAGCTATAGCGCATCTATGAATCAATATAATGTAATTTTGCTACTAAAATAGGGTTAATGATAAAATATTCATAGACCGTGGTTTAAAGGTTTCTATACCTAATAAGGTTTGTGAACAAATCTCGAAAGGCTAGATGGTAGAGAAACAAACATCATCAAGGAAGGAAGAGTAGAAAACCAGCAATCCATCCCAGTCAGCGGAATTATAGAGCCAATTAGTACTAGGTGGCATGGGTTCTACAATTTCCTGTTGTATAGGACAGGAAACAGTAATTAGGCCGTGGTCAGAGGAACCCAGAGGAGCGGAAATTGAAGACTGATTAGGCTCTGGGTGAGTGGTGCGAAAAAAGTCCAATAGATTTTGGCTATGTGTCGATGCGTGGGAAGTAAGTAGCTTCTTTGATGACGTTGGTAAAAGATTGGCTGATTGCAAAGCCCTCTGCTGCTCTTCCGGGGAGATCAGTTTTAGTAGACCCTAACTTGTTTCTTATGAAGGCTAATCGCCAAGGATAATGATTTTAGAGGAAGGGAATTCAGAGATTATGAAATCCACTTTAGCAGAAAGTCGAAGAGCTCGTTGAAAAAATTGTCTGAGGGAGAGCCACCAGATATCGAATCTGTTCGATTCAAGATTCAAAAGTCTTGAACAGGTTTGATTACTACGATAGTAAGCGGAAACTCTACCGTTAAAGCGAAATGATGGAAGAAGGGAAGAAAAGGCGATTGATTGCATTTTTGTGGCTTATTTTGGTTTCGGTTAGGAAGAGAATATGAGACTTACAAGCTTGGAGATAGTGATGAACAGACATGAGATTTTTGCTTAAGCCACAGATATTGGTGAATGAGAAATAACATTATTCGGAATATTTTACTTGAAAAGCATCCATCATCATTTTTTATATAATATTGTTCGGTTTGGGTAAAATAAGGAAGAAGAAAGAAATTAAAAATAAGATAGAAAAGGGACGGAAAACCGTCTCACATACACAGGGCTAGAAACGTCAGAAAAGATTTCACCAGTCCTTGGAATGTGAATGGGTGGTGGTACCACCTCAGACGAGGAAAAAAAAGATCCTCTACCACCTTCTTTTTCAACCAAAAATAAAAAGTTAGATAAAATAAACTAAAGAAAATAAACGAAATAAAATTTTAAAAAAAGAAATAAGATTAAAGGGAAATAATATAAGACAAAAAAATTAAATAAATAAAAATTAAAAATGATCGCTCCTAGACCATCCAGCCAAGATCATATGATATAGTTTCCATATTGAGATGGATTTAACGGTTCCCGTAGGCGAGTTTTCCACTGCTTGTGTTTTTTTAAACCATCTGAAGTACAGATTTTTTTTTAGTTAAAGAAATTAATCTTATATTGAAACCATAACAAACTTTAAAGTTGAACTCTAGCTTAATCTTTTCTTTTACATAAAATATACTAATACATTACCCAAAGTTCAATAGTTTAATGAACGGAAATCGCTAGATGGTACCGTCAGAGCTTTAAATGGATTAAGTAGTAACTTGTTCCAGTTAGCTCTAATAGGTCACTGAGTCTGACTCACCTCGTATATGGTACTTTAAAAAATTCGATTAACGAAAGAAAAAAGAGAAATACGGAAGATAGAAAGAAAATTGTATATATTATTAATAAATTATTAAAAAATTCGGAGTAGAAAAAATCAATTTGACGGGTAAAACAGTTTTTCCCAATTATGAATAGTTTCCAAGTTATAAGATTGAATATTAGAGCTTTTTATTCTTCTTATACATTAAAAGTCTGCTTTTTGTATCCGAAATACCATGTTAAATAACTAAAAGAAAAACGTCTCAAATACAGATCTTAAATCATATAGTTGTTTATGATTTAAGATCTGTATTTGAGACGTTTTTCTCTGAAGGGGAAAGTGGAAAACTGAGTTGACAGTGGTTCTCGTTGAACTAAGACATTGGTAAAAATGTGGATAATAATATCATTTTAGGCAACAGGCACTAAGTAGCATATCTGCCTAAGAAGCGAAAAATTGGGAACAAATAACTTTTCATAATTAGTTCAAGGCTAATACAATTTTCAAAAGTTCATAAGCTCGCAAATTATTCTCCAACCGTAAGCTAGTCTATAATGAAGTAATCAAACCAAATTTTATTTCTTGATTCATTTGGCAAAAAGTGCTTGATTTTTTTTATTTCATCAAACAAAACCATAAAATTTAAGGCGATAAGTGATTACATTTTGACAGGCTCCAATCCCAAGATTCATTCATTATACAATTATCAAACATGTTTCAAAGATACAAATGACCTGATTGGATTTTTGAGTTATTCCGATATAGTGAAATAAAACTGCGATCAATACATTTTCTAAGAAATCCTTGAAATCATATTTATTAAGCCGCAAAGGGATTGGTGTGCTTATTACATACACCTTATTTAAGAACTTTCTATATGATAATATTAAGAATGACTCTAAGAACGAACATTACAATATGTTTGAAAATACCTGATAACCAAACGTTTAAAAGAAGTGAGAATGCTAGCGGGCGTGTAGCTTAGAATATTAAATTTATAGGTAATTTCATTAGAATTACAGTTTCAGCACTCCTTTTTCTTTGTGCTCTAAATTTATTAATAAAAATATATAACAACAAAATATACTTGTCAGTTGTCAGGGGTGCTGTTACCTATCTCATGTTCAAATTTTTAAACCTCTTATTATCACTTTATTCTCACTATTCATCCCAAAACCTAAAAAAAAACAGTTTTCACATTCTCACAATAATATCCCTAAAGCTTAAATTATTAACGGAATTTGTTAGACATTACGAATATTTTAAAGTTTAATAATTTGCATTAAAAATTTGTATATGATGAAAATGTCTGGTTATTAATTTACGTTAATTGGATATTCGGTAGGAAAATGGATGGAAGTTCAGAATCACGTTTTATAAATCATATACCAAAACTGAGCATTAATTCAAATTAATTTAGGGAACCATGGACAAGAAACAAAAAAATATTACGTTTGTCTATGTCTATTATGTGCTATTATTTCGTACAATTCTCTGGTTTGTTAAACACGAAGTTTTTTATAAAATGCCCCATTTTCGAAAAGAAAATAAAGATAGGTAATCATTAATGATGATGTCCCATTACCTAAGTCCAGATAATACTAAAAAATGTAACATGAGTGAAAACTGTTTATGGTGTTCTGTAAGGAAAAGTCTGTTAATAATAATGATACAAATATTTCTAATGAAAGACGTAATTTAAAAGATTATGCATTCAATAAAAGAGATAAAAACCCGAAAATTATACACTGTTGTAAAAGTTATGTTTAATTATACGACGAACCAACTTCAAGAAATTTATTTTCATAAATGTAATAATAATGTGATGTTGAGAATTATATCAAAAAATTTGAAAAAATACAAGAGCTATTTTCCATAAGAAGAGTAAGAGATCCTTTATCCAAGAAAAAAATGTTTAACAAGTTATTAAGATCACTGGACAGTGAAGATAACAATAATGAAACAATTAAATCCTACTTGAAGGTAAATAGTAGACGGTTAATTTTTGATAATAGAAAAAAATTTGAATACAATATAGCTGTGGGATTTTTACTAACTAATATCCTTTAGGATTATCAAAATTTAAAATATTTTATAAATAGCTCAAAAATTTCCCTACTTACATTTTTTATTATGTAACACCTTGTATATTATATGTCTACCAAATGAGCCTCTTCTTGCTAATAATAAATACACTGGAGTTGATACCTTTATTTTTAAAGTCACTCCAGAAATTTGAGAAAAATCCTGCCATAAGAAGCCATGTATTCTCGTTGACTCCATACTTATACGAGAATGTTCTATCCTTCTAACATATTGGCCCATATGGCAAGCTTTTTGTAAATTTTCTCGGTTGTTTCTAAAGATTAAAGGTATCAGACCTAGTGACGCATTTAAGGAGGGGTTGGGAGTTAACCCCCTCCCAGAGCCAGTTTTACTTAAACTAAAATGAAATTAATATAACGTATAGATGTTTTTGTTTATTCGTCTGTTGACGTTTATACCAATTACGAATAAAACAGGAAGCAAAGACTTTTTTTAATTATTGAAAGTTCTATCCTTCCCTTACCTAGATTAGTTGAATCTCTCAATCAACGTAAATCTGATAATTTCATGTACATTTTTCATTACATTTCATATTAACCCCCCCTCCAGAACAACTTCTATATACGCCACTGATCACAGATACAATATACAGGGTATTACAGAAGTAAATTCGGTTCATTTTCTGATCTATTTATTTAATATTTTAAACTTTGATAATTCCAAAATATAAGAATTCTTTATTTCCAAAATTAAAGGTAGTAGTGGCCAGCAAAATATAATAAATAACCCTATACCACAGAAAATATTGCATATTTTTTGTGCTTTTACACATCATCAGAACATTATTGAAATGATCAAAAGCAGCATTTCCGGAACCTCAAATGGTGATTCTGAAAAATACTAGTTCTAATCAACATTATTTATATTGGTTGTACCTTTATTTACGAAAGCGTATAAGGGCCACAATTTTTTTTATTTTTAAATTCTGACTTTAAAGTCGGAATTTAACGAAATTCTGAGTTTAATGTCAGAATTTAACAAAATTCTGATTTTAACGTCAAAATCTAAGAAAATTCTGAGTTTAAAGTCGAAATTTAACTAAATTCTTAGTTTAAAGTCAGAAATTAACTAAATTCTGAGTTTAAAGTTAACTAGATTTTTAGTTTAGAGTCAGAATTTAACAAAATTCTGAGTTTAAGGTCAGAAATTAACTAAATTCTGAGTTTAAAGTCGGATTTAAACCAAATTCTGAATTTAAAGTCAGAATTTAAAAGAATGCATTTTTGACATCTCCTGTCAAACCTGAAATTGGTGTCAGGAGATAGATACTTAAATATTAAAACAGATAAGTGAAATCCATTTCGTTCCAAGTAAACTCCTTTGGGATTTACCGAGCTTCAAAGAGTCAAAATTGTCATTGTTCAAGCGTCTTTTTCTCGAAAACTGTTAAATTTAGGATGAGAAAGGTAACTCAATAAGTGTTTGGATTATTCAGAAAAATATAAAAATTTATTAAAATATGGGGCATTTCATTTAAAAAACGGATAATGCCTCCAGTTTGAGGTAGAAGCAGCAACACCGCGCAATTTAAAATATTTTACAACGAGATTATATTATGTTCATCTATGGCCAAAGCCAAATTCTCAAAACATCCTATTCATTGGTTCTAGGATATTTCTAATAGGATACTCAACTTGAATCATCCTGAAACAGAGGGGGTGATCTGTAAGTATGCCTCGTTTTTACTTCTAAAAGCGAGACACCCTTACATCGTTGAAACATATTTGAACCGTTTGTTAAGACTTATTTATCGTTTTGTATTACCTTTTTTATTTTGTAGACCTTTTAAGGTATATGTTTTCTTATAAGTATATGCTGTATTTTATTCTTTTATGTACCTTTTGGTGTATATGTATTGTATATATGTGGTTTTTTTATTAAAAATTTCATTTTGGCTTTTTTTCAGCAATAGAAATAAATAAAAATATATAAAATGAACTAATTAAACATATGTTTAATTTGTCAGAGACTTATTTAACGCTCAAAAATCAAAATAAGAAACTTTTATTTTGTACCCTCCTCCCTTTTATCATTTTTTAACTATTTATAGTTTGGTGGAACAATTCATAGCGCATTTGCCATTATTCAAACAAGATTGTTGAAATTGTTGTTATGTAATCGTACGGACTAAATTCTGACTTTAAACTCAGAATTTTATTAAATTCTGACTTTAAACTCAGAATTTTTTTAAATTCTGACTTTAAACTCAGAATTTAGTTAAATTCTTACTTTAAACTCAGAATTTTGTTAAATTCTGACTTTAAACTCAGAATTTTGTTAAATTCCGACTTTAAACTCAGAATTGAAAAATTTTTAAAAATGTTGCCTTTTTACGTTTCCGTATTTATTATAGTTAATCATAATAATAATTATAATGTTGAACACGATAATTATATTAAAGATAATTGCTCTATTATTCAAAATAAATTAAGATATTTCTAAAAGTGACGTATTCTTGTAATGTTAAAGATGTGGATACATTAAATTTGTATTTATATGATCTAAAAAATAGTACAATGTTAAAAAATCCTTTATATGGAATGTAATTTTATTTAAATAAATCGAAATAAAACGATATTTTCCAATTTTAGTTATAAAATTTTTAAGGTGGTTTTTTCTAACTTAATTATGTAAAAGTTTAATAAATTTACTTACTAAAGATAACTTATATTATTGTTGACGATAAAACTGGTTTAATTTAGGTATATTGGGAATAAATTGTTATCCCCTGCATCAAAAAACTGTGTGCGGCCATGGAATAATAAAAAGTTAAAATAGTACCTAATACTAATAGACATCGAGAAATGCCATCACCAACTGTCATATTAGTAGAAAAGATATTCCTTGTAAATTAACACTGGATGTGACAATATATAGAAGAACGCCTACTAAAACATGCAAGTAAATTTCAGAGAAAATCAAAATGAAATAATATTTTCTGAAAATATTTTATAAAGTCTTTTTGATAGACCTATTTGTTCGTTAAAACGACAAGAGTTTTTGGTTATAATTTGAAAATCCTAAATTTGGTTATTGATAATTTTGGCTTTCAATCTTTTTTAAACATTAAATAAAATGAATGAAATGAATGATATGATAATGATATGAAAAGGATATTGGAATAAATTTAATTTGCCAATTCTGCTACTGCGCATAAAGTATGTGCAATCTGGGGGGTGACCGATGGATGTGGGCCATCGGCCGAAACCTCATTAGTCTAGCGAACAAGCCGGGCGTTTAACTGAATATAAAATATGATAGTGGGACTTGAAAAATGCGTCGTTGTTTAGTAAAAAACCGTTGTGTTGAAAAAAAAGTGTATCTTAATTTTACAATAGAATATCAGAAAGTCTACAGCTGTCAATAAGCCAAAAAATAAACATTTTTGAAAAATAATTATAAACAAAATATGAATAATACTGGCTTTCCGATAATTTTAACGAAGAAACAAGTTTTACTTGGGACATTTTTTCTTCGATGTTAAAAAGTCTACGGGTGTTGAGTTTGATGAAATTTTTTTCAATTTCACTAGTAGTAAACTGCATGTCTTAAAAATGGATTTAAGCTCAAATAAATACAGATGGTTTAGTTTGCCTAGAGAATACTTAGATATTGAAAAATGTCATCACCAGCTTAGCTATTTGCCACAAATTGGTTAATGATATTCCTTACAAAGAAAAGAACATCTACTAAAACATTCAAATAAATTTAAGAGAGTATTTGAATTAAAATTAAATAAACTTTAATTATTATTAATTATTATTCAAAATTAATAAAACTTTCTCTGAGTATTTCATATATTTAGTTAAACAACAAGCATTTACATAGAATATTTGACATGTCATTTTAAACACAGGGAAATTTCAAAAGTAATTTTCTCGCCGAAAGCTCCTATAGACAAATATTTCCATTTATTTTTCATTGTCATGTGATCATTGAAAACAAAAGCTTCTGACTGGTTAAGAATGTAGGTGCGAAATATTCTCAATAATTGCAAAACTCAGATTTAAATATAAGCAAGTTGCTCACTGAACTTGGTTCAGGTTAATAAAGTCCAATATCTATTATATAAAAAAGAAAACAAAACAATTTTCTGAAGATAACATCAGCGCCGAAACAAAACAATTTAGTTTTGATATTCAGATACAAGCTGTAAGTTTCATGGCAATTAACACTAACACAAGTTAACGGTAACATTCCGACGAAAAACTTGTCGATGTAACTTTGTATCATATTGTTTGCTATTTCTCTCTTATTGATCGAAGCCGTCTGTCTCAGAGAAATACACACTACGTTTATTTAACTCCATCTGTCCCCGTATGTATATATGTTTTATGTATGGGTAACACCCGATAATTCTTGTGGGAAAGGTATTCACAATCTCATCCTTATTTACAATATTCATAAAGAAAACAAACACATGACTATTCAAACTCGTATTTTCATTATTCCTGCAATAGTGGTTTCACACACACGCACTTGACTTTTTGTTTAGCCAAGTGTAACCCAAAAAGGTAAACAACCTAATTTGCTTGTTCGTGTCCGCGCGGATTATGTAACCAAGAAAAAACTTGCTTCGCATGCTTCACTTCGGTTTTAAAATTACGCTCTCTATTTTCTGCAAATGCTGGTGCATAATTTTGTGTTTATTATTTTGCTACCAGGGATTTTTGAAAGGACTTTTTTGGTTAAATCTGTGCAAGGAATAGCTCAGTTCGCTGAGAAGAATACATAATCCTGAGAGTTCTTTGTAACTTTAGTCCCGACAGAGTGAAGCAGTGCTGAGCACAGCTAATACTGTTAGTACTTTGATTGGTGACCACGTAGAAAAACCAAGACATTAGATAATTAAATATCGTCCGGGGATGGACTACTAAAAATAGTTAGTAATTATTGCAGCTATAAACTACTTACCCCTTAGGAACGTAGCGGAGATCAGGGGCCTTGGTATGCACCTCGACACAACACTAACATACAGATACCACATTCAGAAAACCATTTCTAAATCCTCCAGATGTTTGGATTTGTAAAGCGGAAATCGATCATGTTCAGCGCAAATTCCTTTTGTATCTATGGTTTAAATTTAACACACTCAGAACTTGAGACAGGTCCGATAAATAAATAAATAAATTGCTTTATTTCCATTGACATATTACAATAATGTGTAGGAATTGTCACAAATTCAGACTTAAAACTAAATAAAATAAAGTAATATAACAGGCTCAGTATGATTATGAGAATTAAATACAGAGTCAAAAGTAAAAGTCAAAAAACTCACACAAAGAATGAAAGGGATTATCAGTCAGCGTTCCCTTAAACAGCCCTAGGCCAGTGCCTTTTTAAGTCAGTTCGTGATATAGTTAAAAAATTTTAATTACGTAATTTCGAGCCCCTCCTGTACTTGGGTCAAGCGAGCACTAGGTATATAAAGCTCACCCGCATTTCTGGTTTGGTAATGATTTATGTCCCCAAAACTTACGTAATTGCTAAGATTTTTAAAAATATTACAGGCCGACTGTAGAATATAACAATTAATAACTGTTAATATTTTTTCTGTTTTGAATGTTGAACGGCAGGATTTCCGAGACGGAAGTCTCAACATTGATCTTCTTACTCGTTTTTGGCTTACTAAAACCCGACCAATATTGTTAGAGTTACCCCAAGCGAGCAAACCGTAAGTTAATACTGAGTGTACCGAAGCTTAATAAAAAGTCTTTAAAGTACCTACATCCACATAATCCCTCAACTGCAGAAAGAAAAATAAACAAAATTAAGGGCGGGTATTACCTTAGCGAGCGTTTTACAAATACTGAATTACTATTTGCTGTTTGCACTGTATTTTTATTATGTGCTTTAAGAAAACGCGCGAATAACGTTATCTAACCTGTAACTTATAAGTGTTTTTTTTTAAATGATGACAAAAGAAAATAAAAAATATGTTTGGGTGATGGAAAAGCAATTCATCAAAATCCTCCTTTTACAAAATAGTATTTTATTTAGATTTCCACGGTTTACAAAATATTTCAGAATTCAAAATAAGTTTATTTTATTTAAACTACTATTATGTTGTCCTATTTCAGTTTATTAAGGATAACTATACAGAAAACCGAATATTTATTCAAAAACATAAAGATTAAATAGTTTAAAACGAAAAATTTCTTTTGTGCAGCAGATACGTGAATTCCACAATAAAACTATTCGATTGGACTCAATATCATGCTTCCCAAGAAAAAAATTTACTTATTTAAAGCATTTTTTAAGTAGAAACATACTAGAAATTAATATATATATATATATATATATATATATATATATATATATATATATATATATATATATATATATATATATATATATATATATATATACTCTGTGTCCGAGATAAGGAGGGCCACTATGGGGATTTTGGAAACGGTAAGAGATACAACTTTGGTTAAATGGGAGAAAAGTTGCGTAATCAAGGGTCTAAGAAAATGGCGTTTTCAAATTCCTGAAACATTTTTCGGATTTTGAGATATTTTGAAAAAATTGGATTTTTTGATTTTACGAACTATTTTTTTCTGGCGTTATTATTTGCCCTAGAGCGAAACCAATAACAATTCTCCACAGCAACTTTTAATGCTCTTTAGGACGACGTTATTAGTTTCTTAATCTGACGTTTCGTTTTTGTGCGATCATCATCAACTTCATTTTTTTAAATACGGCCCTGATATTCTGATATCAGATTCTGAAAGCCCTTTCTATTTCGAATTCAACGATGTATAACACTTTATGGTTTAATTGCGTTTTAGTCTTTTTTTCTTGCCTTACACAAGAAAATTCCTATTACGGACCTGTACACACCAATACACATATGAAAACCGAAATAGTATTGACGACTTGACTTTTTTTTTAATGTAGATTAGTTTTAGGCCAATAATGGACATTTCATCTAATATAAAAACATCATTTTATTCGTAATCATACAGTCATATGAAAAATTCAAATTCTGCAGGTATTTTCTCGTGTACCATTCGCAGTATGAACGACGATAATTTTCCAAATACATACATACGCAAAAATTAATTAATAGAAGACATGACTAATTATTGCGCACTAAATTACACAGTAAGCAAATGTGTCAAAAAATCAACGTTACTGACAATTATTAAAGAAAAGCAGGCTCCGGAAAACAAATGAATGTGTTGATGGCCTCTTATACATTTGAATTGTCAGCTAACGTTGATTGTTTGACACATTAGCTTACTGTGTAATTTAGTGCGCAATAATTAGTCATTTCTTCTATTAATTATGTTTTCTAACGAAGAAAAGTTTGACATGGTGGCGTGTTTCATTTCATCCAACAGAAATTGTTCTGTTGCGGAGCGTTTGTATTTGCAAAAATATCCCGAAAGAAGACAGCCAAATCAAAGGACCTTTAGCAAATTAGTGGCAAACCTTAAAGCATATGGTTCTTTCAAAAAACCTGTAGTTTCGCGACAAAAGAAGAGCAATGAAGAAACAGTACATAATGTTTTGTTAGCGGTCACTGAAAATCCCTGTACATCAGTCCGATTGGTCGAACGAAATGTTGGTATACCAAAATCAACGACGCATTGTATTTTACAAAAACAAAAGTTCCATCCGTATAAGTACAGAATTTGTCATGGACTTCGACCAGGCGATTTAGAGCGACGTCGCTCATTCTGTGAATGGTACACAAGAAAATGCCAGGAGAATATGTATTTTCCATATTACATAATATGGTCTGATGAAAGTATGGTTACGAATAACGGTATTTTCAATAGACGAAATGTTCATTATTGGTCTGAAACCAATCCACGTTTAAACAAAACGTCGAGGCACCAACACCGCTTTGGTTTTAATATGTGGGCTGGTATTATTGGCACAAGGATTGTAGGACCATTTATTTACAACCACAACCTGACATCAGAGCGTTACCTACATTTGCTGCAAAATGATTTAGAGGATGCTCTCGATAATATGCCTCTGGCGACAGTTCGCAACTGTTGGATGCAGCAAGATGGTGCACCTGCACATAATTCCAGAGCCGTTCGAGCATATCTATCCATGAGATTTCCAGAGAAGGTGATTAGCACGCATTCGGAAACACCCTGGCCAGCGCGTTCACCCGATATAACCCCGCTTGATTTTTTCGTATGGGGGTTCGTTAAGAATCATGTTTATCAGCGAAATTTTGCTACAGAACAAGAACTGAGGGGGTTAGTTTTGGAAGCCTTTGCTAATATTACTCCACAAATTTTGGCTAGGGTGTTAGAATCAACGGTTAGAAGGTGCTATCTATGCTTAGAAAACGACGGAAATCTTTTTGAACATTTAATATAAATTTAGTTGTTTTGTTCGTATTCCCTTGTTGTTGCTTTTTAATTTTTAGATCTTCTGCTAAATTAATTGTATTTGATCTTTGTTTATTCTATTAAATTAGTGCATCAATTCAACCACTTGATTATTATTAAACACCTAAATGACATAAAGTGTCATATGTTATGGCTAATTGTTTATTCTTTGAAATTAAACTAAACTGAACTTAACTAAACTATGTACAGGTCCGTAATAGGAATTTTCTTGTGTAAGGCAAGAAAAAAAGACTAAAACGCATTTAAACCATAAAGTGTTATACATCGTTGAATTCGAAATAGAAAGGGCTTTCAGAATCTGATATCAGAATATCAGGGCCGTATTTAAAAAAATGAAGTTGATGATGATCCCACAAAAACGAAACGTCAGATTAAGAAACTAATAACGTCGTCCTAAAGAGCATTAAAAGTTGCTGTGGAGAAGTGTTATTGGTTTCGCTCTAGGGCAAATAATAACGCCAGAAAAAAATAGTTCGTAAAATCAAAAAATCCAATTTTTTCAAAATATCTCAAAATCCGAAAAATGTTTCAGGAATTTGAAAACGCCATTTTCTTAGACCCTTGATTACGCAACTTTTCTCCCATTTAACCAAAGTTGTATCTCTTACCGTTTCCAAAATTCCCATAGTGGCCCTCCTTATCTCGGACACAGAGTATATATATATATATATATATATATATTTATACATATATATATATATATATATATATATATATATATATATATATATATATATATATATATATATATATATATATATATATATATATATATATATATATATATATATATATATATATATATATATATATATATATATATATATATATATATATATATATATATATATATATATAATATACATATATATGAAATGTAAAAAAAATTAACTCGGCGAGAACTAATATATACTAGAAAAGGATTTTCACAGCACAATGTAATTTGGCCAACCCTAAATACGTGTATCTGACTTAAAGTCTTCATCAGACTCTTTGCCAGACTTAACCCAAAATCACACCAGAGTAACCAATAGGAGCAAAACCGACATTTGTGGTTACCAACAGAACACCGAACACAGAACAGAAATATTTACCTTACTAGATACTCTATTTCCATGGAGTAGCATAAAGACACCTATGGCATCCGGAAACTAGTCGACTATACTGCCGAAGACCTTAAGTCAGAAAAACAAGTCTAAGGGCAAATTGCATTACCCTTTAGCGGTCATCCCAAAAAAAATCGTTTTCTACTGTATATTAGTTCTCGCCACGTTAATATTTTTCTACATTCGATTATAAAACCTTTCATCCTTTTTAATTAAATAATTAAAAATCACTATAGAGGAATTACAAACACTGGCATGTTATGATCTCATAAATGCACTACTACCAAAATGTTATATAAAAACCATTTCGTACTTGATAATGAAATAAATATATTATTTTTTATCCCCTCGTATGAATAACCTAACTAAAGAAGCAAAACAAAAACAATCCAATCTAACACAATCGCAGTCACAAAAACAGCAATAATTGATGCACTTTCTCCAGCTGTTTCAGCACCTTTGGTTAAAGAGGCCAAGTTCAGGCAATGCCAAGTTCGCGTTTCACCACCAGTAAATTCGGTTATGTAATAGGCAGAATAATTCTTTTAAGTAAATTAAATAAGTCATTACGTATTGTGAGGTAGAAACGAGATGAAGGTTTGTGAAAAGCAAATTTGAAATGTAAACAAGGTGTCTCCTTTATGTTGTATCTGTAAAGCTTATATTAAATCATATTTTCTTGGGTATATGTAGAGGAAATAACGAAATATTTTTAGTTTGTAGATTTGAATTTGTAGCCTTTTTGCTTCTATAATGTACAGTAGACTCAACATTTTATGCTAACCACACACCTGCTTGATATTTTTACTTGGTGTCATCTTGGACAGTATGCTACTTAACTGTTAGATTTAAATTATGTAGATTTCTAAGACACTATGTTTTAGGCCCAACCTTTTACGGAGTGGATATCTATTTTATTACTTGTTAATGATATTCTTCACAGTAATTATTTTGCTGCAAAACTTTTTACATGGAAAGCTCATGAGCTAGTGGGTCACGTCAAACTCTATGCTTGCATTATTTAATGGTTGTTGAGATATAGCCCTGTAAGAGTGAGTTGTATACAAAAGTATATTTTTACAAAGAAATGTCAAACATAGATAAATGATGAAATGACCCATGTCCTGATTCTATGATAATTTGGCTGATTTCATCATGGTTCCCGACTATGGTCTATACTATAAAGGTATCGTTAATACATTGCACTTAAATTTTGGTATTCTTCTTGAATATCTGTGTGTTTTTCAAACCATTCCTTTTCCCTACTGAATCAAATCTGCGCGGTAGTTTTGATTATGTAGATAAGGTAAATATACTACTCTAGAATATTAACAATATTCACAGAGTTTTTATAGGTTGTTTGGTCTGAAGGTTTCCTTCTGTGTCAACCTGACCTATCGGAGATTCCTATTAAGTGGTAAAATGTTCCCGCTCCTGTTCTACAATTATGACATATTCAAATATCCCTTATTGCTAATGAGTGTAGATATTAAGTTTTATTGCTAATGAGTGTAGATATTAAGTGTGAGTGAGTATTCCGAAAATAACCTCAATGACCTGCCACCTCCTGGACGGTGAACAGGTCGCTCTGGCTAGCCCTCAGGCTTCTGTTATTCTCCGAATAACATTTGCGCTTTATCCCAGACCAATTTGTTTAAAGTCTAAGAAGTTAAAAAGTTGTTAAATCCTAGATGTCCGGTCAGTATCGAGAAACCTTTCTTGTGAAATGTTCGGCCCGCTTATTCTCCTCGTTTCCGCTTTGTTCAGGCAGCTCACAGAGTTTAACTATTATTCCTCCAATGCCTCTATGACATATTTTCTGAAGGCCACCTCGGAAATGGCGAATTAAAAGTATTATTGATGTAGGTCCCTGTATTTCCTGTACACTTCAGTGCCGATAAGCCCTTTATTGGCATGTCTGGAACCGTCCTTATACCAGACCTTGGCATTTCCTTGTGGTACCATAGTCCTTGCCGTGACTGATTAGACTCATTTTTTAAATGAATTGTGTAGCCTTAAACGGCCGTTCGTGTAATTCGATCTTAAAGGGAGGATGGATATCTCATCCATCATTAAGTTAACGATAGACGTGTATTGTTATCTTTGCTATTACCTAGTCCAGGTTTTGATCTCCATCATCCGTCACGATGTCATGACTTCTCCTGATCTACAGAAAGCGTTCCGGCGACCCCAAGTAGGTTATTTCCAGACAGGCCAATCTTTCCAATTCTACTGCGGGCCCCATACGACAGATCCACAAGTTATTCTTGATCGGGTTACCACTGTGTATAGCCAATGCCTAAGCTGGCCGATTATTGCAGTTACTTTATTATCTGTATTGTCATTGTCTTCCCAAGTACTTAACCGCCTATTTTAACAATAGTGACTTCTGATACTATGTAGCTTATTTGATTGCCATTGCATTCAGTCGCACACAAGTACTTAACCGCCTATTTTAACAATAGTGACTTCTGATACTATGTAGCTTATTTGCTTGCCATTGCATTCAGTCGCACACCACACCGACGAACTTGCCTGCCACAAGGACCAGCGTATCGTCGGCATATGCTTGTGCGTAAAAATCTGCTGCCTCTCCAGGAGATAGTCCTTAACTAGACACAGCAAATGCAGCTACCTTGAGGACAGGCTCCCTTAACCGCCTTCTCCAGCTAGATACCATTTTGGTCCTTGCTTTATCAAATACTACCTTCGACTTCGAATAGCGCAAGCGCCAATTACATATCTAAGTAATAGTCTCACTAGACGTTATTTGACATAGTTATTAATACAAGGCAAGTCATCATCACATCACTGGACTGCTAGTTTATATGCAGGGTTGCTATAAAGTAGGTGTTAAAATAACAGCATCAGTAGTAAAAAGGCAAATACTGAAAATATGTTCACTAAATGTTGCAATATTTTGATCCAAAAGTGATTTTACGAACTAGGTTCAAAAGAAACAACTATATAGAAGTCTCATTTAAAATACATACATACATTTGAGAAACTAGATACATACCTGTTTGCAACAGAAACAGGTAGTAATACCAAAAATGGTTAAAATATCACCAAAACATTGGCAATGAAAAAAGTTTTATAAAAACATATCCGCATATCCACCAGACCTACACACTATCATATTCTTTTATTTGGAATAATGGAAATCGAACTTACAACCTTTGTATTTCTAGCACTATGCTCTACCAAGTACCAACTATGCCAATTACTAGAAAAAAACTTATGTTAATTTTATTTAGCCTTTTTGTTCCTTATTCGTATGGACTGTATGACTGTATTTAAAAATTAAACTATAAATTATTTGCATCCTCTTGCAGAAGCTATAGGTATATAATTATATAATTTAGATAGTTTTGATTTTTAGTAAATAGTAGCCTAGCTTCGATTCGATTTCCAGATTGCCCGTTAGGTATTTTCTTAAATATATGCTAAACGTTTCTGACGGAACCCTCGAACCAAAACTACATTCTACGAAAGAATAGATAAACATTAATCTGGAAACTTGACCCTGTTTCTGATAGAACCTCAAATTATTCTCGAAAATTATCATTTTCAATTATATACACCGAATTCACAAATATCTTATCAGCAGAACTAGAATATTTCAAGCTCCAAAAACAAACAATAAACCAAAATTATCATTCTATAACAAGTCTTCTTAACACACTCAATAATACTGAATCAAAAGATCTTGTTCGATTTTGAAAGCAGTATGTAATAAACAGAACATAAGTTAAAAAGTAACAAAATAATTGAAATTAAAAAAATCAAATATTCATATATGGAACCTAGTAGCAGGAGGTTTCTTATATCCATCATCTTACAGACTACATATTGTTCATAGTGTTTATACCTCCGATATACCTTGACCCTGGTAAAGATGCTTCGTGTAAGTTCAAGTAAAATAAGGAAATATTTACTATTATCCTTAAGAGTCTACGTGAATATATTACTTTCAAAATAGCCAATGTCAAGATATTTAATTATTTAATTAAACAAAAAAACAATTAAGTAATTTAACCTTTACATTTAATTTAGTTTTTATGTTTGTTATTTACTAGTTAAAGAAACATGAGTAGAATTACATTTTTATAAATGTATTAGTACATGAAATGACATCCAATTTTCCTAAATTTATAAAAATTGCGTTTGATTTTCAAGATTTAGGGTATTCTTAAATAAACTGGTGGGCATTCGAAGACCCACATTTAAATTTAAAGTAAGATATTAATGCTGTTTTGAAACATTCGTTTGGACAAAGCGTAGAGTTTAGTTTAGTCAAACCTTATTAGAAAGGATATGAAATCCTTTCATTTATTCAGCAATATGTTTTTCTTCTTTCTCCAAACAAGAATAAATCAGGCCAAATGTTAAACTAATCTCAATTGATTATAAGTGGTAAACAGTGTATGATTAAAAAATCATGATTCTGGGGATTAGACGGTGTTAAATTGGAATTACTATCCGACGTTTCGCCTTTGAATCTGAACACTCAATGAATATTCAGTATTCTGATCTCATGGAGTAAAGATTCCTCGTACAATCGAAGCCGAAACGTCGGATAATAAAGCCATGAAAGATTCCATTCAGTGTAAGATTGTTAGCTTACTTGTGATATTTCCAAAAGGCGGGCGAACCAGTCCAACAAGATTGTTGTGACGTTGGTGTAACGTGAAACAAAAGTGTTTGGTTATGAAATAAGTATTGCTAAAAGAGTAATTTAAAGTAAAGTTAATAAAATATATTTTTAAAGAACACTCAACCTAATATTTGCTTGCACCTAGAAGGTTTTTATTAGAACGGACAGAGGTATAAGAAAATAGGCTTCTTGCGTCTGTCTATGACGCCTTGAACACGGAAAAAAATGAGCTCTGCATCAGAGTTTGATGCAAATTTTGAAAAAAGAATTGAATAATAATGTGCGTTTTTTTTAACTTCTGTTAGATTTAAATATTGAATCCGATTTTTCCAACTGAAGATAAGGTATTGTTGGAACAGTACCTACATAAGAGTGTGTTTTTTTATGGACATACCACTCTGCAAAATTCATTTGCCATCCCGTTAACCTTTGTATCAGGACGCTGAATAGAAGGTCCAAATTCAGGACTTCCTGGAAAATTCAGAACCGTTGTCACCTGTATTCTTATCTTGACACATAGAAATTGTATTGCGAATCAATTTATGGTATAAATCTTCTCTATGAAATCCTTTATGAGATGTTTCTGATCTACGCGAGTACGGAAACTAAATTGAATGGTACATATTGCTGCTTCTCGATTATAGAGGGTGACTATGCTTGGTTGGGACAAGAAGGTTAGGTCTCTGGTGAAACACTGTCCCACGTGAGTAGATTTTCTTTAAATAGAAGTCTTACCTAAAACCAAACCAAACAAAGTCAGTGATATAATAATAATTTTTATTACATCCCCTATGAGAGAGATGAATTCTACATGTATAAGTGAGACTGAACAGTACATTTCAATGTAAGAATTACAGAAGACAGTAAACGCGCGTGAATAGGGATGACAAGGTAAGTTATTGCCGAGCATGCTTAGACTAAACACAACAAGAACCACAACAGATGGAGGTCCAAAACTTAAATTATTCACAAAGAAAATAGAAATTCAAAGAATTGGCAGTAACATAATACGATTTTCTTTTCATGCTTAAATCAATGTTGTATACAGTAAACATAAAAAGTTATGAAGGGGTTACTATATTTTATGCATAGAGCCTTGTATTTTTAATTTTCAATTAAATACATTAAATTTAAAATACTGAAATACAGTAAATATAAGGCTTGCATAAAGATATTCAACCCTAATTTTAACTCTAAACCGAAATGCAATATTTTTATTTTTAATTTTAGTTTTTAATGTCGATTTTGATGTATCCAGATTGTTTAAATAATAATGACGATATTTCTAGAATATTTTCTCTTTGCTTCGTACTTATAAATGTTACGATGTATTTTAAAATACTCCTTATTTCAATTAATACAATATTGAGAACAAGCGGTAGCTACTGTGAGATTTGCGTATTTTTGAGATTTCAAAAAAAATAAGTTAAACACAAAGATTAAAATATATGCTATGTCTATGCTTGAATTATTTGAATTTTACAATGTTTGGAGTTTGTTTCGCCATATTTATCCCTTAATCCATAAATAAATAAAGATAATCACACAGTTTAAGATTGTTATAGGGCAACAAAAGTTCCTTCAAGCTAATTTTATGTGTGTGACAACTTATTCTATTCGCAAAAAAAATATTCTCTGGTTTTACCATAATACAATATGTGCCTAAGGTGAAATATAAACAGATCATGTGGTTTTAAGAAGGTTCTAACGACTTTCAATTATTTTTCTTTCCCTCGTAGGGCGGAAGTATTTTGTTCTAAAGATTTCTACTGTAGTTGAGAGGATGGGAAAAATATCCCGTCAGTAAATTTTGTGTTTTCTACCTTCTGAGTTTAAGTCTAAGCCACACTAGGTTTATCTGTACTTTCAGAAAACAAATATTAAATTATCATATTTCACTAAGAATTTGCATAATTTGCATATTTCACTGCGATCTTCCAACAGTTTAGATTAAAATAAAAAATATTATAATTCTTTAAAATGCTTCCCTGAATGTTAAAAATAATTGAAATTAACGAGGTATGTCATAATAGGAAAAAATAAGACTTCCGTCTACAAATAAATTTACCAGGTTCAAGGAAATATTCTTGACATACCTCCTATTGTAAGTTTGAATAAAGCAGAAAATTTTTTAGACAATAAATTGATTTTAACGCTAAGGTAATTGAAAAATTAGAAAACTTTATTTAAACAAAAAAGATTTAATTCGTCTGTCTGGTTTGTGAGCTTTCTTAGACCCATTTTTTCCTACGCAATTGTACTATCAGAGGCGGAACGAACACATTATAATTAAGGCACGGGAAAATTTGACGAAAAAAAAGCCCAGTGTTCTATTAATGTTCCCAATTTAGAGTTAAATCCAAACAGCTTTTTAGGATAGCGTTCCCTTTTCCCAATGATTCCACCTCTAGGTACTGTACCTAAATATTATATTATAATAATTACGAGTTTGCTTGTACTAGAATAAGAATTATAAATGCTTTGTATACTACTGTCATTATCGCATTACCTGAAACTTTATGTTTGTTTCCAAAGTACAAAACTTCTTTGCCTTCATAGTCATATTGTGCGTAAACTAATCGAGTTTATCAAATATTTAAATAAACATGTCATACACCAACAAACGAAAGTTGTTGGTTGTTTGGGAACTAAGGAGTCTATCCATATCCATACCTTCACAAGTTTCTCCAATAATTTCGCTGATGGACACAACAGAGCGATAGGTCAAAAGTTTAAAAGACTGTTACGGTCACCATCCTTAAAGATAGGATCAATGACAGCCTTCTTGTAACATCGAGGGAAAATTCCTCTATAAAAGGAATCATTTCTAGCCCCAGCATGAATGAATTGGCAGCGCTTGAAATATTTTTAAAGATAATTTGTCTTTAATTTTTAATTTGGCTAAACAGCACTTAAGAGCAGGTTTTAAAATTTTGAACCAGTGTTTGTTTTCAGACAAATTGGCAGCGATACTATACTAAAAGGAGTTAAGTCAGGGGCGCCATTTCAATTTTTGCTTGGGGGGGGAGAACTCATTTTTCATAGTCGATAAATGTCAGTCATGTGCAATGTCATCAACTATAATTTTTTGTCAAAATCAATGATTAAAACTTAAGTATATAAGAGCATTTTTACTCCGATTTTTACTGCCGTGTCAAATAAATCCAAAAATAAAAAGTTATTAGTAAATAGGTAAAAAGGAAAAAAAATACATAGTATATGAAAGTTGGTTTTACATACTGGAAAGCCAACCAAAAATAAAACTAAGAATTCATAAACAATAACAATATTGAAATTTGTGCCTATCACTAAGGTTTTAGCTGATAACGACTGGGATTCATGTCAGTAAAATGATCCACTAACTAATTTAAATCTAAAGATTTCACGAGTTCTGGCTCAGATGCCATCAGCATCAAAGATCGCAGCCGCTCATTACATATAGCTGTACGGAAATACCCCTTCACTCTTTTTAACACCGAAAATAACCCTACATCGCGGTTGTCAGTGCAATCGTAGATAAAATTTGTAAACATTTTATCATCTCGGAATAAGCTACAGCAACCTTTTTGAGATGATCCAGAATTACTAGTTCAGTGACAGTTAGTTCAACCTAGCAATTTTTCCATACCATTTAAATAAAAAATAAAATCGGGCTTTGAAGTTTGTGCTAAAAGACCAACTGCTTCTGCACTACTAGAGCTTTCATCTCGAAGTACTTCTACGATAGCCTCATATCTTCTCCTATTTTTTTCTGTTGATCGGAACCAGTAAAACCACCTTGTAGGTACAGTAGATACACACTGATATATGACGGTGATACGTCCACTCATAACGCTAGTACCATTGTAGCATTGCCCAACACAGGTAGCTAGATCAATGATTTATCACCCGTTGCGTCTACATATCGTACCAAAATTGCCGGTTGTTCTATCTTGGAAAGATCTGTGGTTTTATCAGCAAGAATAGAAAAGTACTTCGCGGACTGTACTTCCTTTAGTATACGGATTTCGACCAAAAATTTCGATGAGATCATTCTCGTAATCTGATTAAGTATAGTGGCCATAGCTGCGGTCTAGCTTTTCTTTGAGTTTTTGGTTTCCTCCGTTAAAGTTTCCATAAGTTCCTTTAAATTTCCTTTATTAACAGAATCCTGACTTTGGCCTCAAAATGGTAAATCCTGGCATCCCAAAGAACTGACTGCTTGAAAGAGTGCTCTAACGTGTACTCGGTTTTCTTCAGTTTCCGCCAATCTGCTTGGATTTAAAAGCGTTGATACTGTTAGGTAGCTCTTAGATCGACTTTGATATTCGGTCCATGCAATCATTGCGATTTTGTACCTTTCTCCTTGATTATGTTGTTCAAGGAGTAATGCAGAATCCTTCCATTTACGAAAACCTTTTTCTATAAATGCCCTATTATTATATATTTCCCCAGGATGCGTATTTTTCGATGCAAAGTGGCTACAGCAGAAGAAACACACTGCGTCAAGGTTGATCGAATACTCTACCCACTAAAAATGTTCATAAAAACTCGAAAAGAATCGCCTACCATTCGTTTCTGGAAATTGCTTCAGTGGAGGTTGAACTGTTTAACAGTAGGGGACACGCTGGTGTCAAAGTCAAGTACGTTACCTTCTGGTACATCTGATCGTTACCAAAAAAGAACCAGCTGATAACTTGCTCACCCCTAAGTCGATGCATCGCTCGCCGCAATACCAACTAAAAGTTTGGTTTGTAATGGAGATAATGAGGAATTATTGGAAGCTTCTGCAGCAACTACTTATCGTGAATTTTTTTTAGATTTTTTTTAAACAAGAAAGTCAATGTAGGTTGTGTCTTTTTCATGTTTTTATATAACTATAGAGCAGTATTTGAAGAATTTAACTCCAGGATACAATTATGGCCTAGCAAAAATATTAATCTTTTTTCCATTTAGTACTTTTCTATTATTTTAAATTATAGGCTGATATTCTGGTAACATTGTTATATTTCTCACTGTATACGAGTATATGTGTTTCAAATATTTTTACCCGAAAATTCGAGATATCCTGTAGACTGCTCTAGTTGTAATTTTAAGTTGCGACTGCAATAGGATTTAGCATTATTTTTTATTCGCTTTTTTTTAAATCGTCTTTTTTCCTTTATTATTGAAAAAAGTACAGTTTTTAGGAACGATATATTTTTCATTTTAAAAGGAGGCATACATTTTACATCTGTTTTTTATATTAACAAAAAAGTCATTATTCTATGTAAATATTTTAACGTGTTTTAAAATATTAAAAAAAAAAATCCCGAATATGGCAATTGGTTGGTGGAGAGCAACTAAAAAGCGCGGGTCTATCCCATTCGTTTGGTTACTGTTTATTGGCGCATAAACTGATTGATAGATTTGAAAAAACTATATTTGATAAGTTTAGTTTTTCATTTTTGTCTGAATTTAATAATTCATTTTTTCTTTGAAGTATCTGTATAATTTGCAAATCGATTACGAAAATACTTCTTGTTTGCAAGTCGATTTGTGTTTTGACATAAAGTAACTTAAAAAGTCAATATTATTATTTACAAACTCCCTATAATGTTTAACGCCTCTTTTTTGTATTCATGATAGGAAAAGCTTTGTTAAATGTACTAGTTAATATACAGGTTTACCCAGAAGTCACTCCTCAAATTCATTTTTCCCTAATGAGTTATGGCGAAAACGGTAAACAGGTATATTGATTTAGATTAAACCTACTTTTTTATGATAAATTGAGGCATTCGTTACCCTCACTTTTCATTTTTAAATAGCAACCTATGTCTTGTGGGGCTTATTAAAAAGCTCTTAAAAACTGAATGCATCTAATACCATTAAAATTTAAAAAATCTAAGTGTGGTCTCACAATTATGCCCGTCCACACGCTCATTTTTTGCGGATGCTGCGTATGCGCTTCACATATCGAGTGTAGATTATCACAAGACCAGAACCGACGATTTTGCCTATTAACGACTCCATTAAGTAGAACGTAGCTTCATCCCAAAACTGTAAACGTGGATCATAATCATCCTCCAATAGTTCTTGTACAAGATATACCTTATATGGATAATATTTTTCATGTCTTTTAAATCTGTATACTATAGATTGAGAAGCATTGTTATTTAAGGCCAAGGAAACAGTTGAAGCACATGGATTTTCCTTAATAGATAACAGAATGTCGAGTTGTTTATCTTCCCTTAAGACAGATGATCAACCACTTCTAGGCAAATCTCTTACTGTAAAGTGTTCTTCAAATTTATGCAAAATTCTACTAACAGTAGATTGCGAAATTCGATTTTGAGGATATTTTGCATTAAATATTGCACAAACTTCGCTTTGGCTTCTTATTTTGTCTGCACTTCCTACCATCATCAAAACTTCAGTACGCTGTCTCTCTGACAATACCTTTTTCGTTTCACAATAATTCTACGAACAAGACACGTGAACACCCAAAGTACTAATGTTATTTGATAAATAACTTGAAGGTAAAGAAATGATATAAAAAATTAAAATACCGAAATAAAAATAAAATACCAGATAACGTTTTTTCAGACTTCCTCAGTTTGCAATACAAAGTGCTCTACATTATTACGCTTGCGTCTATTCCTTCTCTATTCCTATCTAGTTTTATAAGAGCTTTTCAATTTAAAAATAAAAAAGGGAGGTAGTTGGGGGTTAGTGGATTAAAGACGAATGTCCCAATTTATCATAAAATAGTAGGTTTAAATCTAAATCAATATAACTGTATAAGCGTTTTTGCTATAACTTACTCATTAAAGAAATATGAATTTCCTGCGTGACCTGTGCAATGGAATGTGTGTAACTCGTTAATTTGATGTCTATTTATCTATTTATGTTGAACAAAATGGCGGACTACTTCCACCATCTGGGAACATTTTTCCGAAAGAGTGATCTTACTAGAAGTATTCTCAATTTCATTGTTTATTTAATTATCACTAAATTAGTCAAAACTGATTGCTCACAATCCGCCTTAAGGAAAAATTTAATCACATGTTTTATCCGATGAATATATGTGGTCAATTTACCAACGTGTTTATTCAGAATCCACACAACGCAATCCATTTTCAGTGAAGTATAACGTTTTTCAGTTTGATATGAATGAAATAAATTGTACCGTATTCTAATTAATATGGTTAGCATACATTCTATTAGAATTTCAAATAATATTGTACACATAAACAATGAATTCCAATAAGAGATCACAAGACGATGGATGGCGTCATAAGTATTTCCCGCACAATTCTCGAAAACTTGATATTGGCGAGATGTGCTTATATCAGATAAAAATCTTTGGAAATGACTCAGTGATTCCAAGTTATTTTACGGCCTTTGTCTTGCATATACCCCGTTTCGAACTGACAAAACAAAATTTTAAAATTTCCAATTCTATATGATACACTGTACAGGGCGGCCCACTTAAGATAATCCTGTATCCTGTATATTATCTCAGAGACTCTAAAAGTTATTAAATAATATACAAAATATATCTGGTATAAAAAAAATATTTTTTATATTGCATTTTGCTGTACAAGGTAATTTATTTCACGGGTCTACCAGCAGCTTTTCTAATTTAAGTGAAACACAAGCTTTTTTTTTATTTTTAGATAGTCTTTAACATTCTAAGCATATTATGATACAATCTGCACTATGGCCCAATTTAAAATTAAACTTTTTAGAGACTACTACATTTTCAAAAATTTTCAAAAAACAATAAAGATCAGACTGGAATAGATTACCAAATTAAAATATTTTAACGCGTTGCAAAACTCACTTTGCTCATGTTGCTTTTAAGATGGCAAAAACCTTAGCCGACGGGACGCCCGTGATGTTATCGAGTGTATAAAAAAAATTAAGAGGACAATAGTAAGCATCATCAACTCTTGTATTAGATTTGGAGAGAAGATGGCGGGAGAAAATGGCGGCTTAATAAAATATTTAAAAATTCAGCCTGAAAAAACTGCTTAATGAATTAATTTCAAATATTGTCTAATTGTGGTATAGAGATCAACTAGTAAGACTGGGTTACTAATTCAAGATGGCGGAACAAAATGGCGGCCAAATAAAATGTTCGTAATCGTGAAAAACGCTCTCAGGTTTTACATATATTCACGTTTTAGCGTCCCTAGATGTCAAAAATTATGTTTTATCAATCCCATCGGTCCGTCTGCCGATCTGTCTATCTATCTGTCAGTTCAAGACATAGCTTAATTACTACTTACCCGACTGACTTCAAATTTTGATCAAAAGTTAAGGTTCATATGGGGATGACCTGGTAATATTATGGTAAAAATCCAATTTAGCGGAACAATGTTAAAAAAATTGTTAGAGTGGTGTATTCTTCGGGGTGAAGATCCAAAAAAAAAAAAAAAGACTATTTTTAAATAGTCGACGTTTCGCAACTTTATTGTTGCATCTTCCGGGCACATATATAGATTCTATATTCTGCATAAAACCCATATTATCAGTCTTTATCGACTAGGTTGATCCGCAGATATTTCCCCGATATTAAGATTCTAAATGGTTTTCGTTAACAATCCTCTTGTTGTTATGTTAGAGTGGGGTGTTATTTAGGGTTAGGAGCCAGTAAAAAAACATAAGTCTGTTTTTAAATAGTTGACGTTTCGCAACTTTATTGCATCTTCAGGACACATATAGATTCTAAATCCTGAATGAAACAAATATTATCCGTCTTTACCTACTAAGTTGGCCCGCAGATATTTCCCCGACATTAAGTTTCTAAATGCTTTTGTTTTATGTTAGAGTGGTGCATTATTTGGGGTTAGGATCCAGTAAAAAAAAACAAGTCTTTTTTTAAATTATCGACGTTTCCAAACTTTATTGTTGCATCCTCAAGATACAAATATAGATTCTATATCCCGCGCGAAACCCATGTTATCAGTCTTAACTACTCCTTTCGTCCGAAAATATTTTCCAGATATTAAGTTTCTAAATGGTTTCTTTAACGATCCTTTTGTTGTTATGTTAGAGTGGTGCATTATCTGGGGTTAAGATCCAATAAATAAAAGATTTTTTTTAAATTGTCGACGTTTCGCAACTTTCGGCATCTTGAAAATACAGTTTATGTAACACGTATATACCGTGACTATTTGGGTCACACTTCACTATTCCTAACAAATGGAAAAACAATCATAACGAGGGAAGTTCTGGGTAAAGGAAATTTACCGATTTTTTTGTATAGTGTATATATTGAATCTCAGCAAATGAATGCGGCTTGCAGTTCAAGACATAGGATGATTGGTCGTGACGTGTGTAACAATCATAACATAAGAAAAGCTCTATCAGAATACCTGGAGAATTTTTAACACACTTTTAATTTTAATGCGCCTAGATATTAACTTAAAATAAAATTGCAACAGCTTGTGAAATAACCGCAATACAAAACAGGTTGCAGAAAACTTAGACTACCATGTTAAAATCTATCTAACGTCATGTACAATCAATATATCCAAGAACAGTTAGTTTCTGGCTTCTGTCATAAAACATTAACAAATCAATAAAAAATTGGAAAAAGAACACATGACTGATAATGAAGTTCCGCATAGTAATAATAATTCGCTTCATTCTACTTTGGTTGCCATATAAGGTAGATAGATCTTTTTAAATATAAATTTCATTATATGTTCAATGTTCTTACAAAATTTTTATGGTAAGCATTTGGTAACCCAAATAATCTTAATTTTAATGCCTGATGGTATGTTTTTAAAATTTTGATATAAACTATTTCTGTAATTTCTGTATATAAATAATTGTTGTACAGTCCTAAATACATTTTAGAATTCAATATTTTATAATTTAAAGTGCAGACATATTTTAATCTAAAATTTCGTGTTATAGTCACTTACGTTTAAACTTTTAATGGTTTTTCACAAATAGGTACTAATATTATAAGACGTGAGGGTAACTTCATATACTTCAAAACGTAGCATAATAAAGAACATCTCTATTCTGTTTCAAATTTTAGGTTTTTGCAAAATAAACAGCTTTAATTTATTTATTTATTTATTTGTTTCCAATTATAACATTTCCTAGCATAAATACAGTTTTACAATAATTTATATAATTTTATCATTGTTATTTGAGAGAGTACCTAGATGTACAAGTGACATCTGTACATACTCCATGTGCTGACTATAAATATATTATTGCCTATTTTATTAGGAACATTATATTTGGCCATTGCTAAAACTTTATAGTAATAAACACTTGAGAAAATCAATAAAATGCCATAACAATAAACAATAAATTATAACTAAGTATATATAACCTGAAAAAGAAAAACAAAAAACAAAAGTACCTCCCCGAAATACACCTACAACAAAGGCGAACGCAAAGAGACTTAGGGCTTTACGCTATAGTAATATAGAAAAAAGCTCAAAATTTGAAAAAATATTAACTTTAATTATTTTGTTAAACATTCTTGCGCAAACTTTATGTCATGTGGTGTCAAGTTGTAGAATTTGGGCGCTAAATAAGTCACAAAACGCAGATTTATTGTTCTATTACTCATAGGAAGTATTAAGTTATTATTTGCATTTTGTCTTGTGTTGTGTTCATGTTGTATATACGGTCTGTAATCTTTCATTTTTATAAAGAAAATGTATGTATAACGAATTTAAATTGTTAATTTCCTGATTATACAATCCGTTTGTAAAGGAAGAATGATTGTATGCGATTTTTATGCTCCTCCCCATATTATGAGCTCATACGTTAGTAAGGATTCAATTAAAGATTTGTATATTTGTGTCAATAATTTGGTCTTAAGAAATTCGCTCAAAATATAGAATTTGTATTTTGTTTTACGAATTTTATTTGTGAGGTATTCCACGTGATCTGTCCATCTGAGGTGTTGGTCAATAAATATTCGGATTTATTTTGTCTTAGCTACTGCTTGAATTTCAAAAAGTGCATTATTGCCAAAAGTTATCTTATTAAAAGTTGATCTATTTATTGCGGTTATGGAGAAAGGTATGTAATTTATTTTACTGATATTGATTAGCAATTGTCCATGAGAATCCAACCAGTTCTTAAGTTCCATAAATCCGGTTTTAGTTTTAGTTTCTTCCCAAGTATTACCAGAAAAAACAATAGCAGTATGGTCTGCATATGACATCATTGTGCCATTAGTTTTTAAGTTCAACAACGACTTTATATTGCTAATTAAGAGAACTGTGTCCCTTGGGGGACACCTATTTGGAATTTCAAGGCTGCACTGATTTCACCATTTATTCTGACACACTGATCCCTATCTGTCAAGTAGCTCTCGAAGACTTTCAACACTGTTCCTCTAACTCCATACTGAATTAAAGTGCTGATAAGTTACTTGTGGGGAACAGTGTTAAATGCCCTCGAGAGATCAATGAAGACAGTAAGACATTTTCTATTATTACTCAGGTCAATACCAATATTGCTAAAATATTTGTTGCAGTGATTGGCCATTTGAATGTTACCATTAAACGGTATTTTGTTATCATCATTGATGGTGAGGCAGCAAAAATTGAATGCTTGAAATAGTTGTTCAGTTGAAATATTTTTTGTTCAACTTCAAAAAAAGGAGGAGGTTATCAATTCGACCCCATGTATTCTTTTTATTGATGTACATCGATTACTCCAGGATAGGTTGACCAATTTGGAGGAAACTTTTAGGAAGTTTTGGATGAAACTTTCACGAAGTAGTCCCTTAGCAATCAAATTTAAAAAAAATAAAAAAGGCGGAATAACGCAATTATGAAGCTTTTTATACCTAAGAGTTTCTTCCAAAAATTTAAAATGCTTTAATATATTGTTATGAATTTGATGTATGAAGTGTAATTAACCAAGAAAGGTACCTACATTTCCTCCTAGGAAGATCCATTTTTCTCCAGATTATTTTGGTTATTATAAATCCTAATGAATGTTAAACATATCAAATATCTTTATTCTTGACACAAGACATTTATTGTGAAAATGTATGAAATGTATAGTGGGGTAGGGGGGATAAAGAGGGAAAACGGGTGTAATAAAAAAATATCGTGTTTCATATGGTTTTCGGAGTTAAATTAATGGCACAACCCAGTAGCTTTATTTTATTAGGGGCGTCTAACTTTTTTACTTAGGTTTAGGCCACGAAAAACTTTAAAACTGTTATAATGTATAATAAATAGAACTAAAAAGGATCAAGTAAAAATATTTAAAAAAAAATAAAAGCGACTTAAAAAAGTGTAAAAAGTAAAGAATAATATTTTATATTATCTAGAAAATTTGACGTTATGATGTCGGCGTTGAATTAAAAGACAGCAATATATTTGTCCTTTTTTTATTAAATAATTGGGTATTGGTTTGGCGCCGACTTTAAAAAGTAAAATTTTCAAGATAAAATAAAATATTATTTAGAAATAGCAATAGTCTTTTTATTACGATTTTGTACAATCTCATAGGTATTTAAAGGCTATATTTTTACAGTATTCAGGAGATTCTACTTCAATCAATTTTTACATTTTAGCATCCTGTATCTCAAAAATAGAGCATTTGCGGACATTAGTTAATAAAACTTTTTACTTGGAATGATCCAAAAAATCACTTTTGTATAGTTTTCAGTAGTTCTGATTTTAACCTAAACTGGATCAAAGGTGCCAGAGGCATGAATTAAAATGATTTTTTTTCTCGAAAATAACTTATCGATCACAAAATACTAAGAGACATTTTCGGTATAACTATATAAAGTCATATTTTGTCATCTGTGGACCCATGTTCATATAACCTTTTCGTGTTAATTTTTTTCAAAGAATCACCCTTTAAACGTTGGGGAATGTTTTTTGAAACACCCAGGTATATTTGATTTTAATTTTGTAATGAAACAACAGATATTTCAAAAACTAAGATTTAATATATTGCTAAAGGATTACAAATGACTGCCTAGTGAAATGTTTATACAATTGTTAGTAAAAAACTAATTACTCAATTTACCTGAAATTTTGCACAAAAATCGAGTATTACGTAGGAATAAAACAGAAAAATGTTGGTACCAATTCAAGACGGTGAAACAAAAAGGAGGCCTAGCGAATTGTTAAAAAAATTATTACTTAAAAACTACTCATCCAGTTTACTTGAAATTTTGCACAAAAATTAAGTTTTATGTAGGAATGAACTAGTAATATTTTAGTAGAAATCAAAGATGGTGAATCAAAATGGCGACATAATAAAAGATTTCAAAAATTAGCCTGAAAAAACTGGTTATTACATTCACTTCAATTCTTGGACAAGAATTGAGTGTGATAGAAATCCTGATAAAATCGTGATACGAATTAAAAATGACGGATTGAAATGGCGGCAAAACAAAATGATATGTTTCAGAAAAAAAAACACTCCCGAGTTCTTTACGTTTTAGTGTCTGTAGATAGCAAAAAAACATGTTTCTCAATTCCATGGGTCTGTCTGTCTGTCAGTTCGCGACATAGTTGGAAAACAACATACTTTTACGATTTTGTTTTTGTTATCTTAAATTATAAAGGTTGGCCTAGGGTGAAATGAAAAACCCTTTTTTTGTATCGTCAAGCTTTCGAGTATATTGTTTTACTTTTCCTCAGGACAAACTATAAAGAATACAAAGTTATGTGTTAATGGTGCTAAGCGTATATGTTTTGGTATAGAAAACTCACCAGAGTTGGATTTATAATGAAAACAGCTAAAATACTACACAACATAGAGGTTAACCTCGCCTATTATTAACAATATAACTATAAAATTACATATTTAGTGGCAACGTCTTTTTTATTTGTCTTAATTTTAGGAGAAACACATTTTGTGACACCTTGAACGTTACTGTACGAAAATTAAATTGAATAGTAAATATGCACTAGCCGTAATTCCGATCGCAGTTCCGAGTGAAGAACAAAGCGAAACCATATGGGGCATTCTGTAGCAAGAGAGAGAAAAGTATATTATATTTATATTATTATGTGGTGAGAGCTAAGCCATACGTTCTTAATAATTTGGATTCCGAATGAACGTCGTCCGGACCACGCGTATTCAATCCAATCCACCAATATCGGGTGGGGACCAACTACAAAGTGACTTTAAACAAACTGGTTTTTTGATACAGTTAAATATGAAAAGTTATTAGAAATTACCATTAACTTGAAAGAACTTCGAGGATGATTAGAAATACTGCAAAATTATGTAAAAAATGAAAAATTTAGTGATATAATAATAATAAGTCAATATGATTATAATAATAATAATAATAATAATCATAAAATCATAAAAAAATAGAATGTTTGTCTCATTAAAAATTAGTAGTATTGTGAAAATTTAAATTAGTCACTCACCAATTGCTGGATAATCAAAAACTGACAACTACCTCTCTTTTTATAATTTTAAGATGTAATTGTAGATTGATCTCAAATTTTGGGTGTCACTCTTTTTGTTCATGATTAGTGGTTCCAAGTTAATGTGGATCATTTGAAGAAAAATTCTTTTGTGATAAGAAGAGACTTTGCCCAAAATTTAAGTTCCCTCCCAATTTATAGTGTTGTTTTGACTAAGAGTATGCTCTGCTAAAGCGCAGTTATTAATATTTCTATGAACGTCACTTTTGTGTGATGTAATACTAAAGGCTTCTAGACGTTTTACCAATATACGACAAGTTACAATTCAAGCAAGGTATTTGATATACAATATTCCAGTTCTCATTAAGTTTGAAAGGTATATGACGGCTCTAGTTTTCATTCCCAATATTAGGTTAAGTTTGGTTCTGGTAGGATGATATGTATGGAAACTACTTAGCCTATTAGAACAGTAACGATACCATTTGGTTTTTATTAAATTAGTTTCTGTGCGTTCTACCAGCATATCTAGGAAGAGAACACATCAATTTTGTTCCTCTTCTTTGGTGAACTGAATGTGAGGGTTGCAGAAAGTGAAACTGTCTGGGGCTACGTCAGCTCGACCCGTAGGTATTGACAGAATGAGGTCATCAACGTACCTCTTGACAAAAGCGAAAGTATTGTAAATGCAAACACTTTTGATAAATTTAATGGGTTTTTTCGATGCTTTAGAGTACCTTGAACATGACCAATATATTTTTAAAGTAAATATTTCGCTGAGACTAGATTTTTTTGTCAGGAGCATAGATATTCGATATTATTAAAGTATTTTTAAAAGATATTAAAACGCAAAAAAAATCAACTTTTGAGAACGCGCACATCAATATAAAGGTCTCCCCAGACTAACGCGAATTAATTGCCGCCGCATCGCTAGCGAAGAATTCGCGACGATAAATTCACAGCTTTTTAAAAACATGGCGGCTTAAACTCGCTACTCACTATTCGGTATAGATTCGCTTATGCCTTTTGTTAATTTACATACATTAACGCATTAGCGCATCAACCAATTGACGAATATTTCATCCACAGTGTGCATCAATATTTGTTTAATTCATTTGGATTGGATTTCATGCGTTTCAAAATCTGGCAATACACAACATTTGATGCATACTCATGGTTCGCCGAATTCAAAGCCTAGTTTGATGATTCGGCCATAAGCCGGAATTGCCGCGCAACGAATCTCACCGACAAATCGGAATCAACGAATAGTAGCGGGCGTTATGCAAGGAGCGTTTTTTTCGCAGCGAATTTATTTCGCCTTCCAGTGCACTTTTCAACCATACCGCGCTAGTTTAGTCATATTTATAATATATTTTTTCGCATATAAAATTATTTTTGCACTATACAGGGTAGCTTTAAAAGAATGACGCAGCCCCTAAACATGAAAAAAATCTGAAGGCACTAAAGATAATAATAAAGAATCTGAACTTATTTGACTGTGTTACAAATTCTCATCTATAATTGTTAAGATTATCTCTTCCTCCACATTCTGCAAGATTGTACTAGATATTATCTATTAAATTATCTGTTTAACTATACACATCATTGTATTCCCGTGAAATTTACTTTCTGCATGATGATCTATTCAAAAAACTGCAATTACCTATATATTTACGATGTAATTACAAACTATTACGATTATCTACACAATGCCCTGTAATATTGCGTGCGTTTTTGAGAATGTAGTTTAAGGTTAATCAATGTGCGATTTAATTAATCTGAATCACATTTAGTGATACAGAAAAAAATCTAATTTATTAATAATATACTAATTGACTTTATTGATAGAAGGCATTTTTTTAATTTGGAATATTTCGAAATTTTTATTATCCCCAAGTGAACAAAAAGGAAAAACTTTCCTTTACTTGTTGGTTTATTCTGAAGTGTATTCATTTCAGAGACTTAGTAGATAAAGTAACGCTTTGGTTCCTCTAGTGGAATTTACTTTAAGCAAGTTTTTTTTGGTTCGGATCTCATAACAAGATCTGGACCAATTTGGATTTATTTTTACAGCAAGTTCATCAAGTATACTCAACAAAAACATTAAACGATTACACAATTTTAAATAACACGTTTAGTTTAATGTCAAATATTAAATGTATTCAAAAGATTAATGTAGTTACTTTATACACTACGTTTAGGCATTACCTATTTAGGAAAAAATTAAGAGCTATTATTTTAATAAAATCTAAGAAAAGGCAAAATTATCTTATATCATAAAGTGAAAATTTTAAAATAATATATAGATATATATTTTTTATCTAGTGTTAGTGTATTTTTATCGCTTAGAAAGTGCATTTATTCATAATTGTACAGGTACAGCAATTTTCTATGATTATAGACGCGGTTGCTACAAAAGATAATTAAGTCGCACCTCAAACTTTAACACCCTGTAGAACCTAAACGGTGCGTATGACAAGGGTATGCGACTGTTAATTAAATAGATCATCATACTAACAATTGAGCCAATTACTCGGGAAACCATGATCGTAGGGTTCTTAATAGTTTTATTGTATTTGTATGAAAAAATAAATATTTATAGTTAAAGAAATCAAAAAAAAATCGGTAAATTTCCTTTCTTCGTAACTCTCCTCATTATAAATACTTCCTTTTATTAGGAATAGAGAAGTTCCCCAATTTAGTTCCGCACATATTAATTTTGGATACATAATATATTGTATTTTCAAACATCTTTATTGGGCGCCATTCTGTTAGAGCATATTGGTAGCAATATTTTACCAGTTTCTACCTATATTGACACTTGATTTTTTAGCATAATTTTAAGTAAATTGTATAAGCATTTTTGACACTGATCTCTTAAAATTTCATCAGACCGCTATTTTATCAATTTCGTACTAAAATTTTACCAGCAGTTTATCCCTTATCACATCTAACTTTTGTAATTTAGAACCAATTGAATAAGAAGATTATTTGAGTTGATTTTTGAAACATTTTATTTGGCCGCCATTTTGTTCCACTATCTTGAATTTGAAATCAATCTAATAAGTAATTTTTTTCATGTTGATTTTTTAAAAAATTTGGCACTAGATTCGTCAAATACCACCCTTAGTTTTGTACTGACGCTTTGTTCCTTTATCACGGCTTGGCGAGGTAAGAAATATTTATTTTTAAAGAGTTCATTCGACAGCTTTAGGGAAACAAAATCAGCGTGATTCATATCCAAGTTTTAGATTTCTTTTGAATCCTTTTTTTTTATTTTTCAAACGGTTTCTCGGCGACTAAAAAGGAATTACCAAGGTTTAAGTGTCCTCTGTCCTCGGAAGATTTTAAGAGTATTTGGGTCACGTCAAAAAATAACTTTTCAGTTTTCTCATCGTCTAAAGTAGCTATGGATTTATTTGGTACTTCTTCCATTGCTCAAAATTTTTATACTAAAGTTTCAAGAGGGGACTGTTCATCAGTGTGAACAAATAGTGAGATTTCACCATGCACATTTTTCGAGGCAGAGCAGTGTGATCTAAGGTAATCAATCTTTTAGCCATGGATGCCACGTCAGATATTGTCTCTAATTTTTGGGTGAATCCACGTTTGTTTTTTATGATTTTCTCTAAGTTTCTTACATCTTTCAACTTGGTTATACCGCTAACTAAAGAAGTCTAATAAGGCAGAAACACGTGTCGAGTAGTCACCATACTTCATCTTTTTTTGCGGATATGCCCACGACTTATTTCCCTTTTCTTTTTAAAAATTCATCTGCACAAGGACGCCTCATTTTTTGCTTGATTTTTATACAAAATTTGAGGAAAATAAATTAATAAAAAACTAGTTTTTTAGTAATGATTTTCTGATGTTCCACCAAGCCTCCATTTTGTTCCAGCATATTGGATTTTTACCAAAATATTACCAGGTCATCCTTATATGACCCTTATGATCGAAATTTGAAGTGAATCAGCAATGAAGTTTTTTAGCTATGCCTGCCGCGAATATGCAGACAGACAGACCGACGGAATTGAGAAAATATGTTTTTTAGCATCTAGGGGTATTAAAACGTGAAGGTTTGTATAACCTTCGGAGGGTGATTTTTCACGATTACAAGCATTTTATTTGGCCACCATTTTGTTCCACCATCAGTTCATCTCTATATCACCCTTAATTCTTGCACACAATTTGAAATCAATCTAATAAGTAATTTGTCAGGTAATTTTTTAAATATTTTATTAAGCCGCCATTTTGTTTCGCCATGTTGGATTCGTACCAAAATTTTACCAGTTTATTCTTACGTAATACCCGAAGTTTGTGCAACATTTTGAGATACTCTGGATAAGTAGTTTTTCAATAATATTTTTCTTAAGATTTCACTAGGGCGCCATTTTGTTTTGCCGTATTGGATTTTTATCAAAATGTTACCAGGTCATCACCATATGATCATAAATTTTTTACTAAAATTCGAAGTCAATCGGGTAAGTTTTTTAGCTATGTCGCGAACAGAACGACCGACAGGCCGGCGGAAATGGAAAACATGTTTTTGGACCCTAAAACGTGGAGATATGTAAAAACCTAGGAGGATAATTTTTTAAAATTAAAATAATTCCCTTTTACGAGATAAATAATTAAAACCAGTTGAAACATAGCTATTAATTGTTTCTTAAAACTTATATGACTTGTGTTAAATAATAGCGTGTTTCAACTAGGAATTATGAGCATAACCTATAGTTCAAAATAACAGAAACAAACATTTATATAATTATTACAATATCTACACATTGCCAAGTTCGGTTCACATTTATAGACAATTCTACCAACTAAATTACAAGTGAAGACACTGAGACTGCTTTAGAGAATACTTTCAGAGTGTATTTACAGAAAAAATCACAGCCGATATGCCTGATTATTATATCTAGATCTTTAGATATAATCATTTAAACACCTGAAAAGGTTTTGAAGGGAATAGAAATTCTTCATTTAAACAATCCTTTCCTCTGCTCTTCCTTCCACTGCAGGATATCGGCCTATCTCTCGCATGCCGAATCTAAACGATACTATTTGAGAAACGATTTTAGCGTACTACTGATGAAGCGCGCTACCATTTACCCATTAAATGGCTTGCATATTTTAAAATTATTTCAAGCAAAATTTGCCTCCGCTCCGAATCGAAGCGGAGTCCTTAATATCAAGAGAATTTATAGACCACTGTACAACCATACTTTATTAGAGTACATCAGGCCCAAACTTGAATATGCTTAGTCGATCTGGAGTCCTGACTATGTAACAAATGTCAAAATTGCATCACGAAGGGATTTGTGATGATAAAATTAATGAAATGGTAGAAATTGTGATGACTGTTGTGATATGTTTAACAAGCTGTCATAGATATAAGTTTCATCGGAATTGCTTGTTGCGTAACAATAAAATTCTCAAATTGAGGGTTTAAGGAGATAATTCTATCGTGGTGAATCTGACTTATATAGAGCTTTTACTCCTCTGAATCTGAGTCATCCGCAATACTTGTCGCTTCACAGTAGTAACACCAAGGGAGATAAAAGCGAACAATAGGCTACTAATGAGTTTTATGGATTATTCTGCTATGATCTAGAAGAAGAATACGTCGATAAGAACAGACCCTTGGACTGGCTCAAGACCGAATCGCTTTAACCCAAAAATTGAGGGCTTCATGATCGGCCAAGTTGTGTGCAGTAAAAACTACCGGAAACACATTCTAGGACAGCACACAGATCAATCCAGAAAAAATAATTCTCAAGCGAAAACTATCAAACATATCGAAACTACTTGGAAAAGCGTAATAGAGTACAATGAAGCATACTACCGTTATATACAGCAGTCGTAGAAAATGAGGAGATCAGGATGTACTAGGACCGGGCTGACTGGATACAACAAACCGGACATAACGATCTTCCGTAAAAAAAAAAACATCTTCTCTGCAGTTCCCAATAACAATAACATGGAGGTGAAAGTTACCGAAAGGATAAGCAAGTATTCAAACCTAAGACGTGAAATCTGCCAAGTATGGCAAAAAAATCTTTCCATCGAAATTAAACCAACACACTTGAAGGAAAACATGAATACGATCGGTATTCCTTGGAACGTCCATATTAGGATTGATCTTGGGATCTACCCTTTCAGGCCAATCCTAAGAAATAAACACCAGGCGTACCCTGAGAATAAATAATAATCAAAATAATGATAATAATAACTACGTTTTACTTTAGTTTTACACCTTTTTTTTTAAATTCGAGTATGACCTTAATTAAGAAACAGAATCGGAAGGAAATTAATATTTCAGAATTAATATATTAATTTACTTTGACATAAAGAATATAAAAAAAGTAATAGAGCCTAAAATGATCAACTATTCGTTCAAAAGAAAAAGATATGTGCAAAAACTAACTACAGCTGTAACGCAACATTTCAAAACCTATCATCCGTAACAGTATGATAACTAATATTAAATAATAATAATATCTTACTGTGGGTAACCCAGGAAAATTATTTGTCACCTTACTATAGGAAATAAGAACCAGTTTAGCATAGTTTACGAATTTGATTTTTAGACGTATTTGTGGTAAAAGGATTTATAAAAGTGTCTGGGAAAAACATTATCGAAGATATCATTCGTGATTCACGCCGTCTCTGACAGATTTTCTTTTTTTTGTGAACTTGTAGATTAAATAAGACATTTCTTTTTTTGCTCAAAAACGCATATTTACAAAAAAAGGTATTTTTCTTTTAAATATGTATTATTATTTTGCTTATTTATATTGTATTGTATAATCTGTATTTAAAAGAGTGTGCTCAACAAATGAAAGGATTTCAGTACGAACATTGTAGGACTTGATATTAGGATGGCGGGTCGAGAGCTACTGAATAGAAATACATGCATAGACATCTTGACGTACTGTACTGACTTGTTAATAAATAGGGTGTAAGAAAAAGAACTTCAAATGTTTATACCGTGAAAGTACGCGCCATTTTAGGCAAAAAAGTCTTATGTAAAACTAAACCATTTTTGAAAAGAAAAATGGTAGATTAACGATCCAAAATATATCTAATTTTGAAGGGAAATTAAATTCGGTTGCAGCGTTCTTAGCAGCACTGAAAAAAGAGTTTACAGATTTTTTTCTACTTTGCGATGTACTAATAACGGTGTGCTTTCAAACATTTTAATTTATGGATTATATTAAAGAAGACAGGGTTCAAGTTTTCTACGTCGTTTCTCTTATTAATCGTTGACCAGCTGAAAGGTTGACTTTTTGTTTGAATCCTCACTTTAAAATACATTCCACTTCAAAATTAAGATATATATATATATATATATATATATATATATATATATATATATATATATATATATATATATATATATATATATATATATATATATATATATATATATATATATATATATATATATATATATATATATATATATATATATATATATATATATATATATTAGTATTGGATAATTATTATTACAAAACACACAATCGGGCAACACGGAGCGAAATCCACTTATTGTTGCACTTGTTTTTCTTTCTAAATTGCTTCATTTGTACCTGCTTATGTTAAAGTAAATAGCTATTTATGTTCATGTACATTTCGGGCACTTAGATTTTCTGCTACTGTGATATTTGTGTGTGTTAGTAAATGTATACAACAATTAAGTATGTTACTTATGGTGAAGCATGACAAACGCACATTTAGCTGCATTAGTTTATCAAGGAAAATTTCTAAAGAAACGACCAACATTTTTGTCAGTTTCAGCGCCTACAAGAAACAGGAAATGTTCTCGCACTGAACTAATTTCATTACATTTTTTTATTTTTCGGGGTCATATGACCACATTATGGTACCGTGGCAGAAATTGTTGACGAAAACGAGTTTTACAATCGAACTTTTGCCAAAGCGGAGCATAGAAAAACGCACTCGAGTTACTCTCCCAGCAATTTGTGAAAACTTGATTTGCCATTACCCTGCTCGTGTAAATAGTGAAAAAATATATTTCATTTATTGTGTTATGTAAAATTACAAAAAATATAAATATTTTTTGTTATTAAATTCTTTTTATTCAATGATAATTATTAATAGATTCTTACAAAAATTACACAACGAATATTTAAATCAAATTTCTAAGTCGAAAAAAATTTTATTAATTTATGTTAAAATATTTATAGTAATTTTCTTTTCACCCTATATGGCGCTGAAATATTTTTTTATTAATTTACACACACAATACTTGTATTGCATCAGTTATTATTAGCGTTAATAGGAAACTGACTTAAAAAAATAGATAAGATGAAAAATAGAAACTATCTAAATTTGTACATTCATCAAAAATGCATATGACCGCGAAACATACACCAGAATACGGAATTTTTCTTTTTTAGGTATTTTGAATACACTTGGGTCCAATGTATATAGTCGCTGTGTACTCAGTACAAGGTCTGTAGAAATTGTAAATTCAGTAAAAGTTAAAACCGCTGTGTAATAAAAATGGGAGTAAGGAAGTATTCTACTTTACTTAAGTTTTCACAGGTAATGTTATAAAATTAAATCAAATTTGAGAAAACTTGACTTAAAAATGTTGTTTCGGATACATGTTCGTCTGTTTTACTCATTAATCTGGACACTCCTACCATACCACCCATAGTTAATAAAAAAATGGATGATTGACCGACTGGAGGTGACAACTGAAACGTCGAATTTGAAAAGTTCTTTTTTCAACATTTTCGAGTTTTTTTCATAGATGATATCTGAGTCCGGAAAACCACTGCCATACTCACTTACCGTAGAACACACTCAGAATATCTAATTTACTAAAAATTTCAACTTTTAAAAAACCCTGCAGTTGTTCATATGATGTGACTCTGGTACGCTGTGGTAGACATTATGCAGTTGATTGAGTGAAACAGATGTACATATATCTAAAACACATCGAAAAATTATTCAAGGTCTAGTTTTTTCAAATTTGATTTAATGTTATAACATGTTCTGGACACTCTGTACTCAATATCTGACTGTCCAACCTAGTATCTAAAGCAGTCATACTCGTATCTCAGACATCTCGAAAAGAAAAATTAAAAAAAAAGGTTTTTTTTAAATTTAATCTTTACGTATAACAGTTTCTACACACCGTGCATTTCATACCAGAACGTCTCACACAGTGACATTAGACCCAAGTGTATCCAAAACACCTAAAAAAGAAAAATTCCGTACTCTAGTTTATGTTTGGCGGTCATATAAATATTTGATGAATGTACCCGGGTTGACCGTTCGAAGTAAAAAAGTTTTTTTAGAGTTTAACATATATTTTTTTAATAACATATTTTGATATACACAGAATGTCGTGATAAAGAGTTTCCCCCAAAGTTTTTAATGGAATACTATGTATATTATTACATTTACAGTCTAAGCACATTTCGTAAATCATGCCCTAACCCTACATTCAACTATTTCTGAACGTCTGAAGTTGGATACTTTGAGCTTTTTTTACATGCTGTATGATCTAAACGGTTTGCATTAGAGCAAAAAGGTTTCTACTTTTCTATCTTAGTTTTTAATCGCTTAGCATCAACTTCCGGTTAAGACGGAAATACAAAATTACGGTCTAGCAGGAAATAAATATCAGTTGATAGGTAATTAAAAACTAAAGTGGCAAAGTGCAAATTGTTTTGCCTTAATTTAAAGTGTTTAGATTGTATAGCATTTTTAAGCCCAAAATGCCAAACTTCAAACGTCCATATTTCAGAAACAGTTGAATTTAAATCTATGACATGATACATTAAATGTGCTTATATTTTCACGCAGAATCTAAAATGTTATAATATACAGGGTATTACATTTAAAATAAATAAAACTTTGTGCTGGTACACTTTACACATGATACCTTGTGTATATTAAAATATGTTACTAAAAAAAATAAGAATTAAACCCTACAACTTTTGTACTTAATATTTTTTCTACAACGTAAAGTAAACAAAGTTAATGAGGCGGTACTTGTCGAATGGTCACCCGGTACAAAGTTTTTCTCATACAAAAAAATAAATTAAGTGATTTAATACATTTTGAAATCAGTTCATTAGTAACAAAAATATGGAATTTTGAAATAAACGTTATTAATAGTTGATGCAATATGAGAGTTAACCAGTGTAGGATTCACAATTATTGTAGATTTAAATATCCTCTGAAATATTGTATTGTCAACGGATGTGCTTTACCATGCAACATTTAATAATTTTCCCTAATCCATAAATAATTGAAATAGTATATATCCTAACTTGTGCGCAAAGTAAGTCTTCACTGTTGCCAACATGCGAATAAGTTTGCTGTAGTGAAATGCCTACATGACCTTTTAGATAGATAGAAACTGTATGTTTACTTCGAGTATGAAAATTTATAGAAAAAAATTATCGGGACTTAAATCTAAAAAAAAATAATGCTAAATTCTAGGATAACAAAAAATCAATGTGAAGAATGAGGAATTAAATTTTTGAAACATGTAATCAAAAGAAAATAACTGCAAATAAAAACTAGTATATTGTGTATTGTGAATGACGTTAAAAATAAACAAACAATGCAGTGGCGTATATGATGGGGGAGTTTGGGGGTTAACTCCCCCCCAGAACTTTTATTTATAGTAGAATGATAGAAATAGTATAAAATAAAAACTTTTTTTTCGGGATTGACGGGTAAAACCCCTCCAGAGCCAGTTTACCTTTAGTTAAAATAAAGTATTGACCTTTTGTTTGGCTGTTCATATTATTTAGGCTCAATTCGGTAAAAAAACAATAACTGAGGATCTTTTTTTTTGATGTTTGATGAAAATGTTTGCCATCTGAAAACCCCCCAGAAGCAATGTCGGTATACGCCTGGAACAATTTGAAATTTGACAATATTAAGGTTGAAGATACCACCCCTTCAAGCCAAATACAAACTAATAATGCGCTTGCATTTGAGTACGCAAAGTATCTATTTTAAGCACGCTCGCAGAAAAACTTGATTTCAGTTTTGTCACAAATGATTGTAAGCATTCTCAAAAAATGTATTAACTGGATTTATTTCGACATATAATGCTTATGTTTTACTGTGTCGTGTGATTGAAATACGAGTTGATCGACATCCAAGATACGATTTTATGATTATCTGATGCCGCTGATAGTCGATGTCTTATGCAAATTTAACGGCACTTAAGTCGCTTTATATTTTGCAACTATTCAATCTTCTAGTCTATTGGCTTCTGTATGAGATGCAGCTTTTAGAAAACTAGTTAAAAATATTTCGATGTATACAGAGATGTGGGATCATTGATTTTCATTCTACTTTATTTAAATATGTTAATCCTTAGTCCTTCCCGGATAAAAAATACGATATGTTTTCATTCCGGGTGTACAATACTCCCATCCTGAAAAGAGCAGATTCGCATTTTCGAAGATTTCGCGTCAGAATGAAGACTGAAGTGATTGACTGCGAAGCTTCCTTTTGTACTCCCACCTAGGGTCGAAGATTATATCTGAACGGTCGGTCATCATTATTTTGTTTTTACGGATGTTGCTCTTCTAATAACAATATTTTTTATGATTTTAAGTTTATCGATGATTGTCTTCCATACTGCAGCTAGTTCTAATGATACTTCCTTTTTATTTAAATCAACTTGTTTTTTTCCTTGGTTTTTCGAATTCTTCTAGTCTTATAGTGCTCTGCATTAGTAATTTTCTTATATCCTTCCAAATTCATTTTGTTGTCTATTTGTTGACATAGGAATAGAGCCGAGGTATTTTATTAACTTCTGATACTAAGTTTATGCTCTTCTACTCTTGATAATATTCTCCTCTGTTATTTTCCCAATCTAGAACTGCTCACAGTCCTGGCATGAAATACTATATGCTCCGTGGTCTTGCAATTTAATTTTGCTTTGGGTTTTTAATTAATTTACCTATCTGTTTGTATGTGGCAGTTTCTAAGAATTCTTCCAATTCTGTCTGTGGTGCCTTTTAAATAAGATAACGCTACTTGTTCTCTTCCGGTTTGTAACCTTTGGTGTTTGTTGTTCGAGAACCCTTTTTATTTACAGCTTTATCTATGGTGTGATTTGTGTATCATTTTCTTAAATGCAAAAATGATAATTTGTTGTTTTTCTCCAACTCTAGAGTAAATTGCATCCTGGGATGGATTGAAAAATAAGTATTTTTTAGGCAGTGTTCTGAGACTTGTATTATATGTTCTGGGAAATCCTCGTTCATTGCTGTTTTGTCCAATGCATCGTCGTTGGTAATACAGGATACAAAGATTTCACATCTAGGCTTGCTATTGAAGAATAATGTCTCGTTTAATTCGAGTGAAATGCCCTGAATTATTTGTTTGAATCAACTTTTTCGACAGTGGGTGCATAATCTCCGCAAGATATTTTTTAATTTTTTGTAACGGCGAATTAACTACAATAACTATAGATCTGATTTTTCTCGTGGTATGATTTTTGTTGTATTTCTATATTTATTGGTGAACCTTTTGTTTTATTTTATTTTCCGTTGTTTTTCCTAACTACATTGTCGGATCTCTTGGAACGGACTTATAAGAATTGCCTTGTAGAATATTCTACGCTTACATTTCCTTTATTTGCTGGAAGAATTATTATTATTTTTTACGGCTCTCCGTTCGGTGGCATATAGATTTTGTTCCGGTATTTGATAGATCTTCCCTTCCAGCTATTTTTTCTCAGGTATTTCTTTAGGAGTTAAAAAATTAATAGCTGGCGTGAAAGCTGTCCTATATTCATCTGAAGAAATGAAAACAGGATAGCAAGCACGGAAACAAGAAATGGCAAAATGTTAACATCGTGCAAACCATCGAAACAAAACCCAAATGCCACTGACATAACATTTATTCCAGCGGTTAAAGAAAACCTAAGCGTAATTGTGAATACCTAAGGATACATATACAAAATACAGATTTTAATAAGACAATTTTTGTAAGCCTATTTCGAGAGACACGAGAATGTACCTAGGAAAGAAAAATAAAAGTACACCAATAGACATAGAAATATATCGAAAAAATTATACCGTGAGAAATGTCGAGCAGATGTCTTAAACACTACGGTTTACCAAAAACACACAAACCAGGAGCGCCCATCAGATGTATTGCAATTAAATCGCCTAAAAAAATTATGGGTAATTTTTGTAACGTTTTTGTTTGATTCCAAGAAAGTTTTTCGTAATTTTTTATGTATAGCATTCTAAATCACATGCAGTTTACATCTCGATTCTGTTAAATCTACCGATCGTCTACAGCAGACGTAGACTAATGCCCTGTTTACTTTCTCCTAAATACATATTACTATAAGAACAGAAAATTTGATATTTTCTTTGCATATCTTTTCGGTTCGCTGCTTAGATCGGGCTTATTCAACGTTCTAGTACCAAAAGCTAAAAATTCCTCAAAACGAATACTTCAGACGAATGCAAAACGCCGAAAAACCTTCTAGTTGTATATTGCGAAATTAAAATAAAAAAACACAATATCTTAAAGATAGCCGCGTAACCAGGAAAGGGAAGGGGACATTAAAGGTACGTAACCCCTTCCAGGGTTGTAATTTGAAAATACGTTTTTTTAAGTTTGTATCAGTATTTTTTTAGGTCTTTAATGTTATAATCTTTATACATAATAAAATGTATTTGGTCTTATTTTGGTCGTGCCCCTCCCCCTCTTACTTTTGTTACGCTGCTGCTACGCACCAAAAAACAATTTATAATAATTTGGGTTTTAATAAAGTTAAACTATATATTATGCCTCGATCGAGACATTAAAACAACTACAATCCTCGGTACTTAATAGCGGGGCCTAATTAGCTCCAACATGACTTAACATTGTATAATAATAACATATGGGAACTTTTTTGTTTTGTGTTCTGGTATTAAATGTTTATCAGTTGAATTGTCTTTTAACGGTACCTCGGTTTCTCACACCTCTTAATATCACCGCATTTTCCCATCACGATTTGGTATGTATAACGCTGATATTGCATGAAAAAATATGTTTAGCGAGTAATTTGCGGTACTCTTTTACTATAATTTAAAATGAGATTGCCTTAAAGTTAAAAAATAAATAGTAGTTTTTAAAAATATTGTGGGCATTTAAGTATTTTAAAGAAATAGAGCCTATATTAATTGTGAAATTTGGTTTGGTATAATATTCTCTTAATTCCTACAAGCAAAAAAACAACAACACGTTATATTCCTCCATAGTAACAAAGACAAATATATACTTATTATTTTATAAAACTTTCCGCTGAAGCCACGTATGTAATTGCAGTAATATAAACACTCTTGATAAGGTTGGTGAGTAACGGTTTTATAGTTTCGCTCTATGCTTTCTAGAAATATTCACAATAAAAAAATAATTATCTCGCAGCTAAGACTAAAGTTTAAGAAAAAAATATGTTCTCAGGTCTACCTTCAAATCAAAAGGTTTTTTAGTTAATTTCAGGCTCGCGTCTCTGACTTAGTGCGATAAAAAGAAGAAAGACAAGTTCAACTACCCGCAACAAAAACAAAAAATATCCACCAACAGATGTAAAAAGTCTAACATATGTTATTTTAAAGAAGCATCCTTTGAGGGCCGTTGGACGTAATACAACCTATCACAACGCTGCAGCATAACCTACTTGTGACGAATTTCTAATTTAGACATGTAAAAAACAAAGGTTACAGGTAACCATATAAGGGTAAAGAACAGAATAGAAATATCCTCCAAAGTTTGGCCAAAAATGCCACCACCAAGACAGCTAGAGATTGTTCGATAACGATTACGCCATATCACAACCCAGCTGCTTCACCTTCATGTGGCGAATAATATTGAAATGATGCGGGTTACGAATTACTAAACAAATTACACCTATACTTCCAGGCTCATAATTAAATCTCTATAAGGTACTTCCTGCCAAGAGCTTGGGCCTTTGCTTTGATATTTATGGAAACTAGAACGTCTGCAATATCTTTAGTTTGCATATACTGACTACGAGCTTGGTTCACAGATTTCGTTCTTAAACCTGCACAGAATAGTTGTCTTTGGAACCTCCTTATTGATGCAGTAAATTATGTTTTTAATTTCTCAACTTTTTTATGGCCTGTATAATTTTGTAATAATATATAGTCAGAGATTTTTTCCAGTAGAAAGATGATTCTGATTTCTCAAATTCTAATGACATGGTTGAATTGAGACTTGGTAATTATAAGCTACATCTCTTGACCTTCTAATTTCTTTTCAAAACTGAACCTCATCCATCTGTATTTCTTGACAAAACAACAATTTTTCTGTATTCATAAGCGTTTTAAACTAAATGAATTTAGTACATTGAAAACGTTACCCATTTATGCCCGAATTATTATTTTTTTTATTTAAATTAAAAAGTTAATGTATTCTACGAAAAAACATTTATTAAGACACAAAAATAAGTTATAAATGAAAAAATAACTCAAAAACAAGACTTTTGATGGTGTCCTTTTTTAAGGACACTGGGCATATCCACTACCCTTATGGTAATTAACAAAGCAGTCCATATGTAGAGCCACGTCACACCTGGCACATTTTTTTTTCGAAGGAAGGTAATACCCAAAGAAGCAATTTTCAACGTATAGACAAGTACAACTACTAACAAAAACAAAAAATATCCACCAATAAATACAAAAAGAAACATCCTTTGAGGGTCATCAGACGTAATACAACCACAAAGCAGCTGCATAAGCTACCTATGATGAATTTCTAATCCAGGCATGTAACAAACAAAGGTTGCAGGTAATTATATAAAGATAAAGAAAATAATAGAAATAACCTCCAAAGTTTGGCCAAAAATGCCATTAATAGGGGAAGACAGCTAGAGATTGTTCGATGACGGATAATCCATATCACAACGCAGCTACTTTATCTACTTCTGGCGAATAATATGGTAATGGTACGGGTTTTACGAGTTACTAAACAAATTGCACTTGTACTTTCAGGAGCATAATTAAATCTCCATAAGGTACTCCCTGCCAAGAGCTTTGGCCTTTGCTTTGATATTTATGGAAACTAGAACATCTGCAGTTTCTTCAGTTTGTAAATACTGACTACCAGTTTGCTTCACAGATTTCGTTTTTAAATATGCACACAAAAGTTTTTCTTTAGAACTATTTTATTTATTCAGTAACTTATTTACTTAATTTCTCAACTTTTTTATGACTCTCATAATTTGAGAATCATTTGAGAATGATGACATGGTTGAATTGAGACTTGGTAATTATAAGCCACATAGCTTGACCCTCTAATTTATTTAAAATAAATTGTGCTTAATAAACCGAGAACTTTTTTAGAAACTACCTGACAGCTATATCCCTAAAAAGCACATTTCATATAAACTTTTTATCATGAAAATTGCCAGCATGTTATCTGTTAATCTTTATTTTATTTTGAACGTACTCTGCAGCGACATTAGCCTCGCCCCTTTGTCGATGTTTTCGAAGGAAAGTAATAACCAAAAAAGCCATTTTCAACGTATTTGTTACGATTTTTACCGCAAGCTATAATGCCTATAAAGTTTCCAGACGTGTGGGACATTTTGCTCCGAAACTAATTTCGTAAGCTGGAGCAGGAAGAAATCGAAATCAAGCCTATGGCCACGATTTAGGTAAGATTTATACCCAAAGGATCCCGCGAGAGGAAAAGGGAAATTTATGATAAAGAGGTCAAAAGACCCCCCTGCATTTGCTAGGATGTCTCTTATGCTGTTTTATTGGTCATGGACAAAACGCACGGATGTAAAAATTAAAATAAATTTTGTAAAGTTGTTAAAAATGTAAGATACTTTTTAAAAAATGGCTGAACATTCTCTAACCTAAAAGTGTCTTCGACAATTAATTTATCTACATATGGTCATATATAAAGGCCGAACATCAAAGCAATGGTAGCTCATATACATAGGCGCCGATTTTCTAAAATCAGTATGGGTGGTTTAGCCAAGAGCGGCATAAAAGACCGCCTGTAGAGAGGTATAGTTTTTTGTGCCATGCCCGAAATTTTTTTAGGGATCCAAAACGTTCAATCTATTTGAAATTATACAATTTTTTGTATGTAAAATTATTTATTAGTAGATACTTAGGTAGTAGGTACATAAAAACATAAAAATTAAAATAACTAACAAATAAAAACTTATTTTAAAAAATAACACTGATAAAAAATAAAAAAATTAAAAAATTTTCAAAAAACAAAAAATAGATATAAACCAATATTTCACACTTTTAGGTCAAGAGTAGCGTCTACCAACTAATACCCAGTTAAATTTTTAACCATTGTACAGCCGGTTGCTCAAAAATTGCTGTTTAGAATATTTAATCGAGCTTTCGGATTTGACAAGTTGCTTACAGAAATCAAGGAACCCGCTGTCAAATTTGACATTCCGTTAAACATTCTAAACTTTAATTAAGCATTCTGCAACCGGCCGTTAATCCAATGAAAACATATTTCGCCTGTGAGTATTTCGTTGTATAAATTTTTGCAATTCCCTTTTGATCCACTTTCCTTAACATATCTTTATATGAATTTGAGACATACAATACAGTCATTCAATCTGGCCTGCGTCATCGTTGTCCTTAAACATGTTTTTATCTTCGCAAATTTGAAAAACTTAGTACTGTTCTTATAGGAATAGTAAGGAATAATTTTAAAGCTTTACAGTACTCAGAAAATAATTCTTTTGAATGTATATTTTGATTGAAATATAAAGCGATTTCTGTTGACTGACTGAAAATTTTGCCCTCCGTTACTATCGAAAAACATTTTTTTATGTAAATGGAGTCTTTCTAAATTAAAATCGCTGCGATAGTTTTCATTACATTATTTAATTAATTACATTGTTGTAATAGTTGTTTTCATTATTTGTCAATAAAAATGCTTCAATATCTCTTGCTCTTTTTATTCCGTCTGCATTAAAACGGTTGTTATTGCTTTAAATACAAGTGTTTATGATTTCGTAATATAAACGTCTGTACATTTCTTCAGGTGAATTTGGAAAATATAGACTTTTTGACCCACACAATTTGAGAGGAACCATTCTTTTCCTTGACAAAACAGGTTCATCAATATTAAAATTATCCTTCTCGGAGACTATTTGTTCCTATATGTTTTCGAAATTAGTTCGTTGAGTCTCGAGTATTTTATCAAGGCAAACAATTTTTTTTATTGCATCTGCAATGGTGATCATTGCTTTGGTTTATCATAAATTCACATACCTCTTTATAGTTGTCAAACAGTGATTTTAAAGATGTTACACGAAGACACCATCTAGTGGGACAAAAAGGGCTTAAGGATAATTAACCAGCATCTTCGGTGTTGGTTTTAGTGTCATAAAAAATATTTAAACGTTATGCTGAATCTCGAATATAATTTAAAACGTTTTTAGTATGCACTAAAAAATCTGTTACCTTAGGTATGCCATTAAACGAATCTTGGACTAGCTAGTTAAGAGAGTGGGCTATGCAGTGAATTTATACAGCACGTAGTTCATCATTAACTATCCTCTTTTGTAGACCTTATAGAGCTCCATTCAAGTTTGCAGCCCCGTCATAGCATTAGCCACGTAGTAAAGATATGTCTTAGCTATGTCTTTTAAAACTTGATGTAACGTCTTCGCATTAGTCAAAGGCGTTTCATAAAGTCCCCAAAAATATTCTGATATTTCGAAATTATCGTCAGTAGTTGTTCTTTTTTGAAAGATCTGTTGTTTCATCAGCGATAATTGCAAATATATTTGGATTAATCCTAGCAATTATTTTATTACGGACATAATCATCGAGTAAACTCAATATTTCATTAATAATGCCGTGCAATATCCATTTATACTTAATTCGGTTCCTCCATATCTTTAATTCTGTAGAATCTTCAGTTCGAAGCAATAAATGCTGAATAAAGTTTGAATCATCTTCTGTATGACCTCTTAATGCAAGTCTTTGCCCTGCTAGATACTTAATGAATCGGATAATTTTCAGCTACGCAGTTCTTTCAGCTTTCATTTTAAAAACTTTTGCCTTTCAAATAGCTGCTGTCACTCTCTAGTGCTTTATTCCATTGGTTGAATTCTTCCGTAACAAATAACCTGTAAGAAAGCTTGTGGCATTGATTGGAATTTTGTGTTTTAGATATGCACTTTGACATAATTCACAAAATACTTTAGATACATCTTCCTTGTAATGTAGCCATTTGAATGTAATTGTCCACTTTAATTGAAAGCAATGACCTGAACTTTTACCGGATTTTAATGGCAGATTATTTGATACTTTAGATGTGGAAGAAAACCCCTCATTTTCTATGACATCAATCGTTTCAGTATTATCGACTTGATGAGCTTAAGATAAAGATAGCTGCAAAGGCAGAGACTCAAAAGACGCGGTCTCTAGCTCTGGAACCATCTTACTTTTATTTGTAAGGCAATTATCAATATCTTAAACGAAAATTTAAAATCGGTATTTGTTTGAGTTTATGCAAATTGAATTGATTTGAATATCAATAGATATCTTTTTAAAACACTAATGCGGTAGTAAGTAATACCTTTCATTACCGCACCAGTACCATAATAGACATCATTACGTAACTAAAATCATTGTGTTAATTGCTTTTTATCTCACGATCATAGATAAAAGATTCTATTTTATTCAGTTTAATTTTTACTCAGACACTTTTACTCTCATAGAAGACCAGAGGCACTTACTTTATGAATAATGAAATGTTTTTCATAAACAATTGGCACTACTGACACTGACAACTAATAACACGATACCACTTAAATTTTAGTTAGATGAATCTAAATAGAGGCATAGATTAGATCAAGTTGTAGGAATTATGCAATGAATAAAAACTGGGAATCCCCGAACTTCAAAGCGCGCGAAAACGTGCACACTGCTTGTTGACTCTTCATTTTTATGTTTGAAAGGATCGTTTACGCCGCAAATAATGTTTATCGATTTTATATAAAAAACTGAAAGATTCTGTAATCGCTACTTATTTTATTATTACTTTTATTAGTACTACACCTACTGAAAAAAGCAGACTTGGATCGCTTTTTTCAATAATCAAGCAAAATTTTTGTATTTTGCGTAAGAATACGCGATGTTCGCCCAGTTTTTAGTTCAGTGTTCTCAGATTGCACTACATAATGTATGACTATCACAAAACAATTTAAAATTCAGAAACACATAATTTAACAAGAAAGAAAAACAAGAACAAAACAAAAACACACAAAATCCACTCGACCGTAAACGGAGTAAATGTAAACTTAGAACGATCTTGGAATAGAAATCGTTCTCACTTCATTTCATTACACATCTATCCCCTTCCCTTATTCTCTCACATTTCTCCGTGCGAAGTTTCACCGATATTGTCCCGTGATAATAGAGAGTTGCAAGGCGCGACTCCGACTTAATAGGGGTCTATCGTGCATATAGCAAAGATCCAATGTCAATAATAAAATTGTCATTATGGAGGGTATGGTGGGCATAAAGAAACGGCGAGCACATTACCTGATATCTGACTTTTTAAATAATGGCTTGTGTTTATGATTTTATCAGTCTTAACTACCAAATTTTAATTGAGAACAGGCAAATTTCAATATTCAGCAGAGCACTCATAGAGTCGGCGCCTATGTTCATGTAACACACATATATAGACTTGCGATAGGAAATTTTACCATATTCTTACTATATGTATAAATCATAGAGTAGATATGCTCGAAATTCTAAAATATATATTGAAAACTGTAACCAAACATAATGTGTCTAAATGAAATATCTACTGTGTTTTTACAGAAAATAAATAATTACTCTAAATAAAACTAGAAAGGTCACAAAACCCATGTTCGCACTGTCAGGTGCAAATAGTAAGCAAGATAAACTATTTTTTTCACCTTCCATCTACAAATTTACTCATCGCATAAGAGGCAAAATTACTTTTGCCAAAATGGTAGTCAATCGTTTTGGTCCCTTGATAAAAACATTAATCAAAACTTTTGCAGAAGCTTCTTTCTACCCTGAACTTTTGGTGTTAAAAAGGTATTCACTTCAAAAGCAAAAGCTGAAGTTTTTTCAAAAAAACTTCTCCCCACTTCCACCACCCATTAATAACGGCTTTGTCATGAAATATACACGAAATTACTGTTACTGGTTAAAAAGGTTCAGGGATTCTCAAAACACTTAACATCAAAAAATAATTTATCCGGTCATAATTTTAAAAATGTACGCCTTTGAACTGGCCTCTATCCTTACCAGGTTATTCCAAGTGCTTTATGGCTAACGCATTTCTCCCAACAACTGGAAATCTGCTCATGTACAACCTGTTTCTAAAAAATGTTAAAAAAATCGTTCCTTAAACTTCAAACCCATATTCTTATTTTCAGTGGCGTGCAATCAATGAATGCACAAATGCATTGCATACCCTGACATTTTTATACTTATAAGCAATATTTTTTGGCTATAATATAAAAATTAACTTATTTTTAAAGTATTATAACAATTTAAAAAAGTGTGTCTTAAGCTCCAATTAAAATATCTGTAATGTCATAGAAAAACATCACAGTCTTATACTCACCTTATGCTAAGCATTAGACAGAATAATACTTAATAATAATATAAATAATAGATAAGAACATGCGTGATCCGCTGTAAAATCTGCGCGTGTTTTAAACTTGGTGTTGTCAAAATCGTGTGAGCGTGTAGTAGAAACAAAACACTTTTTTAGCACGATAAGAAAGATGGCATCGTTTTTTCACACAAGCACCAATAGATGCGTTTTATATAATAAGTTTAGTTCGAAAAAATTACCGCGGGTGGTGCAAACTAGGTGGGTTCATAATTCTAGAACCGTTAACGTAATATATACCGAATGTGAAAACGTTATTAATATTTTTTGTGAAATATTAGAAAATCTAGCAGACTGGGATGGAGACTGTATTTCTACAGCTAGAACATATGAATTGACTTTAAAACATGACTTTGCATTTACTTTGTTTTTAGAAATATTTAATACAATATTTGGACGAACCGACATTTTATATACCTAATATTTTACAGTCAAAAATTGTAGACGTTGGATATTATGTAAGAAAAATTGACGAGTTCAATGATTTTGTGGAAATCTTTTACAAAGACAATGATTTGATCTACAAAAAAGTTGTTAAACTTTGTGGAGAGCCTAGAAAGATTAGAAATATAGATAATATGAAGACACATTACAAAAGAATATTTCGAGAAATAATTGACATCAAAATCCGCCAATTAAGTTTCAAATGGAAACTTTTAGATGCGAATTCATACCTCTCTTTTTGTTTAAAATTTCCAGAAGAGTTTTTTTTACATCTAGAATCCAAATAGGAAAAATATTTTGATTTCGATCGCTTAAAAAACGAACTAATGTGCATTTATTCTTCCTCTGATCTTCCTCCGAGTTTCCTAAACTTGATACCTACGAAATTATTAGATACTGCCACGAAAAATATTTGTGCGATGTTTTTCCACAATTAATAATTAAAGAAAAATTAATTTTAACTATCCCCGCTAGCAGTGCGTCAGCAGAAAGATCATTTTCTGGATTAAAAAGAATTCACACTTACCTAAGAAACACTCAAGGGCAAGACACACTAACGAATTTGGCAGTAGTTTATTTGGAAAGTGAGTTATTGAAGGAAATCGAAATAAGTACAACTTTTTATTCCGATGTTATAAATGAATTTTTAAAAAGGATCGCAGAATTGAACTTATTTACAAATAATGTCCTATTACCTAAATTAAAATCTTTATTGCGAAAATGTTTTTCAGTTTGACATTTTTCATTTTTTAAAATTAACTCATAAAATTCAGTTCCTATTTAACTTTATTGTGGGCAGATATCAGTTTTTGAACTTATACAGTACCCCAGTTCCCAGTTTTTGCAAGGCGTACGAGTAAATCGCTTGATAAGTAGTTTTATTTTTTGCATACCCTGCATAACATAGCACTGCATGCCACTGCTTATTTTCAGTTATGAATAAGGCTATAAATACTGATCATTTAAATTACCTTAAAAGGTATAACCTAATTCATGGCATGGGGCTTTTATAGGTCTTCTTATCACACAGAACTGGAAAAAGTCCATCGAATTTCACCAATAATCACATTATCGCCAAGGCATATCCAGAGCATTGCGTTGCGTTGCCAGTTTCCCATATAAGTATTAACATAGTGATTATTGGCCATTTGTCTGGGGTTTATAAAATTAACGCAAGCGTTCCACAGGATTCAATACTGGCGCCTACCCTATTCCTGTTGCATATCAATAATTTGCTTTCTTCTACTAGCAGCCTTATTTATATTTAAGAATAGGAATAGAAAACAGCTGTGTACACGTAGAGGTAAACATGGGAATGTAGACAATTTTGTATTTCGTGCAATTTTTTTATTTAATTAAAAACGTAGCAGAGCGCTTTCGGCTTTCGCCGCAAGTAGCACTGATGATGGCGAAAGCCGAAAGCACTCTGCTACGTTTTTTGATTAATTAAAAAAAATTACACGAAATACAAAATTGTCTACATTCCCAGTTTATTTATATTTAGACTGACAATAGTACGCTCCTCTACAATAAACAATATTCCAAACCTGTTTCCAAGACTGTAAAGGAAGACAGGCGTAGAGTAATAAATGAATCTTTTATGCAGGAAAACAGACGCAATCATGTTTACTATCTGACAAATTATCTTCCAATACCTACACCGAGACCCACACCATTCAAATAAATAATTAAATCAGTGAAACTAAAGAATCTTTTAACCTAATTGTCAGTTATATGGCATGCAGTAGCTACTAAGAAAATGAATTTCGTTCTTTGAGCCCGACATAGTTTTCTTCTTCTTACTTGTATAAATATACACATCACAAAAGGAGTCCCCTTGGGTCCTTTTAGCAATTTATTTGTTCAAATAAAATATGGGCCTGTTATTATTATTGACTTTATTTAGTGACCATTTTTTTGAATAGATTTTTAGGTTTGTTTAAATATGAATTATTGTCTAAATAATAACCAAATAGACGTCTTTTTACTTTTCTGACACGTAATTTGACCTTGTCGATGTCATGTTCTGTGCAAAAAAAAGCATCTTAATTTTATTTATATCCTTTACTAATTACTCTTGAGATTGTGTAGAAAAATGTTTGCATAAAACGATTTTTGCAACACTTAAGCTTAAAAAAGACATCCTGCGCAGACCCCGGATGGGTAATGGCCTAGAGCCCTTATAAACAAGAATATGCCCTGCAGACAACTCCCTGTTAGGGGTCTAATAATGGCGAGAACTATAGAAAGAAGAAACGACACCTCGAAAACTCTAAATTTCACCAAATCATTTTCTGCTCTAGATTGCATCAATTTGATTCCTTGATATTCAATATTCAATCAACGTAACAAAGCCTTCACTAACTAAGCACTTAGGAGGTAACTTATTTGTAGAGACTCGTAGAGAAAATTAACCGGTATCCTTCTTGAATTTTCACTTACTTTAAAAATGCTTGGCAAAGTAACAAGATTTGAAAGAAATAGTGTTTTCTGCTTTCTGAAACAAAATATCAATTAAAAATCTAGATAAGCCACGCTCTTATGGTTGAGAGGATGTGTATAACAACTGAAACTAGACTTACTATAGCTTACTATATACTCCATGTAGTGAGACCAGCTTAGTTTTACCAATCTAACGAAATTTGTATATATTTTTATAATTATTGTATAAGCAGGGAAATAATAAGTAAGACTTAGCCACGATTTATCACCGGGTTTTATTATGTTGCTTTATATGGGTATAATTATTTATTTTTAAAACTTTTATAAAAAAATTGCTTTTATTAAAATTTAGTCAACTTTGTTTGCTTGCACAGACTAGAGTATTGATTTTAAACCATCATATGTTGCGCAGTTGTTACAGAAGTAAAACCACAACTATTGAAAGAGCTCGTTATCATATCACAAATTCACTCTAGCCTACTAGGCGGAGCTAGATTTTATTAATTTTATTTATTTTAAATATATAAATGGATGGCTTATTGTTTGATTAATTTATTTTCATTCAAATTTTAGCGTTTATATATTACAGGGCTTTGTTTTATCTTGACAAAATATTCTAACCATGCAGTTTGGATGCTGCATACATCCCTAAAATTTGGAGCCCTTGGAAAGTTTACCAGTGCAGAGCGCTTGCCCAAGGACGAGTTTCTTTTTTCGGCGACGTTAGCGTCTCGACGGTCGACGTCGAATTTGTGGATCTGTTGCATTCGTGTACGTTTCCACAGAAACCGGCTCGGCGTCGGAATCGAAAAAGCCGGTATCAACAGAGACCGAAAAAAAGTTTTGTGAAAGTTAAGAGTCGAACCAAATACAAAAACACGCTTCAAACTAACCCAAACTAAAAGGTATGAGTAAAGATATATCTAAATTTCTCTCATTAGTGCATATAATCTTATTATATGTTAAAAATTAGAATATTTAACTGCATGAAATGTATGTTCTGTTTTATTTATTGTGTCTAAATTTTATTATTTCGTTATTATTCACATATTCAATTATTAGTAAATTCGTCCGAAATTATTCGATGAGGATATTAATTTACCTATACCTGTTGTTTTCCATCTTAGTGGATAGTTTAAATATTCAATTTTTCTATTAGATATTAGATATAGTATTTATTAGAGCAATTTGTACTGAACTATGAATTAGTTAAAAAATATAATTTCTATTCTATATACTATTCATGTATTAAAATAGAGATTTGAATGAGTAATAAAGTACTTAAAAATTCGCTACTCACTATTCGTTGATTCGTCCGCATAGTGTGGAGGGTCAGTGTGTGGATGAAATATTCGTCAATTCGTTAATTCGCCAATGCGTTACTGCAGGTCACGAATAGAACCGAGAATTCGAACCGAATAGTGAGTAGCTGGCTTAAATTCGGAAAATACTGAACCTGAAAAATTTTGACCTATGGATATCAGTCCTGATAAGGGCTTGATATTTAATTGTTTTTTACTACGCCAAGCTTTCAGTATAATTTGTTATCTTCTTCAAGGTTAAAATATGAAACACACCTTTATGAGCATTTTTTACAAGAGAAAATCAAAATGTATACTCATTGTTATGAAAATCTATCTAGACAACAAAAACAAACGCATTTTAATTTTTATATTACTATTTACTATATTATACTTATTACTATATTATACCAAAGACGTATTCAGAGTATAATACATATATAATATAAATGTATGAGAACTTTAGATTGTGCTCATTATAGTTGAGACCCAACAAGTGTTTCCGCTGAATGATTCAGTACTCAGATCTCGTAGAGTAAAGATCTTGAAGATGCCTCGTGCAATCAATGCAAGCCGAAACGTCGGATAGTAATTCCAATTTGACACGGTCTAATCCCAAGAACTACGATTTCTTAATTGACTTCAACCATGAAAGCTTCCGTTCTATGTTGAGTTATAAGTTTAAGATGACAACGATGACATGTGCTATGATAGAAGAGATAATTGTTCTAAATATGACATTTACAAAATACAAGGGTGCCATAAGCAAAACATAACTGGCGAATTGAAAATTGTAATTGCCATGGCAACTAGATCTTGTACTCTTAACCTTTTTAGAGAATGTGTGGGAAAATGTTGAAAAACACATTTTTATTAAGTTTTATTATATATAATAAAATATAAATATATAATATTTATCTTTTAATGAATTCGATTGAAATTCGCTGTTAACCTATAGTATATATTTGAGTTTCTTGGATAATCAGTATTTAAATCATTTTCACCCTCATCTTATTTTTGACTTCAAATACTTCCTCAGCAAATGCAGTTTACACCTTTTTTCTAGGACTCACAACTTTTGAAATAACTCCGTTTGCAGCTCAGGTAATCAACCCAGAGTAGTATATTATGCCTCTATAGCTGAACAGCGGTGAAGAATCAGGCGATAAGACTCACGAGGGTTCAACGATTGGCGTGCTTAGCTATCATCAGTCACCTAGATTAAAATGGACGCGATTGGAGCTCACCTTTCAAATAAGTGCTACAGGTATTTGGTGGAAGAGGAAAGAGATCTTGGGCATGGCCGCACCTCAATGCTAACAAGTAGAGAGCTCTCACACAAGAACGACTAAAGCAGGACAAGCCGTATCGCCTCATTATTCCAGATAAAAGTGATTGGATGAGCGGTGTAGTAAAGTAAGTAAAGAAGAAGAAAAATGTTAGTGTGCTATATCGATAGGCCGAGTATGGCTGGAGTGTTTGCAGAGAAACTTGACTATAGGGAGAGGAGAGGAAGAAATGGCCATTTGCTCAGATAGCCAAACAATCTTAAAGGTGCTGAATTTACCAGCAGCACAGTCTTGGTTCAGGACTTTTACACTTCTCTAGAAAGACTGCAAGCAAGGTTCGAGGCCAATATATACCGTCCATAGAACGAGAACCAATTTTAGGAATAACAAGGCAACATATTAAAACGGCTTTTAACGACTGGTTCTACCAAACCTTGATGTAGGGATTTTGTCGGGAGACCTTAAAAAAATGGCTGCTCGCAAGAAGTAGACGGAATATCAGCTCCCTCAAAGGGATGCTCACAAGCGATTGTCGACTGAAGAGACAGCTAGCATGTTAGGGATAGAAGACTCAGCCTGCACTGTATGTATAAAGTGACTCGGCTCGCACTGCATGTGGTGAGGAGGAAACTAAAACTACGCGACACTACTAGTTAAAATCCGAAACTAAAGCTTCGTCATGACATTTTTACCGCCGCGGTCCTGCAGAGGGTCGCTGTAAAGCATCTCTTTTGGAAGAATATTCAAACCTAGGGGAACGGGTCTTCCAGAAATTCCAGAGATCATTGGGGTGAAAGTTTAGTACAGACAGCAATGGACAATTTGGCCTACCGGCTAGATTTCAGCCTCCCTAAAAACTACTGGCTGACTAAATACCTAAATTATAATAGAATTCCAAAATGTGAAATGTTACAAAAAACGAGTAAAATATAGCTTTTTATTTTAATATCCTAATTTAAAAATAATGTATATAAATATTCTCACCATAAAAAGACAAATACTGGAATAAATAAAATATATATATAGAAAATGAATGTACCTTAAGGATAAAACATCTTGCAGCATCATACTATCGCCCAATTATTACACAAAAAGTTGAAAAAATAGAACCTGAGATATGGTATTTCCGGCGTTTATAAACCCCACACCAAGACTACCTGTCTTAATAACCTTGCAGGTATTTTCCCCAATGACCATTCTAGTTCAGTTTTAATTAAAGCACCAAGAATAAAATAAAGAATTTTATCATTTTAACAGCTTTTGGTAAGGGCGATCATAGATATTGTGTTACATATGTGTATCAGTATAGGATTAGCACCAGGAGAGGCGTCCGAGTGCGACAGCGAAAAAGCATCAGCATTAAAGCTCTAATACTAAAATTTCTTCTTCTATAACGATACCTGTAAACTGACCTCCCTCCTAAAAGGGGACGGTGCACAAAATACCTCTGGGATTATAGCAATTGTGAAATTATCATACGATAAAAATGTTCTTGGTGCGGAATTTACCTATGCCTCTTGTTCCTCTGGATATATCATAACGTAGTACAATATTCCATTAAAAATTTGGCTGTCCGGAGTATACTGACCAAAATTAGATCGCTTGTCTAAGTTCTGAAGAAACCAATTTATATATTTTAAACTACATATATACCCCAAATAAAAATTCGAATGCCGATTGAAAGGCTTTAAATATATCTCGAAAATCCAAAAGCCGAAATAAAGGCTAAGGTACCAACCCCATTTTTGTTATTTGTACTTTTCTTTGAATAAGTTGTTAAATTTCAAGAAGTCTTTTAGGTTTTAGAAAGTTCTGTCAAATACCAAAACTATTGAAATAAATTTAACTCGCCCACGCGACGTTCTTATAAGAATACAGTTTCACATTTACTGACATGCCAATTTTAGAAAATCTTAGGATTGTTTACAATCATCGTTATAATTCTACGAGATATTTTGAATCATAAACTAATAAACCTGTTGAAGAATTTTCATCCGGAAATGCATTTTTGAATACACAAGGTTTAGCCCTACAGACGCGAGACGAGACAAAATTTGTACTCTCGTCTTGTCTCGATCTAATCTCGTCTCGTCTCGACACCATTTATTCTCGACACCCGAGACGAGATGAGAAAGGACGAGATTCTCGCTCGCCTCGACTTTTAGTAATAGAAACCCTTACCTTATAGATATAATTACATACGTCTTTCTACTTCTGTCAAAGGATATTATCGCATCAATAAAATTCTTCGGGTTTGTTTTACTGAAAAGTTGCATTGCAGAAATTTACCAAATTTTGAATTATTTCTGAAATATCAGTGTTTTTTAGAAAAAGAAATGTCTTTCTTATATTTTTTAATTATTAGTTTTTGATTTTGTGTCTTTAAATATATTTTGATATTAATAATAAGAACCATAATAATACCAATGTATTAACTACGTGATGTACGAGTACACGATAAATAATTATAACTTAATTATTGACTCATTAATATTTCTGTGTGTAGGGTGTCCCAAAAAAACATAAAGAACAAAAATAAATATACTATAAATGAAATTTCTTGAATATTTTTGAATTATTCTTAAATTTAGAGTTGGTTAAATTTGAAAGTCAAATAATACTTCACCAAGTATTAATAATTTTTTACAACCCATTTTTGTACACTTACTAATAATCTAAATTCCCTTGATAAATTTAGAATTATTTGTTTTTAATTTTCTTCTCTTGAAGTAGAAACTAGTAGCTGCTTAAATTGGAGTTGCGTTTAAAGATTACCATAACTCTTTTGTCTAAAGAAGATTAATTTTGTAATTAAAATTTAAAAAATATATATTTTAAACAATTTTAAGAAATTTAGTTATTTCCCTATTTAAAATATTGAAAATATTTCTGAAAAATGACAAAAACAATCTAGCACCAATCGAAATGCTTGCCAATATTAATGTCCATGTTATTTTTATTAACTAGCCCGACAATAATAAATTATGTAACAAGTGCAACAACTTGGGATAAATTTTATCCGGGGTGATACCATCGCTGCCGCAAGCGCCTCACAGTGGTCATTTTTTTACGGAAACATGACAATAAATCAAAAGCATCAAAAATACGCTAGTTAGTTCTTAGTTTTTCAGTAGTGTTGTCTACGAACGCATTTATCTTGTAACAAGATTGCCATAAAAGCCAACTTTCAGATACAATTTGAAATTTATATTTAGGTATATATTTAATTTAAAATATTTCCGCAAAACCTTTTACATATTAACATGGTCTAGGTTAAAGTGTACTATTTAGTATAATAATAATTTGATATAAAATACACAAATCCAAAGCTTGCTTACCTTTCAATAGCGGCAAACCGTAAATAATGACCCGCTAAAGAACTAAATAGTATTTGTAGTGCATTGTGACTCACTTGTGTCATTTTTTTTACATTTTACAAAAAATAAATTACAATTTTTGCTTTATTTTTCAAACAACCTCATAATCATAATTTACTCGCACTGACTATTTATTCTTTTCACAACTTTCGAGTACATTCAAAAACCTAATAAAATGTAACAAAAACGAACTAGTAATAGTTTCTAGACTTCGCTGCAAAAGGGCCATTTATCGCTTTACTGTGTTTATCAATATTGAAATATTTATTTATTTAGCATAACAATGCATTCCCTAAGTCAAACCTCACGCTGTTAGAGCAGGGAGCCCTGGAAGAGTTCAAACTTGTACACACACTCAGCAAAATGTTTGACCGAAAGTCTTCAGTCAGCCCTGTTATAAGGTTGTCATAAAAAAATACGATCATTTTATAAAATCTGAAATTTTACGTAGTGATAAATTAGGTATTGTGACTAATCAAACTTCTCAAACAAAAGGTTAGAAGGCTTATCAAACAAAAGGTCAGAAGGCATTTTCAAGACACTAGCATCCAGGCAGGTGCGATAGTGTGAGTTTTTATAGATAAAATTTCATCTTCAATGAACATGTTTATTTAAACTTTAACCGGATAGGTTAATATACTTAAAGTCGCGACGAGATTTTTCTAGACGAGGCAAGGCCCTGATTTCGACCTAAATTTCGAGACGAGACGAGTGGAAATTGACCAAAATCGTGTCTCCTGCTCCTATACCTCGAAATTATTACAGAATATTAACAAAAAGTTCTATACGTATATAAATATTTACATGAATAATGACGTGATAAAATTTTAAGATCAAAAACACGTTTGATTGTTATTCCTTGAACGGTGTTAGAATCTGCGGTTAGACCGAAATAACGTATACTTAAGCTATCATTATTGTTTGGATATAATGATAATGAATAAAGATTGTATGTTTTATAAAAGAGTTATCAGGTGATATCACAACTATAAAAATAGATATGATTCTAATAATAATTATATCATTCTTAATCTGTAATTTACTTCTGGCTAAAACATATATCAATAAATAATAAGATGGTGTTAATGAATTATTTAATTTCAGATACCATTTTTGTGCCATCAACTATTTGTAAACAATAATGGATGGGAAAAATATAGCGTGATAGAATCATAAGATATAGAAGTTGTAACCAAAGATGATACATAAGAATAAATTCTGGAAAAATCTATATTTTCATAATTTTGAAAAAATCAATTTTAGTAATCAAAACTATATACTCAGTGTAGCCGATGATATTACTTGAAAGATTCTAACAGTATGAGTGGAAATAGTTTGTAAGAAAATATAGTTTAATATTTCGTTTAGAGCTGAATTTAGCGTAACTTGTATATCATCTACAGTACTTATCATCATTCACCCCAAATAGTAATCAAACTCGTATAACAAATTTATTAGGTGTTGCAAAACACCTAAGGAGCAGCTAACGATGTAACTTTATCACGAGTCGGCACTGATATTCCCTCTTATCTCCTGAGGGTAAACTTTAGGGAACTTCCCCTCGTGTTGCTGATGCACTTACTTCTTTATAATTTTACTTTCATTCTTTTCGCGCTCGGTGCCGAGGTTTTTCATCTTTAATTCTGCGAAGTACAGACTTATAGAGGTTTAAAGAGTAAACTAACATTTTATTTTTTACCAATTTTAGACATTTCTATTATGCATTTTGTGTTAAAGGAAAACCTAATATCTAGTATTAATAACATGTCAAACAATCATAAAATAATTGAATAAAAATATATTCAGTTAGATCTGTTCTTTATTTTGATTTTGATAGTATTTTTAAAGAAACTTTTTTGTTAGGAAATATGAGCAAGGTCTTTTCTCATAAGTGATTCACGTCCACATCCGGATTCATTAAAATAAATATGAAAGGTGTAAGGTTTCTGACGTAGTTTATACAGAAAAATAAAATTTATGAATACAGGATGTCTCAGAAATGTGTAGCAGAATTAACATACATACATTTTTACTTCCCTCGTAAAAGGGAAGTATGGTAATAAAAATACGTTTTCTCAGTTCGGTCGGTCTGTGTCTGTCGGTCGATCTGTTCGTGGCATACCTAACTACTTACCCGATTGACTTCAAACTTTGGTCAAACACCAAGTTTCATTTATGAGGATGACCTCGTAAATGACTTGATAAACATCTAATATGGCGAAACAAAATGGCGGTCTAGTAAAATGGTAACAAAAATTATTACTAAAAGAACAATTTCTTCCAATTTACCTCGAAAGAAATGGAGGTCAAATAAAATGTTTTTAATCGTAAAAAAAATCGCCCTTTCAGGTGTTACATATCTTCACGTTGTACCATCCCTAGATGCCAAAAAATATGTTTTATCAATTCCGTCGGCCTGTATATCTGTCTGTCAGTCAGTTCGCGGCGTGGCTTAAAAAGTATTCGTAAAAAAAATCTTCTTATTCAATTGACTTTAAATTTTGCAGAAAAATTAAATGCGATATAGAGATAAACTGGTACGAATTCAACATTAGGGAATAAAATGGCGGTATGTGTCAAGATAAAAACTACTTGTTCAATTTATTTTAAATTAAGAAAAAAATTAAATATGGCAGGGGTAAAAACTGGTAAAATATTGATAGGAATCCATATGGTCAGTATATATGTGTTACTTAATGACTATTCACTATTCCTAATAAAAGGAAAGCTTAATAATAATTTTTAAAAAGATCATCCTCTATATTATATGTCTATCAGATAAGTATATATATATATATATATATATATATATATATATATATATATATATATATATATATATATATATATATATATATATATATATATATATATATATATATATATATATATATATATATATATATATATATATATATATATATATATATATATATATATATATATATATATATATATATATATATATATATATATATATATATATATATATATATATATATATATATATATATGTGTCCAAGATAAAGAGTGGATAACATTGGTAGATTGGAAACCATAAGAGCTACAGCTTGGGTTAAATTAGAGAAAAGGTGCTCAATTTAGTTTCCAAATCAATGCCGTTTACAAACCTAAAAAATTCCAAACCGTTCCGAAGAAATCCGACAAAAACCGAAGAGGTGCATTTTTGTTTTTATTTTTTTACAGCCCTATTTTTAAAGTTGGATCAAATTTGAAAACACATTCTTATAGCAGTTTTTTCTCGCCTACAAGATTCCACTGTCACAATTTTTGTCTGACGTTTCGTCTCCTGTCAACCATCATCAACTTTGTTTTTTCATACGGCCGCCATATTGGATTTTTTCATTTTTAAAATGACCATTTGAGTCCCATTTCAACGATGTGTCACTTCATCAACTTTATTTTTCCTACGGCCGCCATATTGATTTTTTTAATTTTTCAAATGCTGCCTTATTTACGAACTTTGTTTTTTCTTATGGGCGCCATATTGGATTTTTGCAATTTCAAATTTCTCGTTCAATTCTTATTTCAACGAAGGTTGATAGGTGTTAGGTACGCCTCGTAGGTACCCACCAATTTAAAAAACAAAACTAGAAACCTTTAAGTAGACAACACAAAACGATTTATTTCAAACTTAACTACTACTAACTACTTAACAGACAAAAAAGAATTTAAATTAACTATCTTACTTTACAGAAGGTGTTCAAATAAAAAACCATTGTTTTCTAAACACAAGTATGCGCGTCGGATAGTTGCATTTAATACATTTTGCAGGACATCTGGTGTTATGGTTTGAAATGCCTCCAAAACCAGTTGACGTTTATTTTAAAAAAAATCTAGTAGCCTTTTAAAAACAAATTAATGACTTATGTCAAAATCAACAATGTAAAAATTTGTTGATTCTGACATTTTGTTTACAGAATACAGATTTTGCTTATCGAGTTTTTTAAATTATTGCATTTTTTATTGTTATTTATTAGTTTTTGTTTGCTTTAAAAAATGTTTACAAAGTTTTCTTTTGAAGAGAAGTACGACATGCTAAAATGCTACATTTTATGTCATAGCAACACTCAAAGGGCGAAAGATATGTACGAAAATGATTATCCAGAAAGAACTCAACCAAACAGACAGATATTTGGAAAGATTTTTAGAAATTTACATACGTATGGTTCTTTTGATAAAAATCTAGGCAACCGAAATAAGAACTCTAATGAGGAAACAGAAAATAATGTTTTGTTGGCAGCAGTCGAAAACCCGACAACGTCTGTTAGACAAATTGAGCGCCAAACTGGAATCCCAAAATCAACTGCGCATTTTGTTTTAAAGAAAAATAAATTCACACCTTATAAGTTTAGAATTTGTCAGGGACTGCGACCGGGTGATGATTTAAGAAGAAGAACCTTTTGTGAGTGGTATACCAGAAGATGTCAGGAAGAAGAAAACTTGCCGAACCGAATTTTGTGGTCGGATGAAAGCATAGTGACAAATAATGGTATCTTCAACAGAAGAAATACTCATTTTTGGGCCAAAGAAAATCCTCGACGGTTTAAGCAGTCGAAATTTCAGCACCGATTTGGTTTCAGCATGTGGGTCGGAATTTTGGGAATGCAAATTATCGGACCCTTCATTTACAATGGAACCCTAACTTCCCAGCGCTATCGCCATTTGCTACAGAACGACCTAGAGAATTGGTTTGACGAAAATCTTCCTCTAGCAGAACTAAATAATTTTTGGTTCCAGCAGGATGGAGCACCTGCGCATAATGCCAGGATTGTTCAAAACTATCTAGCAGAGAGGTTTCCCGAAAGATGGATAGGGACGCATTCAGTAGTGGCGTGGCCCCCTAGATCGCCGGACTTGACACCGCTAGATTTTTATCTGTGGGGTTATTTAAAAAACTGGGTGTACGAGCGAAGTTTTGAAACGGAAGAGCAGCTACGTCAACTGGTTTTGGAGGCATTTCAAACCATAACACCTGATGTCCTGCAAAATGTATTAAATGCAACTATCCGACGCGCATACTTGTGTTTAGAAAACAATGGTTTTTTATTTGAACACCTTCTGTAAAGTAAGATAGTTAATTTAAATTCTTTTTTGTCTGTTAAGTAGTTAGTAGTAGTTAAGTTTGAAATAAATCGTTTTGTGTTGTCTACTTAAAGGTTTCTAGTTTTGTTTTTTAAATTGGTGGGTACCTACGAGGCGTACCTAACACCTATCAGTACTTCGTTGAAATAAGAATTGAACGAGAAATTTGAAATTGCAAAAATCCAATATGGCGCCCATAAGAAAAAACAAAGTTCGTAAATAAGGCAGCATTTGAAAAATTAAAAAAATCAATATGGCGGCCGTAGGAAAAATAAAGTTGATGAAGTGACACATCGTTGAAATGGGACTCAAATGGTCATTTTAAAAATGTAAAAATCCAATATGGCGGCCGTATGAAAAAACAAAGTTGATGATGGTTGACAGGAGACGAAACGTCAGACAAAAATTGTGACAGTGGCATCTTGTAGGCGAGAAAAAACTGCTATAAGAATGTGTTTTCAAATTTGATCCAACTTTAAAAATAGGGCTGTAAAAAAATAAAAACAAAAATGCACCTCTTCGGTTTTTGTCGGATTTCTTCGGAACGGTTTGGAATTTTTTAGGTTTGTAAACGGCATTGATTTGGAAACTAAATTGAGCAACTTTTCTCTAATTTAACCCAAGCTGTAGCTCTTATGGTTTCCAATCTAACAATGTTATCCACTCTTTATCTTGGACACACTGTATATATATATATATATATATATACAGGGTGTTTCTTAATTGAGTGTCAATATTTAAGGAAATGATTCTACATGAAAAATTAATGATAGTTTGCTATATAAACTCTGTTCTAAAAATGCTTCGTTTCGGAGATACAGGGTGTTATAATTTTATTTTATTTTTAATTTTTTACTGTAACGCCACTGGATGTTCTCACATCGAAAACCTAAATCTCCATTCTGTTTATTAACTTTTTGGTCTCTACCAAAAAATCGATATTTTTTACCGTTTAGAAGTTATTTAGCAAAACGTTCATTCGTGCATAGCATGCATTTGCTTGTAAAATTGAAAAAATTCCGATATTTTGTCTCATAACTTCTAGACGGTACGAAATATCAAAATTTTGCAAGAGCCAAAAAAGTTAGGGAACAGAACGAGGAATCTGACTGTTTAAGTAAAAGGAGCCAGTGGCATCGCAGTAAAAAGTTCGGGGCAGTATAAGGGGTTATGACCCGGAGAATACCAACACCCTGTAGATTTTTCTCAAATCTTTTATAACAGTTTTGTAGATATTGTTCATAGTATATTGGGTACCAAATGTGAAAGAATTATCTCTATAAATGTAAGAATTCTATGAAAATAACCAAAAAAAATTAAAAGTTTAACACCCTGTATCTCCGAAACGAAGCATTTTTGGAACAGAGTTTATAGAGCAAACTATCATTAATTTTTCATGTAGAATCGCAACCTTAAATATTGACACTCATTTAAGAAACACCCTGTATATATATATATATATATATATATATATATATATATATATATATATATATATATATATATATATATATATATATATATATATATATATATATATGTTTATATATGTATATATATCTATATACCCCTTCTGATGAAATTAATTTGTTTTTTTATTGACATCTGTCAAAAAAATTACGTAATCGACATTTTTTTTAAATGGCAACATATGGCATGTAAAACATCATTTGAAAGCTCCTGTTTCGCTTAATATGTTCTTAGATTTTAGTGCGATTTTGTTCAATTGTGCGTGGAAACAAATATGGACTACCCCTAATAATTCGGTAGACTTCAGGTTTTATGGAAAATGCTCGGATACGACAATTTAGTTTTTTAGTTTCCCACATTCTGATAAAATGTATTTGTTTTTTTATTGACATCTGTCAAAAATATGACAAATGTTAAATAATTGAGCAAGCGCCATTTTTAAACGGCACGACCGAATGGGCGTAAAATCTAGGAACACACTGAGTGAAACCAGAAGCTTTCAAATGATGTTTCACATGCCATATGTTGCAATTAAAAAAATGTCGATTACGTCATATCTTTGACGATGTCAATAAAAAAAACTAATAAATTTGTGGAATGTGGAAAACTAAAAAATCGTGTTAGAGCATTCCTGAAAACTATCAAATTATTAGGGGTAGTCCATTGTTCCACGCACAATTGAACCGTCGCCATATTGAAATGGCACAATAGAATCGCACTAAAATCTGGGAACATACTGAGTGAAACAAGAACTTTCAAATGATGTATCACATGTCATATGTTACCATTTAAAAAAAATGTTGATTACGTCATATTTTTGACAGATGTCAATAAAAAACAAATAAATGTTATCAGAATGTGACAAACTAAAATACTAAATTAACGTGTTCGAGCATTTTCCATAAAACGCACTATCAAATTATTAGGGGTAGTCCATACTTTTTTTCCACACTATATATGTACAGGGTGGCCCACATAAGATGACCCACTACCTTATCTCATAATCTGTACGAGATAGGGAAAAAAGTTTTATACAAAAGTTTCTTGGGTTTATCTAAATTTTTTAAATATTGTATTTTTATATATACAGGGTGTGTCATTTTGCGTTGACAGATGTCAACTTTGTTATTTTAAATAGAACACCCTGTATATAATTATGGATTTGAATAGCTCTCTTAGAGACGATTTCAACCGATGTATTATAAGATGGGTCTACGAGGCACCGTTTCGGAGATATTTACGATCATCTTCAACTTTTGACATACTTTCAACTTGTTGTATCTCTGGTATTTATCAACTTTTTTGTTTCATTTTTGTGCAGGAAAAAACATAATTTTATGCTTTATTGGACGTGTAGGTAAAAATATTGAAATTGAAAAAAAATGTTACAGTGTTGTCACGTTTTGCGTACCATCAGTTTTCTCAAGATTTTTAAATGCAATCCCCTATATTTTATAACGGATTTAAATAGAGCATCGAAAGACGATTTCAACGATATATTATAACATAGGTTTACAAGTCACGGTTCCCGAGTTTTGGGGATTTTCTTCAGGAATCAATTTTAATATTAAACAATTTTTACTAAACATAACATAAACTGTTAAACATGACATAACAAGAACAAAGACAAAAAAATAAACATTACTTAAATTAAATTTTCTATATAACCACCTTCCTGTGCTATACATGTTGTATAAATAATGTCTAATTTTTTTATTGTCCTACGAACTGCTCCACTCTCATTGATCAAATGGATCTCTTCCATTATTCTCCCCCTTAAATCGTCTACGTTATTAACTTTATTCTTATACACTTTGTCTTTAATATTTCCCCATAAAAAAAAATCTAGTGGAGTTAAATCGGGATTCCGAGCTGGCCAGGGTATTGACCCAAATCTGCCAATCCACATTGGAAATCTTTCATTTAACCATTCAATTACAGGTCTTACGGTATGGTACGGCGCACTGTCTTGTTGAAATACAAGACCATCTTTAATTTCATCCGGTAATTCATTAATAAGAGGTTGTATTTCATTTTGCAACAAACTGTGGTATCTCTGTCCGTTAAGAGTCCTATCATAAAAAACCGGCCCAATCACTCGGTCCTTTATTATTCCGCACCAAACATATACACTTTGATGTCCCTGCTTTCTGATGGCTTTGATTTTATGTTGATTTTGCCTTGACCAGTAGTGGCAGTTCTTTCGGTTAAATATTCCGCGGTCTTGAAAATTGCTTCGTCAGTGAAAAGAATTTTGTCAAAAACCGGTTGATCAAAGTGGCGGTCCATCATATCCATGCGAAAAGTAGCTGTGTTGTCAAAATCAGCTATGGATAGCTCTTGTACCGGAGTGAATTTGAAAGGATGGTAATCGTTGATATTAAGTGTTCTCTGAATACTTGCTCGGCTAATATGCGGTATGTCCCGTGCGGCATCCCTTTGGGAATTTTCATTGCTTTCCTCAAAATATAAAAGAACATCAAGTTGATTTTCTTCTGTAAGAACTGTCCTAGGCCGGTTTCTTTTATTGTTTATCACAACGCCATTTTCCAGATCTCGTGTAATTCTTACGAAGATTTTCTTACTTGGAATTCTGCTATTTGGATACAGTCTTCTATACTCCCTTAACGCTAGTGCGGGACTCTTATTGTTTCTAATGAAGCACTCATATAAATTTAAACGTTGTTGAATAGTGTAGTTCGACATAATTATTTCTTAAATTTACTAATTTAATCAAGAAATGCAACCAAGCTGTCAAATTTCATGCAAATAATATTTCGTTTGTTTCCATGGTTTTGAAGCACAGCCTACTTAAAATTGTTGATAGGGTTGTGGAAAGGTTGGTAAATAATTGTGAGAGAAAAAACACGAAGCCAATACTTAGCTTGATGACGTTTATTACTCGACTGACTTTCAGACGCTCTATATAAAAACGAAACAACAAAAATGATTAGTAAGCAAAGACATTTTGCGGCACCATTATCGACACAGTCGCCTTGGCCGTCTGTTTCGGTAATCGCTAATCATAACATTGATAAGGCTTATTTAGTATATGGGAAGGAAACATAAAGAACTATTTTTAAATAGATTCACACTATTTTAACAAAAATACACATTATGTATTTAACTGATTTTTAGAGAGTTTTACGTTTGATCTGGAAAACGGCGTGGTAATAATTATTCAAAGCAATTAGAAAATCTAATTTAGATATTCTTTAGCATATAATATTAATTTTGTTGTCTTCGTTCATGTCATGTCACGTTTAATAGTTTATATTATGTTTTAGTAAAAGTTGTTTAATATTAAAATTGATTCCTGAAGAAAATCCCCAAAACTCGGGAACCGTGACTTGTAAACCTATGTTATAATATATCGTTGAAATCGTCTTTCGATGCTCTATTTAAATCCGTTATAAAATATAGGGGGTTGCATTTAAAAATCTTGAGAAAACTGATGGTACGCAAAACGTGACAACACTGTAACATTTTTTTCAATTTCAATATTTTTACCTACACGTCCAATAAAGCATAAAATTATGTTTTTTCCTGCACAAAAATGAAACAAAAAAGTTGATAAATACCAGAGATACAACAAGTTGAAAGTATGTCAAAAATTGAAGATGATCGTAAATATCTCCGAAACGGTGCCTCGTAGACCCATCTTATAATACATCGTTGAAATCGTCTCTAAGAGAGCTATTCAAATCCATAATAATAATATACAGGGTGTTCCATTTAAAATAACAAAGTTGATATCTGTCAACGCAAAATGACACACCCTGTATATATAAAAATACAATATTTAAAAAATCTAGATAAACCTAAGAAACTTTTGTATAAAACTTTTTTCCCTATCTCGTACAGATTCTGAGATAAGATAGTGGGTCATCTTATGTGGGCCACCCTGTACAGTGTGTCCAAGATAAGGATGCACAGCATGGGGATCTCGGAAACGGTAAAAGATATAGTGTCGGTTAAATTAGACAAAAGTTGAGTATTTTGATGCCCAACAAAATCCCGTTTTACAAATTTGAAAGTTCTAAGCCATTCCGGAAATATCAGAGAAAAACCGAAATATTGCGATTTTAATATTTTTTTGAAGCTATTTGAAAAGATATGAAAAAACGGAAAACACTTTTTAATTCTCACTTTTTAAACTGTACAAAATGACGTTAACAATTTTTTATTACAACGTTTCGTTTTCAGTGGATCCACCACCAACATTTTTCTTATGGGACGGAAAAAAGTACACCCAGTATTAGATTGCGCTTTTCATTGCGAATTCAACGATGTACAGCACAATATGATTACTTAAGTTTTTATCCAGAAAAATGGCTTTTTAATACATTTCTAGCATTTTATTATAGTAGGGCATGAAATCCTAACAATAAAAGGAAGAAAAAACGGTTGACAAGTTCGAATGAATGTATTTATTTATTTACTAACTATAACAAATGTTCAAACAAATTACCTCCACTTTCTAAACAGAAGTACGCCCGTCTCACGGTAGACTCCAAAATATGACTTAACATTTCGGGAGTAATTGTATTAAACGCTGCCCGTACTGATTGATATAATTTTTCCTCGTTGTCAAAACATTCCTTAAATACCTCATTCTTTATGTGGCCCCACAAGAAAAAGTCCAAGGGAGTTAGGTCCGGGGACCTTGGAGGCCAAGGTGTTTCACTGTAAGTCCCAATTTATCTTCCTTCAAACCGTTAAGCTAAATATTGGCGAACTTCTATGGAGTTATGGGCTGGAGCACCATCTTGTTGGAACCAACAGCCGTGTACAGCGCCTAACGGTAAATTATCTAATGCGTCTTCTAAATCGTGCCTCAAGCTCTCAAAGTACCGCTCGGAAGTTAATGAATTGTGAAAGAAAATAGAGCCTATAATCTTGCTACCAAAAATCCCACACCAAATATTAAATCCAAAGCGATCTTGATGTCTGGATGGTCTATTTACACGTGCATTTCGTTGTGACCAATAGTGGGTATTGCGCCTGTTAAAAATACCGTTATTGGTTACCATGCTTTCATCAGACCAAATCACTTTATAAGGAAAATTAAGACTGTCTTCACACATCCTGGTATACCACTCACAAAAATATCTACGTCGTTCATCGTCACCCGGTTTTAATCCTTGACATATTCGGAATTTGTAAGGCTTAAATTGATTTTTCCTTAAAATAAATTGAGCTGTAGATTTAGCCACCCCCGTCTGGTCTTCAATTCCTCTGGTGGAAGTTTGTGGATTTTCATTAACAGATTGTAGAACGTTGTATTCGTTTTCTTCATTGGAAGGTTTTTGTCGGGATAATACAGGCTTTTTAAATGATCCACATTCTTTTAGATTAAAATGTCTAATTTAACCGACACTATATCTCTTACCCTTTCCGAGATCCCCATGCTGTGCATCCTTATCTTGGACACACTGTATATATATATATATATATATATATATATATATATATATATATATATATATATACTAGTCTTGACATCACTTTTTTCATTGAAACGCACGAAAAATTTGACAAAAACCCTGTCATAAGAGGCAATGTGTTTGAAAGAGACGGAGACACACATGTTACTGGTTTTTTCAAAAACACTAACATTGGACATTTTCAAATATCTCTTCAAATGCAGTTTTTTTATGTTTCTAGGAAGTATTTTACGCCAAAATAGCAGGTTTGGTGAATTATTCAGAATATATATATATATATATATATATATATATATATATATATATATATATATATATATATACTAGTCTTGACATCACTTTTTTTATTGAAACGCACGAAAAATTTGACAAAAACCCTGTCATAAGAGGCAATGTGTTTGAAAGAGACGGAGACACACATGTTACTGGTTTTTTCAAAAACACTAACATTGGACATTTTCAAATATCTCTTCAAATGCAGTTTTTTTATGTTTCTAGGAAGTATTTTACGCCAAAATAGCAGGTTTGGTGAATTATTCAGATTACAATATTTTCTGCATAATTGTAATTGTCCCACTTCCTTTCGCAACGCCTTGAGTGGTTGACGGCCGTTTTACTTATGAGCAACACAAAATAAACAAATATATAAAAAATAAGCTTTGGTGGAAACGAGACATTAAAAATTGTCGCTACTTTCTGAGCTAATAGCTAACATGAAATAATACTAGTAAATATTTAATAAATTAACAAACCACTTTTAGGGATTATGTAAGATTATTGACACCTGAATAATTTGCTAAAATTTCCCACAACATCCTTTGTATTAGTCGATTATACCATTCCGGGATTCGACACCATCACTTCTCGGAAATTAAAAGAATGGGGAGATTCGTAGTGCTGTATTTTTGTAACTTATACCTTGTGGTTTTCAGATGTCACAGCGAATTTAATGAAAAGGTATCTTGGGTTTACTGTTCAGACTTATTTAACAAAAATTAATCTGTCATAGAGACGAAAAGAACGTTTCATGTGCATTTCGCGCTTGGTCTACAGGCCACTGCCAAGCCTTTTTTTTTTTCTAAAGATACCTTATGGTCAAAATTTTTCCACTGGTTAGGCAGCTATGCGTGTTTCAAAATGCAAAACATGAAAGAGCATTTTATCAAATGTAAATGTTTATTCAGCTTTGTTGTATATAAACTCCTAGATAGATGAAACGGATAATCAAAAACGACAAAATTTTTCGGACCGTATTTTTCAAAGTCAATTTATTCGTAACGAGAAGAGATATTAAGATGTGGTTTGCTCAGAAATTGTGTATAGACCGCTGTACGCAAACATTTTGTTTATAGTAAGAAATTTATTCACAGTACAAAATGTACAAAAACAATTTTAATTGTTTGATTGCTATATTAAAACAACCCTTATTGAAATTGCAAAAAAAAACAATTCCAGTGATTTTTCAATACTTTAAGCTTTTCAAGAAATCGCCTTTTTGGTATTTTTTTTTATTAATGAACATGTATCTTTTTCCTTATGAAGAAATTTTTGACTAAAGTATGACTATAGTTTGTATGGTCAACACTCTTTATAGAACATACAGGATGTTCAGGAATTAATTTAGGATTAAATGAACACATATGATAAATATTTGTTCCAGGGCATTTCAACGTCGTGTAAAATGGAAGCCAATGTAAATATTATAGCTTTATTGTAAGTTTTTAGTAATTTGGAATATTTTGCTATGACAGTTTTCAAATTTTTTCAGATTCTGTGTGTTGGTATTACAAATTTGATCAAAGGAAAGACGTTAAATTTTTTTTATTTTCAGGAAAAAACCCAATTTTTCGAAAAAGAAAAATGAAAATATTAAAAAATCGCTGAAACTATTTTTTGCTATTTTAATACAGGTTCTTTTAATATAGCAACAAAAAAATAAAAATTGTTATTACAAATTTTAAAAATGTTTGATGCTCTGGCTTTACACCCCCCAGTCCCCGCAGAATAAATATCTTACTATAAGCAAAATGTTTGCCTAATACAATCTACACAGAACAAATATGCATAAGCACATCTTAATATCTCTTCTGGTTATGAAAATATTTTTACATACGCCCTTATAAAAGTTTTCTATATTAAAACCATCTAGTACGTTTGTTGTAAAAACTACCCCGGTTCTTCATTAGTAGTACGTGTATATCGTAAAACTCGATCCGCTGAAACCGTTCGGATGTAGCTTAATCCACTAGAGAAAAAGAACAAAGTTAGGTTTACATTTTGCATTATACTTTAGCTCTAACTTTTTAATATTTTTCTCTATTTGATTTTATAGAGTTAAAAATTTGACTCTTGAGTTGGAACACTCAATTAAATATATGATTTGATGAAAAAATAATGTTTTCAACCCAGCAGAGTGCCAGGAAAAAAGAATAAAATGTCAGAATGCCAGTATCGACTTAGCTAACACTTTTCTATTGCCAGATTTACTTTTTGTCTGGCAAAAAAATTTTTTTTAGAAAAAAAAAATAAAAGCAAATAAGATTTACGCATAGTTTTACTAAACGAACTTTTTGCACAAAACTAACAAAAGTGATGAAAGAAGTAATTCAGTGTGAAGTGATGAAAGAAGTAATTCAGATGTTGATCGAAAACCCACACCCTTAGGTAACAAAAGTTGGATTTTCACCATTACAAAACAAATGTTAAAAAAATAATAAAGACATAAATAATACAGTAATAAAAAACAATATAATACATAAAAGGGAACCCACGTACCTGTAGTTTTTTTTAATTTTAAATGATAGCCTATGGTGTATAGAGTAGATTAAAAGTGAAAACTTATAACATTTCTCACTTTTTTATCAATAGTCATCTAAAATAATTGTTTTATTCTCCTTCTTCTGATCCTATTTATTTACCGTCGTTTGAGGAAGTTTTATGCTTGTGTGCCTTTACAAATAACTAAAAACAGTTTTCATTAGCTTTCATTACCAATAAAACATATATAATTTATATACTTTGTTTTTATATTTATAAATAACTTTTAAAAATAACAATTTATTTCTCATAAAGAAGGAAATTGTTAAATCTCAAATTTCAAATGTGACATATGTGGACAGTGTTGCCATGTTGCAAGCAGATTTAAAGCGTGGTAACGCGCCAACAAAATTTCGATTCTATATTAAAGCAAGGATTTTTTCTTAACGAAATCTATATCATTAGGTGAATCTGCCCCGTTAGCGCTGGTTAGCCCAGGATCGCCAATAAAACCATTATCAAAGCCTCTGAAAATCAGGGAATTTGACAACACTGCACATAGTTTTGCTTCTTGATTTTGTCGAAATCATTATAATAAATGCAAAAACTGCATGGAAAAGTAAAATTTGCCAACTTTTCCGAGTTTTTTTTTTCGGGAAAAAAGTGGGAAATGTTACAAGTTTTTACTTTTAATCTAGTCTATACAAAATAAGCTATCATTTAATTTAGAGAAACCATAAAAGCCCACTAGATGTGGGTTTCATCTAATCAAAGATTCAAATTGTTTCCATTCTGCTGTTTGGCAGTGGGCAAGTTGAAAATATATTTTTTTATGGCATTCTGGATCATATCTGTCGACACTTCTAATGCCTTTTGGATAATAAGATCTCTAGTGTCTTCCAGATTTTCAGGCTTGGTTTAATAAATAACATTACCCCAAAAAGTAATGCAGTGGCGAATGATCCGGCGACCTTGGGACCCATTCGATGGATCCTCTCCTACCTAACCATTTATTGAGAAATATTCTATCCAAGTATTCCCCCACTATACGGCCATAGCGAGAGGGCGGTCCACCTTGTTGAAACCAAATGTTAGAGAAATTTGGCACAGCTAAATTGTAAACATCGCAAAACTTCATTCTTCTGTCAAAATTATCTTCTGAAGGTTCTTGTACTAGATAATTTTTTAAGGGTGAAATTTATGTGCACCTAAAATCTTTCTATCGATGCGTGACTAACATCTGTTGCTTGTCCAACCTTTCTTACTGAATCGTGTGGGTTTTCTATGAACATATGCAATGCTTCTAAACTTTCTTTATCATTGGTTGCACTTTTTGGTTGACCAGTTCATACTTTGTCTTTAACAGTATAACTTTCTCAGAATCTCTTGTTTGTTCTCTGGACAGCTGACTTTAGTATAGAGGTACGATCTGGGAAATCATCGTTAAATAAATTGGCCACCTCTTTTTATGACCTTATGCGATCTCAATATCCTCCCATCATAAGAATTATTATGTTGCACTTAAATGAACCAATTTTAATTACCACTTATGAAAAACTATCACAAAAATCTAGCAATAGGACAGTGTCAGTTAACTCGACACTGGCATTTTGACATTTATTATTTAAAATTTACTGGTAACTTCTAGTAAGGTAGACACAGGTAGAAACTTCCTTTACAAAATTTAATTACTTTTTACTGGGGCCCTGATGGGTTCAAAATGTTACTTTTTCTTTAAAACATACTTTTGATCCAACAAGGAATCCTAAAAAATAAAAAATACCTACATAGTTTTACGTAAGAAAATCAAAACATACTGTCAATCCCTGACAAGTGATAGATCTGACAACGTCGCAGATATCACCAACGAATGCAAAACCAGTTTTTACCCCTACGTCCCAAATATGAAGCACTTTGATACAGAGGCTTACGAGAAAAATGGCCGTTGCAGAACTTTTGTGCCACACTGTATATTTATGTAACTGGGACAGCATCATATTAGCTCTTAAACTGTTATATGATTTTTCCTGTCAAATATTTGTGAAATTATAAATTTTAGGTTAAAGACAATGAATATATGCAGTATTGAATTGAATAGCTGGCAAAAAGTATGTTTGGCGGCAGCAGTTGTTCTTATTTCTTATTTAATTTTTATTTTCACTTTTCAATCACACATTTTTAAGCTTTTCGACCAACAAAATTTTTAAAATTAGAAATGAAATAAAAGTAGTATGATCAAGTAAATGATTACCAATATTTTTGGCATAAAATTAAGAAATATATTTCACAAATATAACGTAACCATAAACTTTCATAAAAAATTACACTTAGTTCTTTTTATGTTCAATAACGTTGCGCAATCTTTGGGGCATGCTTAAGACCAAGTCTCTTGTATATTCAAGGGTTATTTCGTTTCAAGCTCGAACGATTGATTGTCGAAGATAAACTTGATTACGAGGCCGAAATCCTTCCTTATAAATTTGTTTGATCATTTGCCCCCAGACGATTTCAATTGGATTCAAATCAGGGCTTTTTGAAATCCAGGTGAAAGTTTTGCTATTATGATTTCGCAATATATTTTGTACTGCTCTACCTCTATGTATAGGGCAATTAGCAGATTGAAATACAAAGTTGTCTCCAAAAACTGGCCTCACGGAAGGTAACGTAATGTTTTTTAGTATATTGCAGTAAACATCTGCATTAAGCCTTTCTTCAGTCACTTCACCTCTGACACTTATCCAACCCGAAATGCTTACAGAAAAATGACAACTCTGGTTTATTTTCCGTGTATTATATCTCTCATTGTACCTCATGCCAACAGCTCTATACACGCGCAGTGTTCCATTATGGCATGACTGAAAATGTTTTTCGTCAGAAAATACCACATTCTCTCAGAAATTATCTTGATCTTCATATTCCCTTGCAAATTCCAACCTCCTTTGCTTATTAAATTCTGTAAGGAATATTTTATTACAAGCAGCACGATTCCTAGGTTTGATAACCGTATCCTTCTTGCAGTATTTGCAGAATCTGGGAAATTGATTTCTTCTTTAGCATTTACTGCTATTTGAAGAGGATTGTTTCTAAGGAACTGCACCAATTCATGGCTTTGAGTCGTTGTTGAAACTTTTGTACGTCCCGCCTTTGGTGTCTCAATGGTACCACCATATTCTGCAATTTTTTGCTTGGCTAACAAAACGCTTGCTTACATACACTTCTGCTGCAATTTCGCTATTTTTTCATCCCGAAGTCGAGTAAGAATTATTGACTTTTGTTCCTCCGTTAGCTTCGGCTTGATGTATAAAATGTAGACAAATTAGGTATTTGCTTTCAAACAACTTGACATTCTAGGTTAACTTGGAACAGGAGAGTAAAATGGGTATTGGACTAAAAACCGTGATCAAACCATTGTCTTTTCAAAAGAATGGATTTTATCGTTAATAAATCACGGCTTCTTCTCAACATTTTTCTTTTTTAAGATTTCGGATTATTTGTTAACAAAATATAAATAAACTTTCTTACACTAAAGCAATTTTCTGGCAAAATTCCAACAACTGCTTTAAAACATAACAGCTCGTTGGATTATATTTTGTCTGAGAGGCGTTTTTATTCCAAAGCGGAAAGCAAAATTGGGGAAAACCACTTACCTCCCTGTTTCCCGTCAAAAGCGAAAGCCTAATTAGATTAATTGGCCGATAAGTGCGTGCTCCGTTTCAAATAACTCTGGTCTGGTCTTTACGGTTGCTAGGCGATAAAAACACTATTTAATATTACTTCTTTTCTATGTGCTCTAAATTTCAATCAGTTTTTGGTATTTCTTGATATTATTATTTTATAATTTATTCGTGTTTCTATATACGCTAATATTGAAGCTTTTATAATTTCATATTTCATAAATTGATCTTTTTGAGTAATGAAATAATATTTAAAGTAAATTTAGCAGAAATTATTTTGATTTTTGTAAATAATCTCTCTTTTCCATCTATCTTTTTTGGTAAGGGTCGTAGTATATATAGGGTGGTCCAAAAGTTATGGTACATAGAGCAGCAGAAAATTCATGACATCAAAATATTACGATCTAGTTAAATTGTGCAATTCCGAAAGCGGATATTTAAAAAGATACAGGGTGTTAAAGTAACAATTTTAATTAATATTTCTACAAATGTTTGTCATGAAATTTGGTATACGGGCTTTTTCAAGGGCGACAAAAATTAATAATATTAAGTAATAATAATAAAAAGCTTAAGTACCTTGTATTACTACTTGAACTTTTTTCTGGGCAGCTGTGAGAAACCCCCGGCTGCAAAATATGTATTTTTAGATAAAAAATGCAAACTAGTTTAAAGTCGCTAAACTTAACAGTTTTTTAGGTATTTGCTATTTTACTATTGCATGCCATAACGTATGACAGTATGGTACGTGCTATTTAGCTTTGTATAAAAAGACTTTGGATGTACATTTGGTTGTAAAATAAGCTTGGATAGTTTACACAAAATCGCAGATTACTCATAAAACTATAAATGATATTTCACAGAAAAAAAATCTGGGACAATTAAAAAAATACAATAATTAATTTCCATCAACTATAAAGCATTATTAAAAATAAAACATTAGAAATGGAATAGGTACCTTTTTAAGTAATGTTCAACATGGCCTCCGTTGACCTCAATGCATTTAATCTTAAAAAGGATTTCTTCATTTCCTAATAAGCTAGCAACCTTTACAATCTTTTTCTATAATTGGTCGCGCTCGTTGATCGTTTCATCATAAACATTTGATTTCATATAGCCCCAAATACAAAAGTTCATTGGATTAAAATCCGAGCTTCGGGCAGGCCATGGAAGCGGGCCGCCTCGTCCTATCCATCGTTGAGGAAAACATTCGGTGGGATAGTTTCTCACTTGCACGGAAAAGTGAGCCGTTGCTCCGTCCCGCATAAAAAATTATGTCTTAAATTTAAGGCTATATCATCTAAAAGGTCACCAAGTCCATTTTGTAAGAAATTTCGATAAGAATATCCATTAAGGTTTGGCGGTAATTAGTATGGACCCACTACATGATCCCGATAACTCTACACCAGACATTTATCTTGAATGCCTGCTGAAAATACCGCTCCGTAGTTAAATGTGGGTTTTCGATATCCCAAGCGTGCATATTTCTGAGGTTGAAAATACCCCTACGAGTGAAAGTGGCTTCATCAGTAAAAAGTACATTATTTTAAAACAATACATTAGTATGTTGTTGGTCTCGGAAGACATGCGAAAACTCTAGTCTAAGTGGAAGATCAGCTGGTAGTAAATTTTGTACAGGTGTAAAATGATACGGGTAGAGACCTTCTCCAAGAAATACTCAAAGTATCGATGATTTACTGATACCAGTTTCTGCCTTCATTCGCCTCGAACTTCTGGGATTCTCTGCTACGCGAACTAAGATATCGTCTTCTTGTTCTGGAGTGCATCACTTTTGGACGCCCCAAAATATCCCGTTTAATATGTTTCTAAATAACTGCGACAAGCGCTGCCTCCCCTGAAGGTCTCTTGTGCATAAATGCAATATCTCGAATTTCTTCATTAGAAAATAAACTATGTCGCGGCATAATTAAATATATTTCACACACAAAATTTGTTAAGGAAAAATTTATGACAATCACACGCGATTTTGACTCTCCATTTTTTTGACCAAGGCCTCAAATTTTCTGAATTTTGTTTTTTTTTTGGGGAGGTGGTTTTGGGGCTATTTTTCAAATTACGGGAAGTCATAGCCGTACTTTTCAAAAACGCAATACTTATGTTGTATATTAGAATTTAAAACACTTTCTAGTTTTTTTTAGGTAGGTATGTAAGGTGGGTTGTTATTTATTAAAAAACTCTAAGGTAAGAGGGACTGACATAAAACATTATTTATGTTTCGAGTTGAAAACACATGTAATATTTCATATAGAGAGTGTTTAAAACTAAAATATCACTCTACATATGTTTATCAACGACAAAGAAAAATCTTTTTTGGCTTTTTCAAAACTGAATAAAAATATTTAACTTTAAATTAATTGAAGCAAATATTTAATAAAATTACATACCTCAACATGTAGACTAGTCTGACACATTTTAAAATTTTGAAATCAATTCTTTTCTATTATTTAATATTTCTCTCTTACGATCGACGCCCTGATGAGTCCCGATAGGTTGAAAGTATTTGTACAACTATTGTGTCTATGAGAACTTAAGCTAAATGACATAATTTCTTATGCTTGTTTAAATAATATTGTTTATATTATGTAACGAAACATTCCGTAGTCAGACTAGTCTACATGTTGAGGTATGTAATTTTATTAAATATTTGCTTTAATTAATTTAAAGTTAAATAATTTTATTCAGTTGCGAAAAAGCTAAAAAAGATTTTTGTTTGTGACTCTAAACGCAACAAATAATCTGAACACTTTTAAAAATGTTTATCTATATAATTGTGAAGTTTCAGTAAATATAAAGTGTTTAAATAATTTTATTTTAATGCTATCTAATTAAAAAACGTTTTCGTTATACAAGGTGGGTATTTTGTGCATAATAAAGATTTTTAAACCATGCTAAAAACGTTAGCATATCAGAAAGAATTGTCTTTTGGATATACCTACCTGTACCTGGTATTAATCATATTTATTTTTCATAATACTTATTTACATTTACCCTTATATATTCCATAATTTATTTTACACAAATCCCATGTTTTAAATTTGAATTCCAATACAAAATTTTCTTTTATTATATACAGGGTGTCTACTTGTTGAAAATAAACTAGGTGACGCCCTTTTTGGGTAAATCCTTCCCCTTTTTACTTCCCCCGTAAAATGGAAGTATTGTAATCGTGAAAAAATCATCCCCGAGATTTTTTCAGATCTTTACGTTTCAGGGTCCCTAGATGACGAAAAACATGTTTTCTCAATTCCATCGGTGTGTCTGTCTGTCTGTCTGTTGGCGGCGTAGCTAAAAAACTACTTATCCGATTGACTTCAAATTTTGGTCAAAAATTAAGGGTCATATGGGGATGACCTGGTAGCATTTTGGTATTAATCCAATATGGCAAAACAAAATAGTGAAGTGTTAAAACAATTATTATTAAAAAACTGCTCATCCAATTTTTCTGAAATTTTGCAAACACATCAAGTATTATGTTGAACTCAAGTGGTAAAATTTTCGTACAAATCCGAGATTGAGGAACAAAATGGCGGCATAATAAAATATTTAAAAATTCAGCCTGAAAAAACTGTTTAATAGTTTGATTTCAAATTGCCATAACTAATTGTGGTATAGGAATCAACTAGTAAAATAGTGGTACTGTGGTTACGTTATAGCATCGCTATATGCCAAAAAATATGTTTTATCAATTACATCGGTCCGTCTGTCGGTCTGTCTATCTGTCTGTGTGTCAGTTCGCGGCATAGCTTAAAGACTACTTACCTGATTTACTTCAAATTTTAAAGAAAATGGCGGCCTAGTCAAGTCTTAAAAAAATATTATTAAAAAACTACTCATCCAATTTTTCTCAAATTTTGCACAAGTATTATATTGGAATTAACTGGTAATATTTTGGTACGAATCTAAGATGGCGGAACAAAACGGCGGCTTAATAAAATATTTAAAAATTCAGCCTGAAAAACTGCTTAATGGTTTGATTTCAAATTGTGTGTCATAGCTAATTGTAGAATAGAGATCAACTAGTAAAATAGTGGTACTAATTCAAGGTGGCCGAAATTTTGCATAAACATCAAGTATTATGTTGGAATCAATTGGTAAAATTTAGGTACAAATCCAAGATGGCGGAACAAAATAGTGGTATAATAAAATATTTAAAAATTCAGTTTGAAAAAACTACTTAATGGATTGATTTCAAATTGTGTGCCATAACTAATTGTGGTATAGGACCCAACTAGTAAAACCGTGTTACTAATTCAAGATGGTGGAACAAAATTACGGTCAAATAACATTTTTATAATCGTGAAGAAAATCACCCTCTCAGGATTTACATATCTTCACTTTTTAGCGTCCCTAGATATCAAAAAACATGTTTAATCAATTCCGTTGGTCCGTCTGTCGGTCTGTGTGTCAGTTCGCGACATAGCTTAAAGACTACTTACCCGATTGACTTCAAATTTTAACCAAAAATTAAGGGTCATATGGGGATGGCTGATAATATTTTGGTAAAAATCCAATATGGCGGAATAATGTTAAAACATTTTTGTTAAAGTGGTGTATTATTTGGGGTTAAAATCCAGTAAAAACAAGTATTTTTTAAAATATCGACGTTTCGAAACTTAATTGTTGCATCCTCAGGACACATAGATCTTAAACCCATATTTTCGGTACTTTTACTCCGTTGTTCAGCATATATTTCCCAGATATTAAGTTTCTAAATGGTTTTTGTTAACAATCCTTTTGTTGTTATGTTAGGGTGGTGTATTATTTGAGGTTAGGGTCCGGTAAAAAAAAACAAAAGACTATTTTTAAATAGTCGACGTTTCGCAACTTTATTGTTGCATCTTCAGGACACATGTAGGTTCTATATACAGCATGAAAACCATATTATCAGTGTTTATATACTCCGTTCGTCCGCAGATATTAAGTTTCTAAATGGTTTTCTTTAACGATCCTCTTATTTTTATGTTAGAGTGGTGAATTATTTGGGGTTAGGACCCAGTAAAAGAAACAAATGTCTTTTTTTTATTGTCGACGTTTCGCTATCCTATTGTTTCATCCTCAGGATATATATATATATATATATATATATATATATATATATATATATATATATCTATATATATATATATATATATATATATATATATATATATATATATATATATATATATATATATATATATATATATATATATATATATATATATATATATATATGGTATTTGTATATAGGATCCTCTTGTTTTTATGTTAGAGTGGTGTGATATTGGGGGTTAGGACCCAGTAAAAAAAAGTGTTTTTTTAGATTATCGACGTTTCGCAACTTTATAACTGCATCCTCAGGACACATATAAGTTTTATATCCTGCATGGTACCCATATCATCAGTCTTTAAATTATGTCCAAAAGTCAAGTGTAGCATAGGTAGAAAGAAAATGGTAAACCTATTGGTAGGAATCCAATATGATGGAACAAAATGGCGCCCAATAACAATACATATACTGTCTATGTAACACATATATACTGTGACTATATACTGAACTAACTTGGGTCACACTTCACTCTTTCTAATAAAAGTATTAATTTATAACGAGGGAAGTTTCGGGTAAAGGAATTTACCGATTTTTTGGGGAAGCAATGCTGTTTCCAATACGGCATGATAACTTTTTTTAGAGGACTAAAAGAACTTGTTTTTGCTAGGCGTTATTTTGTATATTTGAAGTTCGCAAAAAAGTATTATTTGACCGTTGTTTTTTTCATTCTGCCGCCCCTATTATGGATTGCCCCCTCCTCCTCTAACAGCGGGCTACGCCGCTGGGATCTGCATGTTTATATCAATGTGTTTGTTTTGATCATGTTTAATTAATTATTATTCATCTTCATCATATAAGGAAGACGCTCTTATGTTATTAGCAGATTTAGTTCCTGCGTTGCAAGTGCTGCAACCGCTCCCGTTTCCGCTGTCTCGCGTTAGTTTGACTACACTTTAATACGACCTTAAATGGTTAAAGCAGATTCAAACTTTTTTTTAAATCACTTAATAGCTAAAGCAAAATTTGTTAAAAATCTACTTTTGTTAAAGATAAGTGAGATCGGTAATGATACCTACCTCACTCATGATCACTTCTTCGTTGGAAATAACTCGTAAGCAACTGGTGGAAGTGAAAATATTTTTATACGTAAATAATTTCGAGACAAAAGAAGTAAATTATTATTAACACCATGAGTTTTGAAGTGACTTAATATTTTTAGTACTAGAACATGTCATTAAAATATTCCTTCTCATGAATTACACTGTGTTTTTAACTACTTGGGCATATAAGAAAATTGAGGTAGTAAAAAAAATATAAAGAATATCGAAAAAAGTTACCTCTCCGGCCGGGAATCGAACCCGGGTCTCCCGCGTGACAGGCGGGGATACTGACCACTATACTACCGAAGACTTATTTAGAAATTGTTTATATACAGAAATAAAGCGCAAAATTCCTTAGTTCTACTACATTTATATGGGATGTCATAATATTGGTGTCTGAAATTCAAATTATTTGTACAGATTCGACTCAAAAAGGATATCTAGAGATATTTAGAAGTGCAAATTATTAGGACTAAAAAGTACAAATTTAATGATATACTAAAAATTTGAAAACCACGCTTATATAATTGAACTAAGGTAAAAAAAGAATAAGAGCATATACAAAGTGGTCCAAGAAGCGTGTATACGTACAAAAAATACTGTATCAGCGGTAAGTAGTTAGTTTCAGTAAAAGTCAAGAAGCATGCAGGGTAGGGAAACTAATGATCAACAAAACTACCCTTAATTTTAAAAATATATCAAAATGTTACTGGGAAAAGTTGATTGAATTAAAACCTGTATTGGAATCAATAAACGAACACATGCATTAAATCTAAGCAAGATCAAGTAACCTATGCCAAAATTTTCCGAAAATAGATTAAAATAATGTCGTCTTGTGTCGCCGGCCGTTTGCGTTATCCTCGAAGTTTACTTAACACAAAGTAATGGGTATAGTTATATTTTTGCCTTCATCCGCTTGAGTTTCCGCTAGCCGTCGAAAAGATGGCAATCTTTGACGGGCGCGGCTAGCGAAAATCGACGTTAGCGTTAAGCTACAACGAATGAAATTGCTGGATTTTAGAGGGCCTTTTAAAACTTTCGTCCTTTGTAATAAATTTTACATTAATATATACATATAATATCCTCGTTCATTTAAAAAAAACTGCTTGGGGTCATTCTCTTTAATTTTAAGAAAATACTGGTAAGAGCTATGAGTATTTCCACCCCAATTAACAGGCCGAATTCGCGATCTTTTTTGCCGCCTTCTTTTCAACCACGTACAGCTGCGGCACACATTAATATATCCACAATGCCTAGTCTTTACTGGGCACCATTACTATGATTTTGATTATCCATGCCCAGCAAATGTAAAAAACGCGCATAAACTAAAAAACAAGCAACACAAAATTGCATTACACAAATTTTCATTCTATAACTCGGGCTAAGAACCAGCGTAAACACTTAGGTCAAACGGACGACGCAAGACGCAAACTGTTTCGATCTATAACTTCGCTTAACTTCTTTAGACTTAATATTTTTAATAATACCTAACACATATATTTATCTATTGAATTCAGAATTTTGAATGTAATTTTTATTGAAAGTTAAAAGTCGAATCAATTTATCATGTATACAGAAAAACTTGAATATCGGTTTGTTACTATTTTAATATTTTTATTAAAATAGCACACAGTGAATTCAGTGTTCAGATCTCGTGAAGCAAAGATCCCTGAAGATGCCTCGTGCAATCGAAGGCGAAACGTCGGATAGTAATTCCAATTTGACATAGTCTAATCCCAAGAACCATAATAAAACTCTCGTATTATTTTAATTTCTTTAGAGTTATGGGTAATATATATATATATATATATATATATATATATATATATATATATATATATATATATATATATATATATATATATATATATATATATATATATATATATATATATATATATATATATATATATATATATATATATATATATATATATATATATATATATATATATATATATATATATATATATATATATATATATATATATATATATATATATATATATATATATATATATATATATATATATATATATATATATATATATATATATATATATATATATATATATATATATATATATATATATATATATATATATATATATATATATATATATATATATATATATATATATATATATATATATATATATATATATATATATATATATATATATATATATATATATATATATATATATATATATATATATATATATATATATATATATATATATATATATATATATATATATATATATATATATATATATATATATATATATATATATATATATATATATATATATATATATATATATATATATATATATATATATATATATATATATATATATATATATATATATATATATATATATATATATATATATATATATATATATATATATATATATATATATATATATATATATATATATATATATATATATATATATATATATATATATATATATATATATATATATATATATATATATATATATATTGTTTTGGTTTTATTTTCTTCGACCTTCCAATATACAAATTTTTTTTTAATAAGGATTTCTTGGTTTTAGGTCGTATTATGTGAAATCAAATTAGATCACAACAGCTTTGAATAATTTTCTCTACTTGTCGCTTCGACCATTTATAGGTCTTTTTCAAAAGTCTACAAATTTTTGATTTTCATTTTAAATTATACATGTAAAAAATCGTACCATAAACGTAGCCTCAGTCTTTATAATAAATAACGATTTTCATTTATCAAACATATTTGACGAATATTTTACAAAATACAACCGATCAATATATGGGGATAAGTAAGTTTTACTTAAGTTCTTTAGATCTTTTTTGTCGTTTGTGGCATTGGTGTTTTTTGGATTGCTACTGCTATATATATATATATATATATATATATATATATATATATATATATATATATATATATATAAAAGTTTTTTTAAAAAACATTTTGATAAAAAACGCAGGTTATCTTAATAACTTCTTATTAAATGTCATCTGAAGATAAATTTATTTCTCACTTCAAAACATACCGTAAAACATTCCAAATTCCTTGGCATAAGATTATCTGTATATAAAAAGAAAAGCTCTAGGGCCAAACAGTCTAAAAAATATGATATTTTTTATGTGAATGGACATTTACATAACAAATGCCATTCAGAAAGATGTGTCGGAAGAAGCCTTTTTGCATTACTAATTCACAATATTCAACTTCATCTCTAAAAACATTATTTTTTATTCAAAATAAACGCCCTAACGAAATACTTTCCGACTAAGCTGTTCTGGCTTGCGAATTACCTGGTAGCTTACAGATCTTGTAGAGCAGTTTCTAAATTACACAGGGGAACAGTGATTCTGCGGCGCGGGTTCTGAAAGTCGATTTTGAGTAATTGTGTTGCCCCAAATACGAGGAGTATGGGAAAAAATCTTAATTGACTCTAGTTTCTGAGATAAAAAAAAGTGTCATATAAATTAAAACAAAATAAATTAAAAAAAAAAAATAAAATTATTTATATTGAATATCTATATTTTGAATGCCACCAGCTATTTTATTATGTTATATTAAATTAAAACTAAGCCAATAAAACTGAAATACTAAAAAAAGTTAGTTGAAACGTTTGGTATATGACCGTCTCTTGTATCTTTGTTCTGGGCAATCCCTTTGTAACGTCCAGCAGTAATCCGCCATCATATGACGATCCCACCGGCCTTGGTATCTTTCTTCCATTATTTTTATATCCTGATGGAACCGCTCTCCTTGTTCTTCGCTGTAATCGCCCAAGTTATCCGGGAATCGATCCAAATGGCTATGCAAGAAATGAATTTTTATACTCATGTTAGCTCCTAGTTTTTCAAAAGTTTTTAACATCTGTGTGACAATTTCGCAATATTCTGCTGCCTTGTGATTACCCAAAAAGCTTTTGACAACAGATACAAAGCTTTTCCATGCTTCTGCTTCGACCTCATTCATGTGATTTAAAAAGTTCTTGTCTTTTATAAGATTGCGGATTTGGGGACCATCAAAGATACCTGCTTTTAATTTCTCCATGCTAAGGCTTGGAAATGTTTGACAAATATATTTAAAACAATCACCATTTTTATCCAGAGCTTTAACGAACTGTTTCATGAGCCCAAGTTTAATATGAAGTGGCGGAAGAATGATTTTTTCCCGGCTAATTAGGGGTTCGTGAATAATATTGGCATTCCCAACAGTCATATTTTCTCTCGACGGCCAGTCCTTTCTAGTCCAGTGCTCTTGCTTTGCCCGACTATCCCATAAACAGAGAAAACAGGGGTATTTAGTATACCCACCTTGTTGACCTAATAAAAAGTTCACCATTTTTAAATCCACACATACAGACCACTGATGTACAAACAAAATTTTCTCTAAAACCAGTTTAATGTTTTGGTATTCCTCTTTAAGTTTGGTAGAGTGACCTATCGGGATTGAAGCTAATCTATTTCCATTGTGCAGTAAAACACATTTTAGACTTCTTTTAGAACTGTCTATAAAAAGCCGCCAATCTTCTGGTCGGTATTCGGAAAGATCCATTAAATGTAGAAATCCGGAAACATCGTTACAATATACTAAACTATTTTCCTCGGTAAAATACGGAAGAATGTTTTTCTCTCTCGTTCGATAAGATGTTATGTTTACCTCAGGCTGTAGGCACTGTTTTTTTTTAAGTCTTGATGCAAGAAGCTCTGCTGATTTCTTAGACAAATTTAAATCTCGAATCAAGTCATTTAACTCTCCTTGTGAAAAACCCCTCACCGTTGCAGTTGCACTATAATATTCGAATTCACTTTCACTGTCGCTGTCACTTTGAATGTCCATCATTTCGACATCATCACAAGTAACGTTTGATAAGGTACTAAATATCGGCACTGGCAATGAGTCACTATGCAACACTGGTGATTTAGCCGACTGTATATTTGGAAAAACCCAAGTACGCTTTTTATATTTATTCATACCTTTTATATTCACGGCACAAAAGTAACAATCATCAACATGATTTGATGGCTCACACCACGTCATCGGCACCCCAAATGGAAGTCCTTTGCGTCCCCCTTGGGTCCAGTAGCGAAGTGACTCTACACAAGATTCACAAACTTTATGAGGCATCCACCATTTATCCTGCTGTCCAAGATACTTGCCAAAATATGCTTGGTATGCTTGTTTTACAAAACCGTTAATGTTTCTTTGCTGTTTTTCTTGACAGAATTTTCCACATATGTAGCAAAATTTGTCGGGATGGTTCACACAACTCTTGCGTGAAGAATTAATTGTTATTTTTAAATTTAACACCAACTTAAACGACTTAATGAACAAACTGATATAGTAGCAATTAAAAATACGTTCTTTTAAAAAATTCAGACAGTGACAAAAAAGCACTTGATATCTAATAAAATAATTTTAAACTGATTGAAATGTCACTGTCAAAAAAGATTTGTGCACTCGATTTTATTTCATGGCCCGCTTAGATGCGATAAGTAAAGTCGCCGCGAAGGCAACAAATAAACACTTTTTATTGCATAGAATAAAAGGCGTTATCGCTAACTGTAAACGAAAGTAGAGTCAATTTAAACAAACAAAATATGTAGTTAGGACTTATTGTGTTTAATGTCACTAAATTTACTACAAAAACTAATGCCGCAGAAAAAAGTTTTTTTTTTGTTCCCCAGTGTTATCAAAGCAGTAAATGCTGTGGACCAAATAAAGATCTGTCGGAAATATTAAGGTAATAAAAATGACCATGAGAGAAAAATGTTTAAAAAAAAATATTTACCTGCAAATAAAATTTAAAATCTGTTCACCAAACAATTTAAAAAAGTCTAGCTCTTTTGTATGAGACGGGACAATATTTGAAGATCTATGTAAAAGGCTATGTGTTTATTGAACACTGCATTTAATTTATTTCGATGCAAGATCCTCCTTCCCAAGGAAGTAAAAAATCCAAAAAATTCTACTAGCCAAAAATAAATATTTTACTTGTTTATTTTTCTTGTACTCTTCATAAACGCGTAGTTGAGGTAAACGAGAAACATTTTTAGTTTTAATGTATTTATTCTTCCAACCGCTTTCACTCATCAGATAAGATATTTAAATTCTCAGGTCCTGCCATTTTTCTCATAAAATAATGTTACTTTTATGTTTATATTGTATTTTAATAAGTGTTTTAATTTAATCATTTTTCTTCAATTACAAAATAATTAATCCCCAGTTTTCAAAACAAGAAATTTTAGGAACTAAACATTTCATCTGATTAGTGAAAGCGACTGGAAGAAAAAATAAAAGTTTACATAAAACCAAAAATGATTCGAATTTACCTCAACTGATAGAAGTAACATTTAAATATTTTTCGAATCCATGAAAGGAACAAAAAAAACCCAAACTACAAGTAAATTAATATTTATTTTTTTTTGCTAGTAGAATTTTTTAGGTTTTACATTCCCTTTGGGAAGGATCTGCTAATTGATTAATCTCACGGCATTACCGAAAGACACATTCACCCTTCTGGGATCCTGAAACGAAATTGAGCTTAGCCCATCCAGTATAAAGACAAAAACATAAATACTCCTAAGAACTAAATATTTAAGTCTAATGGCATTATAAAAAAAAAAAACCTAAAAAATAAACTGGATTTATCTAGAAAATAAATTAATAATGAAATAAATTTGCTGTATAAAACTGTAAAATTAATTTCAATTCTTAATGCTATTTATTTATTTCCTTATTGTTTAAAAAAATTCATCGACAATAAATAATCAGTACCATAATTACTGATGATTAAATTAATAATTTACCAATATTCATGTTCAGATATTTTTGTTTCTATTCCACTCGTAAACAGTTTTAATATATGTCAATAAAACAAAGAAACATATATTATATAATCATATTTTTGAAGAGGCACACTAATATAAAGGAAGGTTTGTCTACACTAGTAGATACATGTATTGAAAACGTAAATGACATCTCAGTGCTAGAACGAAAGAATTTTTGAAAAAACGGATAGAAAGAAACGTAAGTATGCGTGTATCTACCTTTTTTGTCCCGTTAACTGCTACTCGTTCGTAGCTTAACTTTAAAGAAAACTTAACAACCTATCTCCTAAGGGAGTGTGGTATCGTATAATAAGTTATTGTGCTATTTTAAACATTATATTTTACGCTAGCTAATTTAGTTACATTCCAAGTACCGTCAAGAATTTATATAGATAACAATTGGGAGACATTTTCGGCAAAATCGATTGCTCCTGCACCCTTCATAACATCTCAATTATTCATGTGTAGAGAGTGCACCGATTTGGGCACGTTCACTGAATTCCATTCCAACCGAACACTTTCCACCCCAGCCGTTAGTTATTTCCTGGATTATGCCGAATAGCGCATTAGACTGTGCCAAATTGAGATCGTTAGAATTCACGGCTAAACCAAGGCAAGTGTTGCAAACGAGATTATTTAAAAATATCCTTACCCGATCCCCATACTAAATTAATGGTGTAATTTATTATTTTTGATTTTTCCTTTGTATTCGATTATATGAACTTAGATTAAATACTTATTTCATATTTTTTAGATTTTGATGATTGCTATCCAACGTTTTCCCTTTGATTGCATGCTATCATCTTCAAGATTCGTACTCTAAAAATACCTACAGCCCATTTGTGTTTATTTATTGAGATAGAACCTACCTCATCAAATTTCTTTGATAGTGCCGGCATAGCATTTTTCAGCTAATTCAGTCTGGAATAAATATAGTTTTCCACAACCACCATAGCTTTCATATGTCAAAACATAGAGTTATAAAGGGGGAGATGCAGCATGAGAGAGAGAGAGAGAGAAATCCAGCCAAGATCTTCTATTTTTCACTGTATACTTGTTTGTTGACAATTAGCAATTCAGTATTGCCAAGTTTGCTAGGCGATATTAGCTATTTTGCAAATTTTTTCTGATTACAACAATAAAGGTTTAATGTGTTTTTAAGAAAATTAAGTCTTAAGGTATAGGAGAATATTTCTAAAATTATTCAAATTGAGGTACTGATGTTCTTCTTGTGCCTAAAATTCATATAAATTATTTTAATTGCGTTTTCAGCTTCTTAAATGTAGATATACCTACAGTTGGCGTCAGATAAATCCGTACTGTGTAAAATTAGTATAACCTCATTTTATGGTATTTTGGTAATACGGACTTTTATTTTTACCTGTTACCTAGGTTATAACCATATGGATTGAGTGGTTTTAAAAGTATAATAATGTTTTTTTATCTGATTGAAGGATTTGTTTAATATTAGGTTAGCTTCAAAGATATATATTAAATTCATTAATACCAAAAAATCAATCCGCAATAAGATATGGTAACATACCAGTAAAGTTATTTTCAACTAAGGGAACTACCATTAGGGGTTCGCGAGACCACGAGACTTGGTGTTCGAGACCGAGACCGAGACTTACCTATCGAGACTCTCGGTCTCGATCTCAAAGTGAAGTATAGCAAAATAACTAATGTTCGTAAATTATTTGTTTTGACAAAATAATTCAAAAAATATATGTTTGGGGACAAATTAATTGAAGCAAAAAATAATTTTTGTATAATCAATTATATTATACTAGCATTGTATATGTTCTTATAACAATGATACTAGTGAAATAGTCATTTAAAAAACGATATAAATAACCATAAAAGGAGAAATTCCCAAATTTAGAAATTCTAGTAGCGAAATTCCACTTCACATGTCGAAAACCGTAAATTGCTACCCTGTTCTCAAAAAGAGACACTTTATCACAACTATACTATATAGGATTTTGATATTGTGATCTTTATAAATTTATAATCGGTTTTTATGTTTAATTATTGGAAGTAACTAAAATCCAAAAATGTTTAGTTTTTTGGTTCAATGATTAATAACTAATAGACTGTAACAACTAAAAACATCGCAATATCATATTCTTATATAGTATAGATACGGTAAAGTCTCCAACAGACGAAGTAATTGTGGTGATTTGTGTTTCAAAATTTTCCGACTTAAAATAAACAAAAAATTGTTAAACAAATCAGTGAAAATTTTTCTTAACATTTTCTTCTTTAATCGCTTCGATGGCTTGCTAATTAAAGGAGGTACGTGTTTTATAGAACAATATTTTTGTATTAATTTTGTTTGTATTTGAAAATATTGGACGATATAAAATTTTTAACTATATGTGTAGCATTTGTTTGAAGTTTCATTTAACATGCTTCTTAGTTTTGTATTAATTAACCCTGCTTGTGAAAATAAACGCTCTACTGCTACAGAGGTCGCCTGTATAGACAAAAGATCTTTTGCCGTTTTGGCTAAATTTGGAAATTGTTTATCGTGTGCTTTCCACCATTCTAAAATATCTGTAACCTTTGGAGCGCGCTTTAATTTCAAATATTCTATTATTTCTTTTCTCCAATTTTGGCAATCATTTTTTTTCAAATAGTGATGTACAATCGATGTCATAGTTATCATCGCTTGAGGAACTTGATATTATTGGTGATTCAGCAGGCACAATATAATATTTATCCCTGTACATTTTCTCAAAAAAGGTTATAGATTGATCTTTCAGGCGAAAAATTGAACAAGTAGATATTTGTTTAATAAGTAAATTTACTTTTAAAATCTACTCCACTTTTAAAATTTATAGTTAATTTACCAAAAAACAAAAATAGTTGATTCGCAAGTACTGAACCATAGCCGCCTTTGTGCAAGCACAACGTGCTCGGTTAAGAAAGTAAATACGCATCAAAGTAATAAAAGTTTCGTTCAAAATAGCAAAGTTTACAGAATACCTAAGGGTGCTTTACTTGGCCATCGATCGTTTTCTACCTATTGAATTATGACATCTGTCCCTAGAATACCCAACACGTTGCTTGCATGAGTTCGGCAGCATTATACAGTGTGTCCTTATTTTGCGTTTAATATATCTTATTCCATTTGTATATCTTTCGAGATGTCAAATAATTATTGTTCTGTGGATGGTTGTTTAAGTAACTCTAGTGATGTGAGGCCTTTCTGTTGATGTTCAAAGAACAAGGGATATGTGATATTTATTTTGATACACCTACTATTGTCCGTATATCTTCATTTACTGATTCTGTCTGTTGGCAACATCATTTCGAATTATAGATTTTTGGAATATTTTTTTATATAAAAATACCTACATATTTTCTACTTTACTGAAATGTTCAAACATTGGGTTTTTTTACATTAAATTTTTAAGATTAGAAAAACTCTGGGTTTCGAACGTAGGCTTCCATGTACTTTTGTCTAAATAACATCTCGGCGAACAATTATTATTTTTAAAATTTTGTTTTCGAGACCACCGAGACTTTCGAGACCGGTACCGAGACCGTAAACATTTTCCGAGACCGAGGCCGAGACTGATTCAGTCTCGGTCTCGCGAACCCCCGGTAGTTATACCATAAAAACGACAAACAAATTAAAATCAGCAATACCTAAAGTATTAGTAAACATAACAGCAAACTTATCATAAATTAAGAGAAACAGAGTAACAGATTTGTAAAATAGATTAATATATAATTGGTGCACCGTTAGAATTTAAAACTAAAGCAAGCCTTCTGGGCAGAGACGAAATTAGATTATGGGTATAATCTGGAGTAAGCTCTTCCCAAATATCTTCTATCTCAACGCTCAATTTCATTTTCCGGTCGGAAATTTGCACCATACATTTTCTTGACCATGTATCCCCAAACGTTTTCTATGGGATTCAAACCCGGACTTCTAGAACACCATGGTAGATATCTAATATTGTTTCTTGCTAACCAATCCTTGACTAACCGAGCCGTATGAACAGGGCAGTTGTCGTGTTGGTATATAAAATTATTTCTTTCAAATAATACATTTGCCGATGGAAGCAGCACATGTTCTAAAATGTTTAAATATTCTTGGCTATTTAGGGTACCACCAATGTTCCATTTGGATCGTACCGAGAATTTGCGGTCGGTTTACACGAATCCGCCCATTATACGTAGACTGAAACACCTTTTCATCAGAAAATATTACCTTTCCCCAAAAATCTTCATTTTGCGGCAAATATTCCAAAGCAAACCCGTTATCTTTGTTATTTATCACTGGATTTTAAGAAAGGTTTTGGGGCAGCTGCTCTATTTCTTAAATTGGAACATTGTATTACACGACGCTGAGCTGTTTCTATTTGAGGCTGGAAACTGTGTCCTATATACCGCGGATACAGCCGTTTCAAATGGATTTTGTCTTAGGAAGTCTACTAAGTTTGCATCATTTTCATGCGTTGAAATTTTGTTGCTTAAACCTGTTCCTGCTGATTTTTTTAAATCCCCTGAATAGTGCTCTTAGCTATACCAAAATAATTAGCAACTCTCCCGAGAAACCAACCTTGTTTTATTACTGTAATTATTGCAGTTTTTGTAGCAATACATAAATGTGGCATATTTTGTGCTATTATTGTAGACTTAAACTGACATCAAAAAACAATAAACGTCAAATAACGTCAACAATTAATCATGTCATATTGTGATGTTATAACTGTCAAATTTGAAAGGTAATTCAGGTAAATCAAGGAGTATTAAGTACAATTTACAATGAAGCAATTAAGCCGTACGGATTTATCTGTCGCCAACTGTACATATAGATGTTTACAGGATATCCAAAATAAGATAAAGTATATGGAAACATTGGAAATCGTGAGAGTAAATGTAAGTTTTGGAATTATACAAATTAATTCGCAGGTTTTCTAAGAAATTGCAAAATGTTACTTTATAAAACTATAATTTTTTCAAATTGATTTTTTTTCTAGATATCCAGTCTAAGCATAACGAACAAAGAAGAAAAACACTTTTATAAAGTTCTTTCCTCGATTTGTTGTTATTTATTTGACATTGATTACGTTATAACAAAACCTTGTGGAAAAGACTTAATAAAAGCTGTTTACATCTTTATTTGAGATACTAAATTGGATATCTCAAAAAAGATGATTTAAAAATATACACTTTCACAAAGTAATAGTTTGCATATTTTTTTTCGCCACCCTGTATATATTACCTTAATTGTATCATTCCAAAATTAGTTTAAACTGATGAACTAACTTTTTTCTGATTTAACATACTCTGTATCTCTTCATGCAGTTGGAATTTCCACCATTCATTTTTCGGACTGCTTTATGAAAGTACGAGTACTTATAAAATTTTGTTACTAGTATTAAATGAATATTAGCCCCATTTTTAGCACTTTAATTTGTGGAAAATTATATAAATATAATAAGATTACACTAATTTTCTAAACTATACATATTCTTATTGCTTGCCGTACTTAATTTTTGATAATTAAAATTACATATTTATTTGATAACATTAAAAACAACAATGCCGAAATTTCAATAAAACAAGAAGAAAAATATGTTTTGATCGCTATATTTAAATCTACCATACCTTACCACACCTTTAACCATTCTATTCTAAATTTAAATAAAATTAGCAAAAACATTATGTTGACAGTTATACCTCTGTCCGCCATAATTAATTCTTGTAAGCTAACAAACTCTTTTTTACCGAACTAAAATTACAATAAAAATGTTAATACAAAATATAGTGGTCATATTGGATCCGTTATACGAGTGTCCAGAAACTCTCTCAGCAAATGTTAAGGAGTGAATCTCTATAAAAAAAAACTGATTTCCTGTAAATTTGATTCAAATATATATGTATGTTACCGAACTACAGTATGTCTAAGTATCTGTGAGTTTTTGAAAAATTTTAAGCGATTTTCAATAGTTTTATAATATGCGGAGGCAGAAAATTCGGGAAAAAATGGTAAAATACTGTATAGTTTGTAGAGTTGAGTTTATAAAAAAGCGATTTTTCAGCAGTGGCGGGTCATGGATATAAGAACGGGTGAAACGCAGGCATTTTTTTAGTCTTAAAAAACAGTTATGTAACTATATCTTAAAAGTTAATTTCGATTCGATTCGATCGATGTAAAACTGCTTCCGCCTCCGATGATCCGAGCGCACTAAATTACATTAATTCTATAACAAGCGAACAAACGCCTGCAGCTTGCAGCAGCATTTTATGCTGCTCCCATCTCTATTTGGCTTACGGATATTCACCATTGCGTTGCCATAGCAACTGCCGCAAACAAATCTAAGTGTGAAAGCCGGCATGCGGGGGAGTCTGATGCGGAATTTGTTCCTGCTGCTCAACGGGTCGCTCTTATAAAAAGGTATACAGCGCGCTACGTTTTTAAGTCATTATTCTTTTTTGAGTATATATCGCACTAGTTTTGATAGAAAATAATGGTACAATTAAGTAAATAATGTGAATTTATATAAATCATACTGCATTTTTATAATAAAAATATAGATTCTAAAATGCTTAATATTTTAAAAATATTTTTATATTAAAGTAAGTTGATTGGAAAATGTAGGTGAAAGGTTGGCGCGCCGCCACTGTTTTTCAGGTAAGGTAACTTCATTGGCGTCACCCGTGTACATTCCTCGGAGTTAAATTAACTTGATATGTAAGAAAAACAAGATCGTTAAGGAACAAACAAATACACTTCCTTTTTAAATACCTACCAATTAAATACATATTGGGGTGTTTTTTTTTTCTGCAATTTAATATATATATATATATATATATATATATATATATATATATATATATATATATATATATATATATATATATATATATATATATATATATTTATGAAAACGATTAAATATCCTATAAGGATTTAAATATGTGGTCTGTTTTTACTGTAACTCTAACTATCTTAAAATTATAGTTTTTAGATGTATCGAAAGGAAGTCTGGTGTGAGAAAATTGACCAGACAGTAGAATATCTAAAGTTTGGCATACGAATCTGACCCCCGGTTGCACAAAACTTAATTGCTGTTTAGAATATTTAACCGAGCTTTCGGATTTGACAAGCTGCTTACAGAAATCGAGGAACCCGCTGTCAAATTTGTCATTCCGTTAAAAATTCTAAACTTTAATTGAGCAACCGGCCATTTGTCTATGAAAAGAATGTGAGTAACTATGGAAACGGTGCAATAATCTTTCGTGGTTGGCTACAACTCTACATCCATGGTAACGGCCTGCCATTGACATACCTCCCGCTTTCGTCGATGTTTTAGATCTGTGTGGTGTACTTTATAGTATTACTGAAATTATTTAAAAAATGCCATACTTTCTTTTAATTTGAATATAACTTTTCTATTTTTCATTTCCTGTCTCCTGACTTATCCTAAAATTATTGTTTTTTTTTAACGAAAATGAATGGATGATATTTATTTTTAATGAATGACTCCTGCATATTGGAAGGTTGGGTACTACTACCAAAATTAGGGAAAATCGTTTTCCATTTGCTCAAGCTGGCAAACACTGCACAGGGCACAACATATTACTCATGCTCATCGAATTAAAGAAAGAATGAGGGTTTTTCTAGTCCAAAATGGATACAACTTAGGTTTTTAGAAAATCATTTTTTTTCTGTTTGTTTTTTTTTCCAGCCTCGACTCTATGGAGTGAAAAAGTAATATATCAGTTCTTGCATAGTATATCAATGAGTAAAACACACTTAACTATTCATAATTTAATAATATGAAAATTTCAAATATATCTATCCAAATAAATTAGATTAGGTATTATTTTTTTAATTAATCCTTTTTTTATGCACGTCATTGGAACGATTACGATTACTTCCTCCTCGTCGTGTCACGTATCCTCTCTATGTTGGTTGAAAACAATTCTTAAGGGTTGAATAGCACTAGCTGCCTCTTCCCCTTTATAACTCTATAGCCAAGATATTTATATACAGATTATTACATAGGTATATACCTACACACATGCGTACGTACATAAATTGCTTCGATAGTCCAACACCTTGAAAAATAAAAAACTGCAGGCAAGAGTCATATTTTTCGCAATTACAAAACTTCGTTTTCATGTTGGAAGTTAAAACGAAACTAAAATAGTTTAGGAGCTATGTTTTTTAAATTTTCAAATTGGATACAAAAAAAAACAGACGTGCTTCCAACACGTAAATATTTATAATAAGAGGAACACACATATTAATTAAAACATAATTAGCCATAGAGCTAGAAGCCCATCTGTTCATTTTAGCAGGCGGCGCTTACCAATAATTAAAAAATACCAAGGCACGATGAAAACTTTCAAGAATGTAGGTCAGAGTAGTATTTAGGAAATCATTAAGTAATCTCTAGAGCTTATTTGAATTCGTTCTAGTTGAGTAATTTAAAAAAAAATTGTAAACATGGGTTTAATTTGTTTATTCAACATATCTACCTTAGATGATTAAGAACTCATTTTAACTATGACAAGTAACAGGTTATTTATGTACATATAAGAAAATATATACCATTAATATATTAACAATTAAGACGAATTTAAAATAAAAATATTTATTTTATAAGGAATAGTGAAGTATGACCCATTCCACACAAAATCATTAAGTAACACTTATATAAATTGTGTTTTTCTTTTCTTTTGTAGACAAAAGGAGGGATTCAGAAAGGAACTTCCAGTTAAGTTTAAGTACATACCTTGAAATAAGCAGCTATTTGTTGTTAAGACGGGTTAATTTTGATCATTCTGTCAGAAACTAATACTGAATAATAAATTATTCAGTACAAAACAGTTTTTATTTTTCTGTGAGAGAGACGGAGTTTTTTTGGGTCACTTTGGCCGGGATCTAGTTTCTAACATGTTAAATGAAGGCTTGACAATTTATAACTATCTATAAGGTAAGATTATCCATCAAGAAGTATAAAAAAATTTATTTTTTTAAATTAAATTTATTTAAAATAATTAGGTAGGTGCATGGATAAAAGAAATAAAACAGATACACTTTGTTAGTTTTTATTTAAAAATATCAAATGTAATAATATTCAAGTAGGCTTAGGTAGGTACCTAGGTAACAAGAAAAATTAAAGTTATTATTTATATTCCATAAACGACACATGTCGCAATTTTTTTTACATCGTCATAAAAATTATACCACATTCTTGGAAGCCAAGGATTTTATCTGGACTTTTTCCTTAGGAGTATTGATGTTTACAACTTAGCATACCTAGAATTTATTCTCATATTTAAAAACCACAAAGTCATTAACAGAAAATTTCCTGTCATTTGCACTTTACTTATCAGGCATAACAGTGTATCTCTTTTTAACATTTGTGATTTTGAGAAACTTTATTCTACTCCTCTTCCGATCTCTCCGAATGTTCTAAATATAGCAAACCGGTGTCACTAGTGTAACTGCAATCGATTCTGCGTTTTTTAATTTTGATCTTCTGTTTTTTATTGGACTCAGACGTTGATGAAATTGGCTCTTCAAAAACCATCATACCTTTATTTTCTTCTGCTGTGGCATCATTCTCTCCCAATGTTAATGCGATTTCGTCATTTGCTAATATCAGTTCTAAAGCATTTTGCACACTTCTACTTGACACAATGGTGATTTTTTCTTTTTCTTTGGCTAATTGTGGTTCTGTTGGTCGCCATAACGCTATTTTTCAAGGAACTCCTTAATAGAAAACCCAGCATTCTAGTAAAACTTCGTCGCGGCATACTGGATGAATTCTGCTTTTCTTAAAGCTAAATAATATTGTTTCCGTCAATTTGTAAGGATATCAACAGCTGTTTCCTAAGTTTTGGAAATTTAGAATTTGCAACAATTTTAGCTGCAAAATGAATTTTGTAGTCTGTTAAGTCTGTTGATAATTTCCTTCATACACGCTTTAATCATTACATAATTTTTAGTACACTAATTTTCTAGGAGATCTTTAGAATAGATTGTAATAGCGTGTTCCTAATACTCTCTTTTACATTCTTGTTATTATTGAAGCACTTTTTAACTAGTTTTATTAATAATTATAAACACAACACCTAAACATTGAACGCAAATACAAATAACGTATATATATATATATATATATATATATATATATATATATATATATATATATATATATATATATATATATATATATATATATATATATATATATATATATATATATATATATATATATATATATATATATATATATATATATATATATATATATATATATATATATATATATATATATATATATAACAAGGATTATTTTCTTGTTATGACGTTGGTGTAAGTGGAATGAAAACATACTATCATATATATATATATGTATATATATATATATATATATATATATATATATATATATATATATATAGATATATACCCTATATATATATATATATATATATATACAATATATATAACATGCTATATACCACATGCTAAACTAAATCGTATCATACTTAAGTATCCCCTCTTAGGAGGGAAGTAAAAAAAATACCTGAAGCATAACTTCTTCCAAGAAAAAGTTATCTAAACCAAAATACGAAAAAAGCAGGCAACTAAGAAAAATAATAATAAATTAGGATACATAAGCGGTCGACCATGTATTATACAGTATTGGTTTATTTTTTGACAAAGCGATAACATTGCAAATTATAACCACTGCACGATTTATTTTTTGAACGCTAGAAAAAACTCTATGAATAAATATTATTTAAATATTATTATTTATGTTTTTCAGTAACAAGCCAATAATTTTTCTTTTTGTCATTTTGCAATAAACTAAACACACTAACAAAAACGTTTTAATGTATGGTTAGAAAATGGTCACCACCAGTATTTACACAAGCACGGCATCGGTTAATCCAGTTTTTACAAAATGCTTGAAAATTACCTGGAGTATTTTTTAGCTGCTCTACTGCGTCAAAAATTCGATTGTTGAGATCATTTTCATCAAAAATATTAACGACGATGAGACACGTCATGTGACATGAGTTTTATTTATGTGTATATTTAGTTACTTGCATTAAAAATTCCGTTTTTTCACATACACGCGGTAAAGATGTTCTTACCGAACTTGTTACATAATATATATTTTTATTAAATTCAACTTTTTCTCTTTTTCACTACATAACGCGGAAATGCTATTACTTAAACAAATCTGAATTTTCTGAACATCCTTATTAAACTTTCAAGCTTCAAGTGACTGGAACAACTTTGACTATACTTTGGAATCAAATAAGTATTGCACTCAGATCATCTAACTCGCCAGTTAAGTGCTTGAATTCTTCATAAAGTTGTCTTAATCAGACTTTTATGGAGAATGACAGTTTGCTTTGTTCTGAGACCCAAAAATTAACTTTATCAGAAATTCAGGTCGACAACACAATCGACTTCTCGTGAAATCTTTTAAACATACGGATAATAAGCAAGTCTTTAACATCATTCTAGCAGAATTAAGTTCTGAAGAGTTTTCTCAGGCTACAGACTCGTATAGTGTTTGATAAACTGAACTAAACCATTCAAAAGGAACAGCAGCTTCTCTATAGGCGCAATACGATACTTGCTTTATTTTTTATGATGATAATTTATGTAGACTGAAAAGTACTACAGCTAAAACAAATTTGCGCTTTTTGAAACTGGAAAAATATAATTTCTTTTGCTACACTTAATTTAATTCTTAAAACGGGTTTTTGATCAATTGATTAATGAATATTAATATGACTGACGTCTCCGATTTGTAAAAAAAAATATTTATGAAATTTGACAAAGTAGGTGAATATTGTTTATATAACTGAAAATTACCTGCCAAAGGATTTTCCACAGCATAATAAGAACAACTAAAGCTCATGTTACGTATTCTTAACGGAAAAAGTTTTTGCTTGCTGCTATTGTTTGAAATTAAACGCTTATATAGGTTATAATCATCTTGGAATTATAAGCAAAATAAATTCGAGTAAAATGTGTTAAGTTGTGCTCTATTTAGAAACCTATGATGTCACAGGTGTTTTAAGCGGGTTAAAAATTAAAAGACCAAAATCTTTTTAAATAACGCTACAAAATTGTTCAAAATGATTTTTCATACTTCAGTGATTTAAATTACAATTAAAAATGCTCATGTACCTCTTTCTCTTCAGGAACTACCGATATTTCAGAATTGATGAATTCGGCCTATCAGGTCGGTGAACAGAAAAAGTATTATCTTACAAACGCCTCAAAAATAACCTTGGCATGAGTAAGAATAGGAAAAAAAGCATTTACGAAATGTTAATGGAAAAAAATTCTTTTGGAAAATTCTCATCTTATTATTAATATAATATGTAGCACTGATGACAGGGAATAATGAAAAAAAAGTGTTCTAGATATTTTACTAGTATTTTTCCAGAGAAATATAAATAACGTTGCCGGTTAATAATCAAACATATTGGTGGTAAAAATTACTTTGAAGAAAGTGGTTTACTAACATTTCAGTCAAATAAAATAAGTTATTATCACGAAAATATAAAGGCAGATGTTTTCTAGAAATATGTTAAGCAGTTGCTGTTCGTCTTCAGTCGGTTACCGTTATGGACAACTCATATTAACATTCTAGGAACCTTGAAAAACCACTAAATGCTTCTTGAAACGAAGTGTTTCGATTTTTTTTTTTTTTTTGAGAAAAACCCAATTTTTCCTTTATATGCAAATTTTAAGCTATTTACCCAGACTGAAGATCTAAAAATCCTTTTGAAATATACCCCGTTAAGTAAATCAAAAATTCACATTTTTTCCATTTACCCTAATATAGATCATGTAGTTAAAGAAGAAATAAGAATGTGGAAATTTAATGGCATATTAGATGAGACTCTATAGCGCTGCTAATTACTTCTATAGATCCCAATGACGAAAGGACAATCAACTAATTCTTTCTGTAAAAAAAAAAAGATTTTTTAGAACCAAAATATTAATATTAAAAATATTCGTTTTTACCAATTATTGGCATATCATTTTTCTTTAGAAATAATAAAATCTATCCGTATGCAAATTAATTTGGACCCATCTGTCGTATGTCACCCATAAACCAACAGAACAACCTAATATTTGTAAAATGTTTTATTTGTCCGCTCTGTAAAAGACGAACTTTCTCGATTTAACAAAGTAACATTAAAATTGAAATGAGGTACAGTTGTCAATTATCTGTTTCATCAAATTTTTCACTAAACTAATAAAATAAGAAACAAATATTAATAATAAAATAAAAAATGGCATAATGTATAAAAACAAAAGGCTTTCCGGCAATACGGATCTTCGTTTGTTAAAATAATACTATGTGATAATAAAGATATATTTTTATACTTCTACGCCCTTGCTACAACTGAAAACAGGTACGTCGGAAAAAACCATCAGCACTGACGATCAGGACTAACCATACGCTTCATGTAAACTTCATTTAGGAATGAGAATATAGCCCCATTCAAAACGAAAACCATACCGCATGTGCGTCTGTTGCATGTTTCGTACTTTTGTAAATTATCCATCTGAAATATTTTAGTAAAATACATGCCTAGATATACTAAACCAAAGTTATTTTTATTTTAAATAAAATTAAATACTGTACTTCGAATCCTATCTAGGTCAGTCACCAACTTATCGCATCAATGAGAACAGTTTAATTGCCTGTAAAAGATTTTTAAAAACCTTTTATGCCACAGGTTGTACTGTTATACGGCAATTATTTCATCGTAAAAAAACTAGCCGTGGCCAATGCCGAACGTTCTAGCCTTTGCAAGAATGTGGCTAATTGCTTTTTCGTTATTACCAAAATTCTGCCGAATTATTTAGCACGAGTTCCAAGAACCTGGTACAAGCCTAAAATGTCCATGGTTTTGTTTTCAATTCAATTCATAGTAGCCATTTAATTGAAAATTTCGAACCTATATTTTTAACCAGTCAGAAGTTTTTATTCTGCATCATTACGATGGCTACGAAAATAATTTCCAGAAATATTTGTTCATCAGAATTTCCGACGAGAAAATTTCACTGGAGGTTTCCCTTACCTGTCATTTCACATATCAAAATGTGACATTAATTTATTATTAGTGTTGTTTTTCGTACGAAAATAAATTTATAAATATATTAACAAATTTTATTTAATGCTTAAAAACAAAATTTGGAAAAATTATCAACAAAAAAATTCGTGTTTTTCAAAATCCAACAAAAATTCTACTCGCTTTAATGAAGAATGTTCTAATTCTCCTAAATAGTGTTACATCCGGTGCTTCTTTATAAAAAATATTTAATTGTAGTAAATAACAAATAATGTTCTGCCCTAAATATATATATATATATATATATATATATATATATATATATATATATATATATATATCTCTTAGCACCACCTATTGGGGCGATTGAATGGCGTTCCACCAACATATCAAAATTTTAACTAATTTAAGATTTCATTTAAGGCATTTTTTAAGATAACAACATTCTTATTTACATTGTATTAGGTATAGAAATAAAGACTCGAATAAAGATATATTGTGACTGCAATCAGGAATATTTCACTTTCAAAAACGTCTTAATTAATTTATGTTGACCAAGAAAACAAAAAATTATTATAATCTAATTATTATCTAAAGAATCATAATTATTAGAAATATTGAAGGTACAATTATTATACAATACTTTGCCCATCAAAACATGTATATTTTTTTGTAACACTATTTGAAGTACTGGGAATACAGCTCATCGTTTCGATGATATTCTGATGATGTGTGCTATCAGCTTGAAGTAGGACTTGATTAATTGGCGATGGCTGTGTCCCGTAATCTTATGAGTTGTTGTTCAACTACTAAAACACTATATGGTTTGTAATTTTTATTTTTTTAGTATCAATACCAATTTTTTTGTGCTTCAAACTTAAACCACGTTGCAATACTGTTTTTTCCACTCTGGCAATTTTTATAAAAAACTTTTGCATTGGACTTAAGAATAATCTATGAGTTTTAGGAACTTACCACTCGTTTCCGGTAGCTTTTTATTTTAACATATTGAACAGGACGAATTTGTTGATTAGCGGTATTTGTGATAAGCCATTTGTTATCAGCTAATTTCTTTGAATCCCATTGAGTGAAAAACTAGATCGGTATTCTATCCTACCTGCGTAATTTGTCTATATTATGAATTTCTTCAAAAATATATTTAACCACACATCCTTCCCTTCCTCTCCACGTTAATTCGTGTGTGGCAACGAAAAAAACTTACCCTACTTTACTATTAGGAGTATCTTTCATTGCACATTTCAATAATTTTTTTCGTATTCTTGATGATTTAGTGCCGACGAACTTAATTTCATCTTTAAGGGGTCCCTTTGAAGTTGCAATCTTTTGGCATCTCCTGCTGTCCTAGCCAGTCAACAGATACTTCAACAAAACTATTTTTATAGTAAAAATAAAAAATTACAATTAAAACGACTTTTAAAAATTTGGCTATATTTAAAAAGTCTTAAAATGGAGATATGGGGATTCCAAGACTTTTTAAGTATAGCCAATAGTCTACGCCGCTGGCTCTAGTTGCTGCAAATTCAACATCTCCAAACGGATCAAACTTTCTGTTTTATTTGTAAATAACCCTTCTTTGTTGTTGCTTCGACGTGGAATTAAACATAATTTTTACAACACTTTCTGTTTAATTTTCGGAATTTTTCTTTTTCATATTAAATGGATATGGTTGTTCTCAATATTATAAGGTTTTTCTTTACATTTTGAAACCACTTCTTGTTAACAAATCAATCAGTTGCCGGGACATAATGAAAGGTAGATCAAGGTAATATTTTTTTGCTTGTCCATGCCTCGCTCACTCAGTGCCGGATTTAGGAGGGTATTAGGTTATTATTTTTAATCAGCGGTAAATTTTAGAAGGCGGTAGAAGAAAAGGAAATAAACTTCATATTATATTGAAGGAAACTGAAGACTTTTTTTAATCACAGCAAAAATTGAGCTTGGACCTTCCCTTCGAACCAAATTTTAATATATCTTCATAATAATTATTTGTCTAAATTTCTATAAGTTGAATTTAATAATCTGGAAATGTTTTCTCGACTTCGAATTTTTTCAGAATACTCGGTTAGAGCCTCGGAAAATTTTCAAAAAATTCAAAAATAAAAAAAAAATCCTGATATAATTCAAGTTCTTGTGGAATTATAAGCGATACATTCTTTGGCAGTCGAAAACATGTGATAATTTATACTTGTTCTGTGAATATGCAACGTTTCCATAGGCTCACGCAGAGAAGGAGCAAGGGGGAGCTTGTGTTTTGGAAAACAAAAATTATATATTACATTACTACGCTACCCCCCTCCCTGCGGGCTTTATTAGCGTTTTATGCATACTGTGGCCGGTTTATTAACAGACACTACCTCATCTGAGAACGTGCAAAAGAGGAAGTTTATTGCAAACATTTACTTTCTACTTACTTGATCATTAGATATACAGGGTATTTGGTTTTTCGTGAACAAATATAATTTTTCTTATTTTATACTATTTTATATTTGGCCGTAGTCTAAACTGCTCAACAAAGTGATCTATTCTTTGAATTTTTACCCTGTTTTTTTCAAATAAATTTAAATTTTTTAAAAATTATCTTTTGCGGATGCGGATTTCGAATTTTAAAAGCCTGTCTTCTCTATATTATTGGACAAAACCATAAAACTCGGATATTAGACTTTTTAATATCCACATTTTTAGATTTCAAAAGTTTATTTCAAGATTTTCATTGACCATTTCATTTCGGGGCTAAAATTTACATATTTTAATAGGTCAACCAAAAATAGAACGTTGTTCTAAAAAGGACCAGATAGGAAGTCGAAAAAGTTTTCTATTTATCGATGGGTGTCGTTTGTGTCCAAATGCTTAACAAAATGAACGTTATGTATCTGTCAATTATCATCTGGTAAAAGTGATAAAATCGTTACTATATAAATATAGTTTTCAATCTAAATGAAGATGTTATAGAAATATCGACATTTTGTGCCGATACATTTTACTAATTTAAAGTTCTTGAAACTAAGCATATTTAATAAACTATAAAATGATAAAAATTAGTGTAAATTAGGTAAAAAAAATAGGTTGAGCTTACAAGAACTTGCAATAACAAGAGCTCATGGAGGTCCAAATTACAGATATGGTTTGGGGTGGTGTTAAGTTGAATGGAAAACACATTTGGATATTTTAGAGTCAAAGAGAGTCGATTTTTTTATGTTTGGATGTACAACGAAGGCCTAAGACCTAAGAATAATGCCCCCCTTGTAATTACTCCGTGATTTTTTTATGAACCATGTGCTGCATTTACAGGGCATGGAGTCCATCGACGTTCTCCAAATACCGAAACATGAATTTGCACTTCACAAACCTTTATAGAGAATGCGATAGTACTGCCACGGTCGTTATTTTATCTACAACAACTACTACCTATCGTTAGCAGCCCGTCTCTAGACAGAACATGATCTTAGTCACCCATCCGAGTTATATCTTTGATTATCGTCCAAAATCGGACCAACGCAAGTCATCACAGCACTGCTTATTATTAATCCATTTGCAAAAACAAAACTTTTAAAGTTAATTTTGTCTTGGCCGATGGTAATGCCCTTCCACGCAGTGATAGAATCATTCAAGAAGATTTTATTGTAATCGAAATAATTTAGTAAAATTTTTATATGTATTTTTCAATAAAATATGGCACTAAATATAAAACACTTTGCTTCCTATTACCGATTATTTTTAGTAAAAACTTCTTATGAAAAATTATTATTAACATAACTATATAAATTCGTAAAACTAGGTTCTTATAAAAATATATGTTAATGGTTACAAAATAATTTAGAAAATGCCATTTATTATATAATTTAGTACAATATTTGAGAATGTTTTGTAAATGTTTCTAAATTAAATATTAAAATTTAATAAACACACGGTACATTCAACTAAACTTAAAAAATGTTTGCTAAAATGAATTATAAAAGATAACTATACTGTTTTACTAAAATTTTTGTTAAAAATTAAAAAGAAATGTACTAATCTTATGCGATTAATAAAAAAGTATGGCAATTTTTAAAATTATGCTTGGAAAAATATCTAGTAATATAATAGAATGTACAATATAATAATTGTAAAAAGTCTTTTTTTCTAAAATATTATTGTACATATTTGAGGTCCGACATTGGCGATATTTTAAATCATTTCCGGCATTGCCACGATAGAGAGCGTCCCGGTACTGTTGTTAAACCCAACTCACAAACGCAGTTTTTTCTGTTAATTTCCTTGTTTTCATTTATGAAGACCAGGAACGAAATTTTTCTTCGATGAAGACTGTGTTTCGTTGTTTGCTTCGTGATGTGAATTGATTAAAACTTGTTTATATATTATGTATATTAATAAGGTTTATCGTTAATTTTGGATAGTTATCTAAAAAATATAATCATGCGGAAGAACGGAATTTAGGTGACATATTAAGAAAATGAGAGTTAGCTGGTTTACTAACTGTATGTGAAGGTAAGCCTTTTGTATCTTATCAATAATATAATTTTATGTAATTTTGGAGCTAAAATTGAGCCAATTAACATTATATTAAGGTTATGTTATTAATTTAAATTATATTTTAAAATTTAATTGTCTGGGTACTTAGCCAGGATTCGTTACTTATCGAGTTATTTATAAAAAATACAGAGAAATAATCTGGGGATAACAACGGTGCTAGAAGAGGACAGAATATGTTTTATTTTATCTCCACATTTTGTGTAGTGAAAATACTTTTCACTAAGTTCATTAACCTAAAATAACCTAAATTTGGCGAAAAGAATAATTAGAATTATTTTGTCACTAAAGGCTTAGAAAGTTCTACAAGATGGAAAAAGAAAGTGTATTCTGTTCCGATAACTTTAAATTTTATACAGTTATTCAAGGCCAAAAGTTTTGACTTAATGGGGGCCAAATCACCATTGAAAACGAGGATGGATATGATTTTCGTCACACTTGCTCAGAAAGTTCACTTTTAGACTAGAAAGTAGCAAACGACTCGTACTTTTCTTCCCTAGGGAGGGAAAGCAACAATGTAGATATATTACTTACAAGTGTATAGTGTATATCTGAGTAGCGTTAATGTCGAAGTTGTATTTCAATATAACCATAACCAAGAAAATTTCAACAATTCAAACAATTCATTGTTTTCATGTGTACGAAAGTTATATTATCTGTTTCCTACATTTTTCAATAATTATTATTACACTTTATAATCAGAATGGTTTGGATTAGAGCGTAATATTTTTAAAATTTAATAATTAGTTTAGTAAAATTTACAAAAATTGTATTTTTAACGGCACAATATATATTTTTTCTAATACAATAATGTATTATAAGTTTTAAAATATAGTAGTAGTAGTGTAGTATAGATAGTAGGGCTATCTATATTTAATTTTGAGGCAAACCCAAATTAAAAGTAAAGGTTTCTAAAAATGGTTTTAACCGTTAATAGTTTATTAGTAAACAATTACAAAACAGTATAATAGGATACATTTAGGAAAAATAATAAAATGTATTTCATATTTTACATTGTGTTTTTTTATTTTTAAACGAAGCATTGTGACTTAAGTTTACAATATTATTGTTGCACTCCTTTTAACAATATTTAGTTGTCCTATATAGAACTAAAAATTATAGTTAAAGGTAATATTTTTTTTTGTTATATTTGCAATATTTTTCTTTCCGTGAAGGATTGAAATAACAATTTAGGTGAGTTAGTAGATGCGGTTTCAACAGAATGGTAACCGATTCACCAGAAGCTCCTTGCAAACTTATTAAGTAATATACCAAGTAAGTTAACGGGTTAACGACGGACCGATTGAGATTTCATCTAAATTATGACGCACTTACGGACCATGTGAGATTGCATGAAAATTACATGTACAAGTAACTAAAAGAGGAACTTCGTTTTGGAAAGGAATTTACGTGGACCTGAACAACATTAATATAAATGAACTGATAAAATCTTTTCGTGTTACTTGTTATTTTCAGTAAATGGCCAATTTATAAGTTAGTATGCTTTTTCGCAAAAATAGTTTTAGAATTTTTGCAGTGTTGTCAAATTGAAAGTTTTTAAAAATCTTACATTTTTAAAAACTTTCAAATCGTGCACATAGAAACATTACAATGAATAATTAAATGACATATTTGTTTATTGTAGTAGATTTTGGACTGATATAAAAATTGAAAAAACAAAACCGACTTCAAAAAAGCACTGAAAAGTAAAAAATGTTAATTTAAACGGCCTTAGAAATGCACCTCATTGAAATCATAGTCAAACTACTGTCTGATTACTAACTAAGGAAATAATTTATTTAACTGTCACCAACTTCAATAAGTCAAATTTGCGAGATCGTTTAAAATGGTGTGTTTTACTTCCCAATGCTTTTATTATTATATTAAAATAAATAAAATTTGGAAGATAAATACAAGTTAATTTGGGATTTCAATTGAAAATGAGTAATAAATCATTAAAATTTCCCGCTTGACTGAAAAATTATCAAATATTAATTAGTCAATCAAAGAACATTTTTAACATAAAACTCGGCACCATTGAACACAAACGACCTCAGACAAGGTCGATTGAGCACTAAGTAATAAATTATACCTGAATAAAATATTTTACACATCGTTTAAACGATTTAAAAATTATTTGTATTCACGGATGGCGCATGAATTCTTTGTGAGTTAATTTTGATGCTGATTCATTAACCGTATTTACATCGCAGGAACTCTATCTGACTCAAGACCTTAAATCCGCCTGGGTCAATCACATCACTTTAGAGTACGCGCGTATTTCAAATCTATTTTTCGATGATTTGAGGTGTGATTTTATGGCTTTGATGATGGTTTTTTCGACAAACCTTGGCCAACCTAACCCTAACCGGACAGATCTACCTAACAGTATAGGTTATGTTAAATATCCTGGTTATAATAGAGACTCGGAATTTTGTTGGCGCGCTACCGCGCGCTTTCTTTTCAGCGAATCTAACATGATCCGCATTTTTATTGATTAAAAGTTTAGTTTAAAGAAGTCTTCCGCCTAAACAGAAATTTGAACACAAATGCGCCGCTGAGCCCGGAAGCCCATGCTGAACATTCAACAAAACTCCGCGGAAATAAATGACGAACCAATAGGAAGCACATTGAACAATCTATGTAGAAAATGATAGAATCCCAGGCGTGTTTAAGGTCTTGTCTATCTGACTCTATAGCCCCCCCTCCTAAACGAAAATATTTTTTTACATAATTTAACTTTTGGAAGTAACTTTAAAAAAATTGCTGCCAATGATCGATCAATAGTTCCGTCAATAGCATAGCCAGAAATTACTTACTGACTCTGGAGGTTTTTTTTTAACTTTCCATTTAACACATTGCCGGGGGTGCTGGGGTATTAACGAATTAAAGCTTATTTCAGGGTTACCAAGTAAATTATTCTTACGGTGCTTATCGACATAAAATAAAATACATTGTTAAGGTTTAAAACACTTTATAGTTAAGGACATGGCACAAATTGAACGTAATTTGTGTTCCGGGAACCTACCTTTGATATTTCATTGTGTTGTCGCCTTATAAAGGAGAGCCAAAAGTTGTATATTTTCAATTTACCAATTTTTGCATAGATGTATTTCGAGCCTCGCAAGTTTTTTATAATCCTTCGTAAGTATGTTGTAATTATCACTATAAAAAGAAGAGTGGTTGGCATTGCAACATAACACGCAAACTACAGGGTTAAAATCGGAGGATAAAAGTTGTAATTCTATGTAAGTATGTTGTTATCGTCCCTATGAGTTTTTTTTGTTATTGCACATATCTCGAAAACCACAGTGTGAGCAAAGTTTACTGAATACATTTTTATTTAAGCAAGTAGGGCAAGATTCATGACAAAAATTAGATGGTTTATAGAATCCAAGAATGTCATTTAAAAGTATGTTTAAAATACTCCGGGATGTACTTCCAATTCAGCAATGCGGTGATTACTTAAGTATAACATGTGCCCTAATAAATTGTTACCATGATTTAATACACATGCAAGATGCTGATGACGCTTACCAATGAGGATGTTTGAAATTATACAGAACCAGTCCAACCAATAATTTACAGATTCATGTCGATAGGAAACAACTGAACTTAGTAACAGGCGAGGATCCATGGCAATATAAACTAGAATCTGGACTATCTGAGTACTAAAACATTTGGTATATATCAAATTAATGTAAGACCAAGTTATGCCCAACACACGATGGAACGAGAATTAAATGAATTTGTGCTACAAACACAAAATATTAGAAGAAAATTTATCCGTTCTAGAGTTGTTTCGAGATTTAACCAAGCAGTAAACCACTGTACAGGGTGTCCGGATTTGGTTGCAAAAGCAGGGTATCTCGCTTATTTTTAAAGATAGAACCTTGCGGTTTTCACGAACCTGAGCTAATTTTTTGTGAAACTCATGAAGCCGTAAACAAAATTTTCATAGCCTTCTTCGTTTATGAGATACAGGGCGAAATAGAAAATTTTGCATTTTGGGACCCCCCTCGTATCTCGGTTATCCTTTAACTTAACGCAAAGGAAAAAATTGCTGCTTATGCAGTTTTTTACGCTGGATCCAGTGGCGTAGTCATATTTTTCATTTGAGTTGTTATTTTTTAGATATGACCCAAAGTTGTGTTTTTTTAAATGGGACACCCTGTATATTTGTCCAGAAATCGATTTGTCCTTTTAAAAGCTTCTCAAAAATATATAATAGTATGGATCTATTTTAATAAACAACAACAAAAATCCTAATTTTTATAATTATCATCCCAAATTTTGCAGTAGGCCATGCAAAACAATGCTGCCTTTTATTTAAAGTCGTTAACAATATCTACATCCTAACAATAAATCAAAATAAATATGTAATTAAATCTATTTATCAAAATATGTATTGATAATTTCACACCAAAAAAGTACCACCTACCTAGATTTATGTAGCACAAGAACAAAACAGTAATAAATTATTATGTAACAAGCCTTTCAGCAAAAATCAACTGTCGTATAAGAACTACAGTAACCAAGGAAATCAACTGTTCAAACTGATTTCGATTTTGTTCTATGCATGCTTCGCACAATTTTCGTATTCGTTTTAGGGAATTAGGCAAAATAACGGGATGATTTTGTAAATAGCGAACCTTTTCTCTTATTGCATTTCCTAAATCTTGGACATTATCATAGTGGTCTTTGTAAATTCTATTTTCCAGATATCCCCATAGAAAGAAATCTAAAATTGACAAATCTGAGGACCTAGGGGGCCATCTTATAGGTCCATTTGTTCCGATCCATTGATTGGTAAAATTATTGTCCAGAAATAATCTCGTCATTCCAGAATTGTGTACAGGAGCACCGTCCTGTTGAAAATAAATTTCGTTAATTTGCGCTAGAGGAACATCGTCAAGTAATTCAGGTATAGCTGCCTCTAAAATTTCTATATAGTAATTGGCTGTTAGATTTCCCTCAAATATATACAATTTTATATGTGTTTCTAATATGAAGCAGGGCAAATTTAGACCAAACCTGCCCTGCTGTCTTCTGGGAAATATTTGGTGTTGATTTTCCTGGGACCAGAATCTACTATTGTGCCTGAGTATACCAGAATTACTGAAATGTGCTTCGTCTGACCATATAACCTTCCTTTCAAAATCTCCAACCATATCGCATCTTTCTCGAAACCAATTTCAGAAGACAACCCGACTCTGCATCCCCTGGCTGTAAGTGCTGCACGAGCCTAAATTTGTATGGGTGGTATTTGTGCTTTTTTAGAATTTCTTGAACTCTAGTTTTTGGAATCCCTATGCTCTTTTCACTGGCCCTACAAGAGTTTGTAGGGTAAGCTTCGGCATTAGCCAAAACCGTAATTTCCTCAGCCTCCCGATTTTCTTTATTATATGCTTTCGTACGAGGTTTGATAAATTATCCGTGATTAAGTAAATTCTTTTTTATCCGATAAAAAGTGGATATATTAGCCTCCTTTCTGGATATCTAAATAAAAATTAAGCAATAGTATTTCAACATACCTAAAAATTAACTATTTACCTGTTAAAATACATCTCAGAAGCCGCTTCAACATTTTCATTACTTAATATAAAACAAGCTAACATATCGTACTTTTCATAATGTTCGAAAGTTTGGTTTTCTTCCATAATAATACAAATATATTTTTACACAATAAATAAATACAAAAAACTAACGCTATATTTTATATACGCGTTCAAAATTGGGAAATGTCATTTGCTTCCAAGAAAACAAAAGAAAACGGCATCGTTTTGCATGGCGTACTGCAAAATTTGGGATAATTATAAAAATTAGGATTTTTGTTGTTGTTTGTTAAAATAGACCCATACTATTATTTATTTTTGAGAAGCTTTTAAAAGGACAAATCAATTTCTTAACAAATATACAGGGTGTCCCTTTTAAAAAACACAACTTTGGGTCATATCTAAAAAATAACAACTCAAATGAAAAATATGACTACGCCACTGGATCCAGCGTAAAAAACTGCGTAAGCAGCAATTTTTCCCTTTGCGTTAAGTTAAAGGATAACCGAGATACGAGGGGGGTCCCAAAATGCAAAATTTTCTATTTCGCCCTGTATCTCATAAACGAAGAAGGCGATGAAAATTTTGTTTACGGCTTCATGAGTTTCACAAAAAATTAGCGCAGGTTCGTGAAAACCGCAAGGTTCTATTTTTAAAAATAAGCGAGATACCCTGCTTTTGCAACCAAATCCGGACACCCTGTACATGCAAAACCGGGGCTAGAATACTGGGGACTTGTGCCCATGTACCCCTTGTGGTATTTAGGATTTACCAGACATGAAAACCAAATTCGATATCCTTCCAATATACTTCTTCGAACAATTATAAATACTTCCGAAAAATTAAAAAAAAAAAAAATTAGTAATATATGTAAGTCATTTTTATTGTTCCATTATATTTAATTAACACTTGGAGACCTCATTTCTATTTCTTGGGTATAACGACTTATCACACCACGTTTAATAATAGTTATTTTTGGGGATTTGATATTTTTTATGATTGAAATATAAAGTTTAAAATATTGCGGTACAGAAAAGGTAACCTTTAATTAACTTAAGCTTTATTTATTGTCATGAATCAATAACCTGGAGCTAAATTATGGATTCAACCAATATAATGTCTAATGTTAAATGTCTCTAATAATTAGGGTAAAATATCTACTAAATAATTAATACAAAAACAACTTTTGCCTCAAACTAGTTTATTCTACTAACGTTAACGCTTAAATCATGAAATATTTAGCACTGGATTTCTGACTCACCAGTAGTTTACGAGGTATAGTGCAATGATGAAAAACTTTCCTTATACTGTCAACAAATATGTATTAAAATATTAATGGAAATCGAAAATATTTTTTGTTGTTTATTTTCTTTTAGTCCAATATCAGATTGAGTTTTAATCCCCAATATTTTTATTAAAGTAAAAAAGTAGGCACTAACTCTGCTATTACGCGAAATAAATCTTTACTGGATAACAATTAAGGTCTAACCATTAAATATTTTATATTTAAATGGGTTTATAAAACAAACTATTTCGAATATGTCTACGCAAAAATGTATAAATTGGAAATATTCAACTTTTGGCTCTTGATTTCTGACTCACCTTGCACTTTGCGAGGTATGGTGCAACGGCAAAAAAATATGATTCACTATAGGGATGATAACAACATACTAATATAGGTTTTTCAAACAACTTGGGAAGTCCAAAATATGTCTATGCCAAAATTAGTAAACTGGAAATATACAAATTTTGGCCCTCAGTTGATCGACTCTCCCTGTAGTTCGCGCAATTGCAATTGCAAAGACGTTCCTTATAGTCATAATAAATCGTTTTCGAGGACCGAAATAGGTCTATGCAAAAATTAATAAATTGGAAATATAGAACCTATGGCCCTGAATTTCTGACTCACCATGTAGTAGTAGGTATGGTGCAATGATAAAACCCAAATTACGATTAATTTGTATCTGTCCTTTTAGACTCAGGCTAAGGAGTTAATACCCCCCCTAAATACCCCACTGAGGTCCGTAGTTACATTACCTCTTGTTCTGATATATTTTTATAAGGAGGGCAACCAGAATATTAACAAACCCAGTTTTTGGCAAACAAGATATATAATCTATCAGCATTGCTTACAAATATCAGCTGATCCTGAATAATTAACGTCTTTAATGCTACCATCAAGTTTTGGAGTTTACTATCCTACCATGATCTTGCAATATTTGATATTAGCTTAGCTATTTTTTACTTCTTTCATAAGAGGAAGTATTGTAATCGCCCATCCAGATTTTTTTCAGGTCGTCATGTTTCAGGTATAATTCCTAATTCGGTCAATCTGTCTGTATATCTGCCTATTTAAGACAAAACTAAAAAACCACTTAATCAATTGATATAAATTAATATGACGAAACAAAATGACGGCCTAATGAAATGTTTGAATAATGAATGAAGTGTAGGGTGGATGAACTATTACATTTTAGTACGAATTAAATATGACGGATCAAAAAAGCGACCTAATAAATTATAAAAAAAATCTGCAAATAACCTTTACCCGGAACTTCCCTTGTTATGAATTTTTCCTTTTATTGGGTAGAGTGAAATGTGATCTAATTTAGTTCCACATATAGGTATCTAGTAACACATATATACTGTCTTCAAATATTTTTATTGGGCACCATTTTTTTACACCATATTGAAGTCGTACCAATATTTTACCAGTTTCTACCTATACCATACGTAGTTTTTAACACTATTTTTTTTTTAATTTCATTAGACCGCCATCTTGAATCCGTTCATAGTTTGACCAGTTTATCTGTATATCTTGCACAAAATTTGAAATCAATGTAATTACTAGCTTTTTCAGACTGATTTTTAAAATATTTTAATGAGCCGCCATTTTGTTTTACTATCTTGGGATCATATCAAATTGTGTTACGAGTTCATTCCCTATGTAACACTTGATTGTTGTGCACAATTTGACGTAAATTGAATAATTCGTTTCTTAGTAATATAGGCCGCGCTTTCGTTCCGCCATATTGGATTTTTACCAAAAAGGTTACCAGGTCATCTTCATATGACCTCTAAATTTCGAGGATAATTTAAAATCAATGTCTTAAGTAGCTTTTAACTGTGTCGAGAACAGACAGGAAGACCGCTGAACCGACGGATCCTAAAACGTGAAGATCTGTAAAAATCTAGGAAGATGATTTTTTCACGATTACAATACTTCTTTTTCACGAGGAAGTTAAAAAGCAGTGTAAAAAACTGCTTATTCAAAGATCTTCAAATTTTACCAACAATCAGACATAGGGAGGAACAGGCAACATTTTGCTGTGAATCGAATATGACGGAACCAAATTATCATTTTGTCTTTATAAAATGATATAACCATCGTGACTTTGACACGAAATAATTTTTATGAATTGTACTGCTGTTCAGTGGCGGCTCGTCAGGGTAGGCCTCTGAGGCCGCGCCTCACCCCCAAAATAAAGGAAAAGAGAATTTTTTATATAACTTTTTATCTATTACCAATTAGAAATATACTTTTTAACAGTTTTACAACATAATAACATTAGAAAAAAAACAAAATATAATCCCATAATAAATATTTTAGAAAATAAATTCTGACCACATCAAAAAACCGACCGTGCAATCCGTGCAAACCCATTCCTAAAGAAAGTGCTCTCGAATGAGGCGAAATAATTTTAGCTTGGAAAGTTTCGACTTATGACCTATTTATCAACGGCCGGTGCCGATGCCGGCGAGTCACCTGATTACGACAGAGCGGGATGGCGATTGCCGATGCATGCGTTTTCTATTGCATTCTTGAGGCGATAAATTTGTAGCTTGGATATGCTTTTATTGGTTATTTAAATCACATGACTAGCGAAATATTCCAACGGCTTCTTTTTACGTGGTGCGTGCGGCTGAGAAAGAAATAGGAAATAGATTGCGATAATCGCTGATTGAGGGCGTTCTGTCTTTTAAGGTGAATAAATAAAAGTGAGTAAGTTTTTGTTTTGTTTTGATTTGGTAAGTTGGACCGTTCCATTTTTTGTATTTGCTTTTTGCTTTTGAAATGAATCCTATTCACGACATTATTGCTTCATTAATTGAAACGCCTTTTTTAAGAAGAAGCGAAACTGAAAAGAAACAGATATTAGGTAGCCGTCCGACGCCGAAAATTTTAGCAATATTTAACGATAAGAGGCAAGGTAAAAAATATTCAAGAACTTTTCAAATATCTTGGTACGAAACTTATAGGTGGATATGCGGAAGTATTTATAAAGAAAACTTATATTGTTGGCCTTGTATTTTATTAGGTTGCGTCAAAAATAATTGGAGTTCAGGGGGCGGATATTCGGATTTAAAAAATTTTTCACGAGCAGTAAAATCGCATGAAAGTTCAAGAGAGCATATTTCGCAAGCAAAATTCGGTAGCACTTACAAGACTGGAGCAAAATAGGGCGACTATTGCGGATGCACTACAAGAAAATGCAAGTCTTAATAAAATTGTTTATAATGAAAATGTTCGAAAAAACCGTTTATTATTAAATTATTTAATTGATGTTACTATTACTTTGGGTAAACAGGACTTGGCATTTCGAGGTCATAATGAAACAACAGATTCTTTTAACCGTGGCAATTTTAAGGAAATATTTGCATGCTTAATAAAAAGAAATGCCGAACTTACTGAACATTGTGCTAAATTTAGTAATATTTTTACGGGACAATCTAAGACTATACAAAATGAACTAATTGGTTGCATACATGACTATATTCAAGAATATATAAAAAAAGAAATCAATGACACCGATTGTTGTTTTTTTGGCGTAATTGCAGATGATAGTACTGATATAACAGAAAAATCACAGTGTTCGATAACAGTTAGGTATGTGACCAACGGATCTTTAAAAGAAAGATTTTTAGGATTTTTTGACGTTAGCGATAATAGAACAGCAGAGAGCCTTTTTAATTTAATACAAAACAGCTTAGAGCCTTATGACTTTAAAAATAAATTGGTCGCGCAGTGTTACGATGGGGCTAGTGTTATGGCAGGTGAAATAAATGGGCTTCAAACAAAAGTTAGATCTATTGCTCCTTTAGCTATGTTTACTCATTGTTGCGCCCACAGATTAAATCTAGTTTTACAACAGGGAACAAAACTGATTACCCAAAGTCGTATATTTTTTGCCACTTTATTAGGAATACCAAATTATTTCCACCAATCACCAAACCGGTCTTTTGTGCTTAATCAGATAGTAGGTAAAAGAATTCCGCGAGCTGTAGAAACGCGATGGTATACACGGTCTAAAATTTTAAACTTAGTGGCTAATGAATGGGACAATTTAATTATAGTATTTGAAACTATTATTAATGACTTAAGTTCTGGAACAGAATCTATTAATGGTGCAAAAGGATTTCTAAAGCATTTTAATGATTTCGAATTTTGCCTTTTAACGCATATTTATAAACAAATTTTTAGTTGCACTGATGTACTGTTTCAAATATTACAGTTAAAGCATTTAGATATAAATTGCATTTCGCAAATAAACCTTGCCAAGCAACGAATTATTGAATTTAGAAACGAGGACCATTTCAAAGAACTTTTCAATATTGCTAAAAAAGCCACTATTCTGCCAACTAACACACGTCGAGGGCAATGTTCTAGCGACTTTGATATTTTTACTAAATATAAAATATTATATTTCGAAATAATAGATTGTATAATTCTTCAATTAGGGACGCGGTTTGAAAATTTAAATAATTTAAATTTCTTTGCTTTAGTCGATTGCACAAAATATTCGGAATATGTTAAATGCTTTCCAGACGACTTATTAAATAATTTATTAAAAAATTATCCAAACATTTTTGACAGAGATAGATTAAAGAATGAGCTTTCTGTATTGTATAGGGATGAACAATTTTCAAATTTAGATGTCGAAAAAAGTCTAGCTTTGTTATTTAAAAATTTTAAAGCAATTTTTGCGGAAGCATATAAGCTTTTTAATTTAGTTTTAACTATTCCCGCAACAAGTGTATTGGCCGAACGAAATTTTTCATGTCTTAAACGGATCAAAACCTACCTAAGAAACACAATGACACAAGAACGGCTTTCGGGTTTAGCAATGATGTCAATAGAGCAGGAATTACTGTCAGAACTTAGTGAAGACCAAAACTTTTACGTTCAAATTATAGATAAATTTGCAACCTTAAAAGACAGACGTATAGATTTAATGTACAAAAAGTAGTTTTTTTATCTTATTTCATACAACTATTTATTTTAAGTTTTAATAAACTAAATTATGTTTTTATTATCGCAATAACCGCTATATTTTAGTGATAGGTGTACATATATTACTTGTTTTGTTTACTTTTTATTTACTTTTTTTAGAGTTTATTTTTTTAGTTTTTAATGGTTTAGTAGGGCTATTGGCGATGACCTCCATTAAAAAAAAGGTCAACGCGTCGCAGAATAATACCTCATGGGTGACGTGGAAATTTATTCACATTTAAACAAAATTAACCTCATGTAGCCTCACCCTTCAATATACTCACGAGCCGCCACTGCTGCTGTTCAAAAAAATTTCTATAAGTTTGGAAACAGGTATTCTACAGTCAGGCTATGGGATGTTTGAATAATTTTAATTTATAATAAATTTGAGATCTTTAAGTGAAATAATCATAGATGTTTAGTTAATCATTATTTTTCTTCTATTAATAATTAGAATATTTTTTAGATGCTAAGTTTAAAAACATCTAATAACGTGGTTATTAATTCGTAATTTGTCCGTTAAAAAATTTGTTAAATTGTAAGTGAAAAGCTTACTTAATAGTTTTTGAAAAATATTTATTTCGAATAAAAAAGTTCGAATTAAATTCGAACGACAAAAATTTCAAAACCTAAATATTCGAATGCTTATAATTTCGGAACACATTGGTAGGTACCGACATGAAGGTGTTGTGTTGTTCATTGTTGTAAAAGTTAATAGATGTTTATTTTATCGAATCTCGACTTTTCCATAGCCACAAACCAGGATAACTTCTCAAATACTAATTTTTATGTCAAAAAATGCCTCTTACTACTCAATTAGGAATATGTCGGGAAGGATATTTTAGGTAAAAGATATCGAACTGTTCGTTTTTAAAATGTTTTGTAGTTGGACTTACTGATATTCGATCTTTTGGTTTCAAACATTTCTTGGTTTCAAATTTATTGTCGTTCAAACTTTAAGTTTTAAACTTTTTATAATTGAAACTGTTTTTCCAAATTTATGTTGTGAAATTATTTTTTTTGTTTTTGAAATAGTTACGAAACAAAAAAATTGAGAGTGCAGGGGATACAAAATATAAACAGCAAAAACACTATAACAGCATTTGGAAAATATCGATACATTGATACATTAAACACGCGAAGCATCAACATTCTCCAAAACTACAAATATTTTCAAGTATGTTCGAATGAACTATTTAAATTGGATCTATATCCCGCGATGTAAACGTAGCCATGAATTTATTTGTGGTTAGCACAATAGGCTACAAAATTAATTATACCACACAACTTTTTAATAGGCAATTATATTTTTTTGTGTGGTGTTTTTAACTGTTGAATACCATTTTCTAGGAAGATTCGTGGCAATAGAAAATACTATTCCTAATATATGACTGGATCAAGTTGGAATTTAGCGGTGTCTTATAAGTGACTTTCAAAAACAAAATCTACTATGTAATTCTTTATGTTTTTTAAATATTATTTGAAATATTTGTATTAACCTCGAATCTTACAGGTCGGTCCTTTTTCATTAGATACAGCCAGCCCCCAGTTCCGTTTAATATTTTTTCGAGATGATTTTTTTTAATTCCTTTCAAACTTCTGTTGCAATGTAACTGTCGAATTTCTATATTGCGGGGATGTTTTAATTATTTATGGTATCTAACAATGTCTTTATTTTTCGTCGCCGCCCTACCCTTTTTACTTTACCATCGAATAGAAACAGAACTTAAAAATTACTCTCATTAGTGACCATGTTAATCTCGAAAACGAACACATTTTCCATATATGTTTCAAATCCCATCATAAGTAAGTTTGTTTTTTAAATAAATATGGCATTGTTATTGATATTTTATTAAATACAAAACTTTATTACAACTACCCTAAATAAAGTCCTGAATATCAGTTTGTCCTTATCGTATCTCAAAGTTAAATCGAGAAATAACTTTTATTGAATTTGTTAGTCCAACTACTCCCAGACTCGTCAAAATCCGACCGTCGACGCGTTTTACTACTTTCATTCACATCACTTGTTGTTTGGATTTAGGTTCAAACGTTTTTATTGATTTTGCTTTTAAGAAGTTGGTTGGGAACATTGACACGATGTAAATGTTCCGGAGTTCCGTCAGAATGATCATTGTTTCTGTTTTAAAAGGTACATTAGTTATTATATGATTATTATTAGGAGTTGATTTTGGGTCTATGTATTTAAACCTTTAAGAGTTGAAATATAAATCTCTAATATAATGCTACAAAAAATATTTACAAAGCTCGCAAAGAAATGATTTGCAAATACCTATAATTTAAGTATTGTGTTTATGGCTACTTTTTATTTTGTAGTTTTCAGATGTAATTTTAATTTTATAACCCCACAGGGGGAGCTGATGGAAGTAATCCCATCAGCTACGGGTGTGATAATCCTGGGGCTCCAGTCATGTAGTGTTCGATCTGTGCCGTCTAATTCATGTCACTTTCTTTAACATGGATCACACAACCATAGTTAAAACCTTACGGAGCAGGGTGTCGAAAGCCCAGTTCCGGTCGATGTAGCAGGTAGTCGCGTGGGCCTCTCTCGACCGTCAGCCAGCTACCATGCAGCATCCTCAGTAGGAAACCAGGCCGAGATGCAGTCTAATGCAACTAGAATGAATACAAATTACGGGTCTAAAAGACCGAGAGTCGAATCGCCAATCAGCGATACCTGTAGTAGATATTTTGTAATTAAAAGAATTGAGGGATCCTTCAAGGAAATGTCCCCTTTTGTTATTTATAAATACCTACAAGGTTTTTTTGGATCTCTTAAAACTACTACCAAATTAAGCGATCAATAATGATAGAGGTATCAAATGAGTCCCAATCAATTAAAGCTGCAAATTTCACCGAACTACACAATTATGAAGTTAAGACACAACCTCATTCATCTTTAAACTCATTCAAAGGAGTTATCACTACTTTCGATTTAGCAAACTGCAGTGATGAGGAAATACTCTCAAACCTTAGCGATCAAGGAGTCATAAGTATATTTAGAATACCCCCTAAACACCCTGCAACAAAATCCAATACTTTTGTATTATCCTTTAATACCCACTCCCTTCCTCCCACACTAAAAGCGGGATATCTCTGTATTAGATTAAGAACCCACATTCCTAATCCAATGAGATGTTACAATTGTAGTAAATTTGGGCATACCTCCAAAACATGTAAAAATCCAGAAAGTTGACCGTCATGCGGCCATCTAGCACATCCCGAATCATCTTGTATTATGCCTCAAACATGTGTAAACTGCGAAGAAAGTCACTTCCCCAGATATAAGGGCTGCAAAACATACAAAAAAGAGTTCGAAATACAAAAAATTCGCGTTATAGAAAAGATCTCTTATTTTGAGGCTAAAAGAAAATACAAACAACTAAACCATACATTTATCTCTTCATACAGTTATATTGCAGCAATTCCAAAAAACTCCCCACCTAAACATATAACACCTCTATTGCAATACAATGCGATATCCAAACCACCCTCCCAGCTCCCATCTCCATACCTCTACAACTTCTAACCATCCTCCTAAACTACACCTAAATCTTCCCAAATCATCCTCCCCTACTCTTCCTACCGCCATCCCCCCTTCCACCTCTAAACCTATCATTAAAAATCCCACCCTCACCCTCAAAAACACAAACACCCCTAATACAAAAAACCTCCCAAAAATAACACCAAGACAAACCACCAAAAAAGCTCATCTCGATCATCCTCAAAGACAAAAACCTATAATTCATCAAAAGAATCACTTTTAGAAATGATGGTTGATGACTCACTGGAGCAAGAATTGTCCCCTATCTCCAAAAAACCCATAAAAACAAAACATAAATATAAATTGCTCCTCAGATAATTCATTGGAATATAAATGGTATTAAGAACCGCATTGAAGACTTACAATTAATTATAAATTCTATTCATCCATCATTTCTACTTCTGCAAGAAAGCAACCTTAATGAAAACTCCAACATTAATGTCAAACATTATAATATCATTAGGAAAGATACAACCAATGCCACCAGAGCATCAAGTGGAGTAGCAATACTCATAAAAGACTCTATTCCATACACAGAAATTCCACTCAACACTGAATTAGAATCATGTGCAATCTCAACATACCACCTGAATCAAAAGATCACTATATGCAATTTATATACACCCCCTCTCCTTGTCGCTCCAACCTACCTAATTTCAAAATTTAGTCTCGCAGCTTCCTACTCCTATCATTCTAATGGGAGACCTAAACGCTCATCATACATCTTGGGGCTCTTCGTACTCTAACTCAAGAGGAAGAGATATATATAATATAACGAACGACCTAGATCTCATACTTCTAAATGATTGGGCTCATACTCACATCTCATCATCTACAGGTTCTCTTTCCTGTATCGAGCTCACTTTCTGTAGTTCACCGATAGCTACAAACTTCCAGTGGAATGTACTGGATGACTGCTGCGGAAGTGATCATCTCCCCACAACACTTGAAACGCTATCCTGGCAACATCATAAACCTTGTAAACCGATATATAATTTCAAAAAAGCAAATTGGGACCTATATAAATCTAGTCTGACACTCCCTAGACCATCTACAATCATTAAAACAACTATAACCAACTTCACATCAGCAATCCATAAAGCTGCCTCCAAGAGTATACCCATTATTGAAATAAGAACTAATAAACCTCCCGTTCTCTGGTGGAATAATAAATGTAAAGAAGCCATTAAAAACAGAAAAAAGGTCTTAAATAAGTTTAAAAATCACCCTACCCAAATAAGTCTAATCGAGTACAAAAAAAACAAGTCTGTAGCCAGAAGAATCATTAGGGAATCCAAGACAAAATCATGAAACGCATATACGAATTCTCAACTCCCATACTACTAGTTCAGATATATGGAACAAAATAAACCGATTAAGGGGACATCCAATTAAATATTTACCAGGCATAATAGACAATAACAGCTACATAGATAACCCAGTTATACTTACAAGAAAATTTGCAGAATCTTTCAACACCCCTCCACTACGTCCGATCTTAGCACCAAATCCTATAACCTTCCCTTTACAATAAGAGAACTTTATAATGCTGTGAACTGCTGCCGAGATAGTTCACCCAGAATGGATGAAATACACATCCCTCTAATAAAAAACTTATCTCAGGAAGGTATACATTTTCTCCTCTATATCTATAACCACCTGTGGGAAAATGGCGTGATACCTGATCCCTGGAAAAAATCTCTACTCATTCCTATCCATAAACCTTCTAAACCTAAACACTTAGTAGATAGCTACAGGCCTATTGCTCTTACTAGCCACCTATGTAAAATATATGAAAGAATGGTAAATAATTGCCTTGTATGGATACTCGAAAAACACCACCTAATAATGAAGGAACAATTTGGTTTTTTGAAAAATAGATCAGCCCCGGACCATCTGGTAGGGTTTGAAATGGCAATTCAAAATGGGTTTTCAAAGAAACATCATACCACAGCTGCCTTTCTCGACTTAAATAAGGCATTCGATTCAGTTAAAAGAACTGTAATAATTAACATGCTGCTAAATTGGAATATCACTGGAAATATGATGAAATTTATTAAAGGTTTTCTTTCAGACAGATACTTTAATGTGAAAATTAATAACCATCTTTCAGATGATTATCCCCAACTGAACGGAGTACCACAAGGATCAGTAATAAGCCTTACATTATCCATAATTGCAATAAACTCTATCGGAGATATCGTCCCTCCTTCAGTAACAGTGAAACTTTTTGCAGACAATATTTTAATTTACCATACCGCAGAAGAACATAAACTTAGTGAATCGTACATTCAAAAGTGCTTGAACGTACTTTCACCTTGGGCAACTTCCAATGGAATTACATTCTCACCAAATAATTCTGCATCTGTTCATTTCCACAGGAAAAGAAATTGTCCCAAAATCACAAACCTCTCTATTGACTCTGTCCCCATCCCTAATCAAGCCACTCACAAATTCCTAGGATTGTATTTCGATTCGTCCTTAAACTGGAGAAAACACATAGAATATCTAAGATCAAAATGTACAGCCGACCTCAGAATGCTATCTGGACTGAAATGGGGAGCACACAGATCCACTTTACTTATTATACACAAAGTTGTCATCTTATCCAAAATCGATTATGGATGTCAGGCCTATGGATCAGCATCAACATATCTACTTAAAAAACTCGACTCCATCCAGTTAAACATATTTTTACAAATTGTAATAAATACTCCGGATTACTTTCCCGTTTAGGCATCATAGGATCTTTAAAAGAGCAATTATCTCATCAAAACACAAATAAAATATTACTTTTTCTTAAAGAAGCATCTTTAATTAACCATATCTAATTTTAAATCCACTTAATTGCCAATAAACACATTTACTAAGACACTAAGAAATCCACAAAACAGAAAAATTAAATAGACTGCATAGATTAACGATGTAAATATCTATAAAATAACACATTTCGCTAGTTGAGCAGACTGAAGTAATGATTTTAGAGCTTTCACACAATTTTTACAGAAGACAAAAGTAAGACCACAAGTACTAAAATCTAACCTATTGTTAAAAAAAACAAAAGACAGGGTCGGACTGGCCTTGGGGCCTAGGAATTCAGAGACTCAGAGGCCAAATCTGAATTAATAGATATGTAATGACAAATAAAGTGGCAAAACTAGCACATTATTATAGCAGTTTTTTTCTTTTTATTTTCAAAGATGTTAAAACACTCTTCACTTTCCTATACTTTTCAGTGAGTTCTTGCGTTGTTAATAACTTGCTATTACAAAGAATAATTTTAATGTCGTTTAATTTGGTTCTATGGAAATTTTTACCCCTTTTTCTGCAAACCTAAAATGCAGATTTTATTATTATCCAGTGTGATTCTTTAATACCTTCCCCGTTTTATTTTTTGAATAAGTCAAGATAAGATTTAAAACTTGGCTTACTTCAATAGCAGACTAAATGTTCATTCTTGTGTAAGTCTGATAATACATTTTTATGCAAACCGCCTCGCGCCGTTTTTGAGGATTTTTGTATCTTATTGGGTTAAATAGGAATAAAGATGCAAGGTTTCATCAAACATTATTTTTTAAATTAATTACGATTAAATAATACACAAAGGTCCATTATACTTGTACTATTTGAAATAATTTGGACGAAAATAATGCAACATATTCTCTAATAATAACTGCAAATACAGATTTTTAGAATATTTTCGAGGGTGGAGAAAAAATATACTGGAGTTTATTTTATTAAAAATATCATTTTTCTTTTTAAATAATACGTAAAGGTTAAAAATAAAATAAATTATAGAAATGTTCGCTGCTATTCTTTAGTCTAAACCAAAGGGATTTCAAATGAGGATAGTTTGACTGATTTGTTAAAAAGTTTATTCCAAAACGTAAAAAGCATTTTTTCAAAACCTTTTACACTTTCATAATTCAAAATATGTAATTAAAGTGTTATTTATTTAGGGTTGCCACCTTTTATTTGTTGTAAGTACGAACGTAAAAAAATAGATGGACATTTTGCAGCGCTTTCGCCAAAATTCTACAGAGGTTTCCCACATTGGAAATATATTAAATAAACTTAATATTTTAATGATATACCCCTTATATTGTTTTATAAATTATTAAAAAAATTCTAAATTCACGTTATTAGCAGAAAACAGTTTCTGTTGTGGCGGAATTCGAATTCTCTCAAAATTCCAAATAACAGATGAAAACTATTTTAAAGTAACAGCTGAAAACTATGAGAAAAAATGAACAAAAAGTAGAATTAACACATATTATATAGCTAAAGGGTTTTAATTCTAATAAATGCATATAAAAATCAGCCATGTAAGAGCTGTTGGTGAAGCCGAAAAATAATGGCACTGCGTTTTATATAGTTAGGTATATAGATTTTATACTAAATAACCGTTTTGAATGCTGAAAATCTTATTGCATGCATGTAAAGCATAGGGCACGAATCAATCGCACCAGTCGCTTTAAAATGTATAGGTATTATACTTCCTGCTGGAATGAAACCAACCAAAACCACAGCTTTGCTAAATATTTCTGCACGCTCGAAATGACTGCTTTACCGGAACAAGGGCACTTTTGCAAAAAAAGGCAAACCACACTACCTAAAATTTGAGCTCAATTTTTTTTATATAAATAAAACCATTTAATGTTACGAATGGAAGCGAAACGACATCCCCATATGAATACTATGTTTGCCCCTGATACTCTTTTTAGAAGATCTTGGCAATGATCGAGGCCGTTCCAGTTACATAGTGAGTTCATTGTAAAACTATCAGTACTTCAAGTAAAATACTTGGTAAAAGTAATTTAAAGACTTTTTGGTATTTGAAATACTGTACTTGAAATACACTTTATTTTATGGTAATAATTGTACTTGAAAATCAATTACACCCTAAAAAGTATTTGGTATTTATTACTTGATTTTCCAAAAAAGTATCTGAAGTTCACATTACGTTTACTTGAAATACAAAAGTAACTGAAGTACTACCAAAGGTACTTCAAGTAAGTAAAAGTATTTCAAATCCTGCAAAAGTATTTCAAATAATCTCATGTTTTTAAATCAAGTACTTTGTTTGCTCATTTAAATTTGAGGTCAAGAAATAGAAGCGATCCGTTTTCATTTGCCACTGCTGCTCGCTTAGTGGCGGAAAACTATGATTCTTCTTTTCCACGTAGGAATATACGACGCGTCGTAGAATATAACTTCTGATTTGTGACTCGAAAGGGATGAATTATTCAAGACATTTTCAGGATTTCTTTTATAGTATCATATTATATTTTGCACTATCCGTTTGGTAAGTAAAAAGTATATTCAATAAATTAGAAGCTAGTATAGTTAATGGGGTGTTCTTAGCTAGGTTTGTTTATAAAAAAAATCAAAATGACGGAGGTACTACGCCATTATAAAAAAAAATAATATTTTTATAATTCATTGTGATGAGTAACAAACTGAAGAGCTCACTGAGATGATTCTAAATATGTGCTCATATAGTATATGAGATGTACTAAATATAGGCAAATATTAGCCCTTGGGTTTAAGCCATCATAACTGCATATCAGAAGGAAGGACGACAACGATTGGGTAGATCATAAGTTCCTTATTTTGCTAAAAAACATAATTTTTCACCTTTTTGCCCTAGATCAAGAGATTGGATCAAATCAAGTTTGAAAAAAAATCAAAAATGTTTCATTTCTAAAGAAAACTGTCACTTTTTCAAGGAATGTCTTCCTAATGCAGCATCAAGATAGGCATATTGGCAAGACGGGCTTTTTAATCCAACATATGTCCAGAAATTCGCAAATATCTTCTATACACTTTTAGGCATGGTAAAAATGGATAAAGATCTATAAGGAGAATAAATTATGCGGACCCTACCCAAATATTGTAAATGAATGAACGTAATTATAATAAAAATAATAAGTGGATTAGTGGTGCAAACATGACATCCGATAAGATGCTCTCCTGGGTATATACATGGGATTTAGTAGTAGTTTTATTTTCATTTTTTTCTTTATACGGGGTACCGGGTACCTATATAAAGTGTAGCTTTTTTTAATATATGTTCTTTAGACGTTTTTTTTGTTTTTTTAATAATTCATACTACATAATACGAGTACATACTTCATGGTCTAGATACAAAAAAAAGTTAAATACAAATATAATCAATTTTTTTTATTGTGTAGTTTACAGATATACACTGTGCATCTTTAAAGATAAATATGTATGTATGAAAAATATTTATAATTAGCAAAAGGGACTGAGTATGGTACGATAAAAAATGAAAAAGTTTTAACGCCTATAGGAGAAATATTACTCTGGCGGAAGTAAACAGATTTCCAAAAAAATTGCACTCGTTATATTTTCATAAGAATATTTTTATTTTAAAACAACAGTTATAATGGAGCTAAAAATCAGCTTTGTTTTTTTTGTTTTTAGGCGAGTTTGACGTCAGTGAAAAAAATGTCCAACAATATTTCTCCCTTATTCGGTAAAAAATTTGAGTTACCGACGAACGTCATATTTGTACGTATTTTTTTTAGTATCTCTAATAAAAGTGGCACCTTATTCAATATTTTATCTTCTATCTTCAAAAATGTTTTTCGTTAAAAAATATGTATGTCCCATTTATATTTTTAGCCCTGCATGTTTTTTTTTGTAATTCTACCCTAATAAACTTGCATTTGTGGTTTTAATAATTCAGTTAATAACATGTATTCTACGCAAATCTCAAATTTTGTATCTTTTACGCAAAGTATATCCAATATAAATCCTAGCAATACTACGTTGATATTGTTTTTATTTCAATATGCACATCTCATGAAGATTATCTAACTCTGCCCAAAAACAAAATGAAATTCGGCTATTGGTTACATTTTCATTATGCTTTGGTAGTAGCAAAAACCAATTGATTATAAGCAGAATATACGTTTCAACAAACGGAAAATTGTCTTTCAGTCGAGTTAGGATCCATTGAAAAATGTAAACAATTTCTTTCCAAAACTACAAAAAAACCATAGTGAAACTTCTTTTGACTGAAAAAATGCCATGAGCAAAAAATAAGTTCATATAAGTAATAAGAAACAAAAAATTATAACTACATATTCTGAAGGGTTTATTACCCGGTACCCAAATAGGCCTCTTGTAAGTAAGAATCATAAACCATTTTGAGCCACTTTATACGCCCACTACAGTTTGCTGGTTGGTCCTGATTGATTTAAAATGTATAAAAAATATATATATTCACCAGTTTAAAATGTATCTGCCATATTTTCCTAAATATGTTAGTACTTGAAATACTTTTTAGTATTTCAATTAGAATTTTTACTTCAAATACTTGAAAAAGTATTCGAAATACAAAGAAAGTACTTGAATGACTTTACTTGACAAAATCAAATACAATTACCAGCTGTTACTTGATACTTCAAAAATTTGATAGTACTTATTACTTGGTTCGTGATGTTGATTTAACGATAACGACCGGGCACCATTTTGGATACAAAAGTCCAAAGGAAAAACATCGAGTTTTGAAAGGTCTTTTCAATCTTAACCAAAATTTGAGGATATTCAAATTCAAAAACGTCTTTATTTATACGTAAGTACAAGGCGAAGTCTAGCATCTACAAAAGGGCTATTCTATTCTTAACCTAGAGTACCGTTGACAAATACGGGAACGAAGGTAGCTGGGTTTTCCACTCTGAATCACTCGATGCACAAAAAAAGCACATGAGTTTCCCATATTTTTGACATTGGTACCCATCTTAGTATTTTAAGATATTTTGCAACCCTGTCAAATTTCTTCAGACTAAACACAAATCTGCAACAAGTGTTTTGCACTCTTTGTATACGTTGTTTTGTTATATAATCTAAGCATGGCCCGTAGATAAAATTACCATAGTTGAATAAAGACAGAACTATTTACTCACCTAACATTTTTCTAAGATTAAAGTCTAAAATGTGTTTATTAATATAGAGAATTTTTAGAGCATTATATGATTTTTTCAACAGATGTTTTACATGTTCTTTAAAGCATAGTTCAGTGCCAAAGATAAGACCTAGATTCTTATATGTTGTAGTAAAGGGCAAAATATTGTTATTAATAGAGGATTTAAAATTATTTTGTAGGAATGGGAGAATAGTTTTACTACCAAAAAGCATGTAGAGGATTTCGAGGCGTTAATTTTGAGGTTGTGTGGTTGAGAATACTCGTAAACTACTCTCAAGTCATCATTAAATGAGATATTAAAATTATCTTTTTCAACTTGTGGCAGAATCTAAATATATGGAATGTAAAAATTCTTGAAATCTCTAGAATTTTATTCCTCGCGTGGTCCATTGAAATGATCATACCAAGGATATTTAGTCTCCTACTGACGTGAGACAAATTTCAAAATGTTGTCTTAACTGGTTCAAAAAATAAAACGTATATTACCATAGGGCTAAAGTTTTTTGATGATATTTTTATATACTTTATATCTTAATAAATTTAGCGATTGCTGGCTTGGGTATTATTTCTTCTATAATTTTTTGCGATTTCAGCGTAATAGAAAAACAAGAAATAGTAATTTGAATAGAATTTGACTAATTAGAAAATTATTTATGTTTTGTTTATAAGACGGCAATGAAAACCACTAATGATTAGTTCACAAAACTTATTTATTTATTAACAATTATTTATTTGATAACACTAATAACATTATTGACAAAGCCAAAGCAAAATTATGTAGCACCGCAATATACATCGATCCAAGATTTCTTTCCAAAACATATTTCAATGTTTTGTTTCATTTTACAACTGGGATAGAAGAAGGGGTGCAAAGCTGTTACCGATGAAAATCCTGAACATAATTTAGCATATTATACAGGTCGTAGATTTTGCTCGCCGTCACAATGTACTCTTATCTGCATATTCAGGACAGGCGTATCATCATTTCTAACACGGCAAAGATTATTCCGATGCATTCATCCTTAAGTAAATAATACTCCAAAAGATTTACATCTTACATGTTCTAACAAATGCAAAAGTTTGCAAACATGCAATGTTGCTGAAAATTTGCATTAAAATCTTGTCTGGTATAAAAGGATCCGATTTCAATAAGACAATGAAACCCGGGAACCTGAGACACAGACCCCGTCAAGAATAATTAAAAATTTTAATTAAGCCATAAAGATTCTGTATTTTAGTCTAGGGTGCCTTATTTTAATTAAGCTGATACATTATGCAAATTTCAAAAATTCAGGTTTTATCATGTTTATAAAGCGCAGCCTGTTTTTCAGCTTATTTGGCATAAAATTTACGCAATGATTAAATAATTTGAAATATGCATCCGACAATAACAAGCTTTAGTTGTTTTATGGTACTATATATTTTAATTTATCAGGAAATCCTGAGACGGGCATGCATAGTAGCGTAAGAGACAGTGAGCATTTTACTTACTTCATTTATAAATAGATGAAACTAGTAGTAATGGAAATTGTGTACCTTGAGTGTGACAAAAACCATCGTTTGGCAACTAGACAATAGAACAACGATACGGGGGACTACGTGGTTAAAGCAAGGACAGGAAATTAAGGGGAAATAAGCGGAGGGCTTAGAGAGGCTTCTGCGAAAAAATTTAATATTTGCCTGAAGCATCGAGGCTTTCCAGAATCCTCTGCTGTGATACTCGAGGTATGATGTCTTGCTCTTGGGTATGTTCCAGAGGTACGGAGCGGCGGCGGCGCGGCGCGGCGCCGACGCACAGTGAGTTAAATCTGCCGTCTAGCACGACATAAGTCCCAAATGTAATTTTGCAATATTCTTAACATATTCTAAAAATCTATATTTAAGATAGTGTTAATAATAGAAAAATGCAATTGAGAAACAAAATTATAATTACAGTTCTCGGAGGGGAAGCCTTAAAGTTAATAAATATTTTAAATCTGAAATTAACATGTTTCTATACATCATTTTCAAAACAGAAAATATGATACTAAACATAGCAAATGTTTTTCTAATTTCTTACATGACTACTGTTTATAATTAAAGTTTTCTACGGTATCAAAACTTTTTAAATATTAAAGCCCTTACCTCAGAAAATTTGGGTCTTTTTAGGTATTACTATATTTAGGTAGTTTTTTTTAACTTGTAGAGCATGCAAAAAAAAGTTTGTTGAAGTTTAGTTTAATTTTTATATAAAAAATAAGAAAAAGGATCCCTTTTAACCAAAAACCAAAAAATTAGCTGCTCATAGATGCCCATTCGGGATTTATATAGCTTTAACTATGGCTCCTTAATTACTACTGACTGCACCAAAAAAAACTGCACGATGTTTATATGACCAGAACTTTGCAAATAATCGTCCGAGTGTAATAACGGTAAACATTTTGCAAAGACTAAGGTACAAAATTTCGGAATTTTGTATTACAGCATTCATCTTTTTAAAGTTCAAGATGGCGAACCCATTTTAAAAATATGGATATTTTATCCCTCGGTAGAAGTTTTACATGCCACATCGTGTTAAAACTAAATTAACAGTTATAATGCCACATTATTTCCAAGCAAAATGATAACACTTTTAAAATTCAATAAATCACTAAGATATAATTTTATAAAACCACACTCCCTTCAATTCTTTTAATATTAGAAATGAAAATTTCAAATAAAAAACTAATCAATTAGGTAAATTTTAACGACTTTTCTACCTTTACAAAAATAAATCTTAAACGAAGATATCTCCTAAGCTACCAGTTCAGTGCCAGTAATTGGCATTTTTGTAAAGATAATTTCATAAAAATATAAAAATATATAAAGTGCAATATATAAAATATAAAATAAATACAAAAATAAATATAGAAATATATTAAGTGCAATATCTAAAAAATATCGACTTCATTGTATATGGCAAATAACAAAAACAATTTATTTATCACGAAAAGTATACCTAACTAATTAATTTTTATTTGAATGTTTTATTACCAATATCAAAAAAATTAAGGAGTGCTTGGGTGCAGGTGCATACGTAGTGGGCTTTTCTAAAACATTATCTGTTACATATTGTTTAGTCTAAAAGTTCTTCTATTGTTTATGTAATGAATAGAATAGAAACTCAATGATATTTTGTACTCACAATTCTACATAACCTAAATAAAGCAATATTTGACAAGACACCTTGTATTCTATCTTAATTTTATATGCGTCATATAGCTATTAGTTAATAATAAGTTTAAAGCAATGATTCATGCATTTTGACATCAATTGTGTTTTTAAGTTACACAAAACATTACATTTTTATTAAAAACTGAAGCCATTTTAGTAACCCGCATCTTGTTTACATTTTTTTTTGCAAAACATTTTGTTACCTATCCTAAAAAAGTATTATATAAAATTTAAAAAACGTTAAAACAATGCTTGAATAATTATGTCGTACTACATGGCCGATTTACCACACTGTGCGGCGCTCCGCTAGAGTCAAATTCATTTCGAAACCGGGAAGGGAAGGCTATAGGACCGCTAAATATTTTAGGCCAATAAGCCTGACATTCTTTCTAATGAAGGTATTGGAAAAGAATGTTGTCAGGCAACTAATGAAGGGAGCACTGGCAGTCTCGCCATTTCATGCGAATTAGCATGCATATAGGGGAGGACGTCCAATATAATCGGTTTTCCACAGTATGCTGAAAAAAGTGTTGAGAACATTTACATTTAAAGAAGCAGCATTGACTATGTTTATCCATGTTAAAGGTGCATTTGACAGAGCATGAACTAGCATCATCTGCGACTCGTTTGCAGCCAGGAGCGTCAAATAGAATCTGGTGGGTTGGGTCAGGAGTGCACTGCTGTCCTAGGGTCATGCACTGGCTGTATAAAGCAATCATAAGACCCAGGATTGCATACTGCTCGATATTATGGTGGCTCCCGGTGGTAAGAAAACCATCTGCTTCAGTCTGGCGAAACTCCAGAAACTAGGCAGCCTAGTGACAACTGGAGCAATGAGAACGACACCGTCAGCTTTATATGTCTTGCTGGGGCTGCCTTTATCGACTTTCGTTAAGAAAGAGGCAATGACAGCTCATCTGCAAATGAGATATGCAGCAGCATGGCATGCCAGAGGAGAGGTTGTGGGTCATGCCAGGATCTCATATTCATCATCATCATATTTTGGAAAGAGATCCCGTTGCCTACTTATAGAGTAGTACGACCTTCAGACAGACTGAGATGGCAGAAATATTATTTTCTCTCAATACCTAAAAAAGAGGATTGGGAGAGGAACAGGGGGAATTATCGAGGGATGCACTTGTATGTTATACGGATGGTTTACGTATGGCACTATTTCAATCCGTGCCGGCGTATATATAGCAGCCAAACAAACTGGATCCCTTTGGGAAAGCTTTCAACGGTGTTTCAGGAAAAGGTATACGCCATTTTAGTGGCAACAACGAAGAAAATCATAGAGGAGGTTGCCATCTGCTCAGATAGTTAAGCAGCACTTAAGGCGTTGAACTCAGCCATGGTGGGCTCAGTTCTGGTTCAGGAATATAGTGACAGCCTGGAGCAGTTGGTGCGGGGTAAGAGAGTGAAGTTGGTTTTGGTGCCTGGGAATTGTAGAATTCATAGTAACGAGAAGGCGAATAAAAACTCTGCACGGAGTATCAGAAGGAGAAGAAAACTTCACGCCACTTCCTATATCTACGTCGGAAATTTTCGGCACTGCGATCTTGGATAAGCATGCGGTTAGAGATCTTGCCTGAAAAGATATCCAGGCTTATATAAGAAGGACAGGTAGATTCAAGGATGGAAGCCTTCACACAATAACTTCACGTTTAAAGACAACCGAAAAGATTAACAAAAATCCTGCCATAAGAGGCGCTAACTATGCATATATTTATGTGTTGGAAGGTTTTCCCGCTTTGTAATACATTTCTTTCTATTGCGGCGTTTTCTGTCCATTTTCTCGGTCTTTAAAGACAAAGGTATCAAACCTGGTATATTTATCATCGGCAATTTAATGAAACTATATTATATATACAGTGCGTTCCATTTAAAGTAACCAAGTCGGTTTTTTTTTACTTTCCAATTATAACTTGTTAAATGTTTTAGCAATTCCTGGCTGCAGATAAAAACTTAATACTAATATTTTCAATATTTTTTTTTACCTTTTAGACTTCGAAATTTATGTGATAAATAATAGGTATAAAATTGTCTGGCATTATTTTTTCATTACTTATTGTTATGTTTGCAAACACCCCTTCAAATATCAACCATTGATTTACAATAAACCAATAATTTACAATAGCTACAAAATAAAATGGCCGATGGTTGTCGTGGTGTGAAACTGACATATTTTCAACTAAACAAAATTTAAATATTTTACCTTTACCAGTACTTAATACATTAGCTCATACTAAGATTTTTTGGACTCACTGAGTATTTAATTTAAAGTTTTACATTGTTAACGCAGTGACTACAGGAAAAAATCATTTTATAAATGCCAACCAGCAACGTCAACAAAAATGGAAATATTAAATTTTACTAATTCGGAGCTGAAACTTTTTTTACACCATTAGCAGTGACACCTGAATTAGAATGATTATATGTGTGAGTACTGTGGATGTCTCCCTTTGAACTTAATACTAAAAATGTTTTTAAACAACTTCATTTTCGTTTCAGTTTACTTATCGAAATACCGTGCCGAAACATTATATGAGTATATTTAGTAAGATATAAGGTTATAATATATTTAGTGACTGTGTGTAATATCCAATGTGCCGTCGGTGCTTCTGTCAAGCCAGATTGAATAAATTCTTTATGCAAAGTATTCGATGGAGACACTCGGAAAGAAAATGAAAGTAATGAATAATGCACCATTGTATTTCCCTTCAATACACCGCCGCTGCTTTATACAGGATAATAAAAGTGATCGATCTTTCTTACGATGTCCGGCAGTGATTAAATTCAATAACTGCCAAAGCCTGGTAAGAAACCAGCTATGTTCGAGCAAAGTCAAAGTCTTGGCCGACTTAAATAAATTTATGTGGTTGCATTTATCGCTCTTCCAAATATTTTCCGACATGCGCCAAACCTAAAAGCACCGACACTAAAAGAGATAAAATGGTAAAATATTTTAACTTCATACATAATCTACAAACATTTCTTAGTTTTCAAAAATAATTATTAAATTACAATTACCCATAATTTGTAAGTAAGTATTCAAGTACTTTTTCAATTACATTTTTATATAAAGGGAATTCACCAGGATAAATTGTTTTTGCGATTGAAGTTTTTTTTCTTATTACATCTTTATACGAAAGCAGGTATAAGACCCCTCAATTCCCCCATTAAATAAACTGTCTCACTCGCACTCCCCTATCAACTTTACCCTCGCCTGTTAAGGACCTATATCATTATACCCATATTTTCTAAATCGCTTACTCAAACATCGGATGTACAGAGTGTTCAAAAAATTAAAAAATTAGACTTAAAGATTCGTAAAATTAAAAAAAAATAGAATTTCACTACAGCAGAGTTATAGGACACAGAAAATTGTAAATAAAGTTAAGTAAAGTTTTTCTTATATCTAGTTTAGTTAAAGAAAAAATTAGACTCACAAATTAAAGAAGTAAGCATTTTTCGATTTTTGAGTACAAATTTTCTCTTTAACTACACTAGATATCCAATACTTTACTTAATTTTTATTTATAACTTTTTGTGCTCTATAACTCCACTGTAGTGAATTGTTTATTTTTTTAAATTTTACGAATCTTGGTCTAATTTTTAGATTTGTTGAACACCCTGTACATCCAGCCTGAGATTTGACTTAGTCAAAACTAGTTTTTCTTTCCAGTTCAGTTCCAGCAGTTGTACGAGGCGGTTGTGTTTTCGCTCGTATATTGTTTTGCCGGTACTTGAACGTTTGTTTGGTTTTGGTTTGAACTGTTTTGATTTCAATTTGTTTTTTGTGTGCTTTGACCCGATCATCAGTTCGTCGTTTGCTATAAACTAAACTTGACCTTGTTTACCCGGATCCGGTTATTAGTTATAGATATTGTTTGTGCGTGACATTTAAAGATTTTGATTTATCAACTGGAAATATTTACATAATATTTACATAAAATTTATCTACATCTTTTTTTTAATTTTCACTTTTTTTGTTCCTTTGAAAATTTTAAATTTTTTATTTATTTATAAAATGGCTGAATTTAAGTGCGATTCTTGCCAAAAAATCGTTTCGGAAAAAGACTGTTACAGAATTCGCTGTAGTGGGGAGTGCCGAAGAGATTTTTGTATGGTCTGTACAGGACTGGATAAATCCACGACAAAAGTGCTCTACAAACAAAAATTCAACAACATAAGATTTTTTTGCACTGTTTGCGACTCTCCAACTCTGAAATATGTGCATGATAAAATATCAGATCTCCAAAAGACTCAAATCTCTTCAGAATATCTCGAAGCCCTGGGTTCCTGCTTAAAGAAAAACAACGACATCCTTCCGATCATTGGCGAAATTTACGACATCTTACTCAATCATGACTCCAAATGGAAGATACTGCTAGAAAAAATTGAGGATATTCACAGCCTCCATTCTGGAATATCTGACAGTATACAAGAATCCTTATTTAAATCCATTAAAGAAATTAGGCAGGATACTTTCAATCTATCATCTATTTTAATGGAATCTCAAAATGAATCTGTCAAAGTCCAGGTGCATGATTCATCGAAGGAGCAGTTGACTAAAGAGATGGCTGAGCTGAGGCATAGTGTAAAACAAATGGCACTTACCCTGGAGAAGCTTGCTGATAAGCCTAAACAACAATCAATAAAGAAGATATACACCACCGCAATATCAACCCAAACCGATACAACAGATGTCCAAATGCCTGTCAATAGGTCTCCAAAAAAAGCTGTTTCCTTCCAGCCCAACAAAACACCCATTATAGAGAAATGGCATTATGTAGTGGTATCCTTAATTCCGTCCACGTATAAATCAAATCAGCTTGTACACTACATCAAAGAAAAATTAGGAACCACGAATTTTGTGCGTTGTTTTCCTATGCTTAAGAATGCAGACACTTTGCGCTCCGATTTTAAAATTGGGGTGCAAAATAAAGATCACTTAATTCAGATTAAGAACGCTAGTCTGTGGCCACCTGGTGCCATAATTGATCCTACCAATGATTCAGTTTCACCAACCCTTATCCAAACGCCGCCCACTTCCACAGCCCATAATGTCTCATCTTCTAGTCATCAAGATGTCAATATAGATATCCCAAAGAGCCGGGGGCTGTCTCCACCAAAGCCTCAATTATTGGAATCACCAGTGACATTTGTGCCTGAGGAGGATAAGTCAGTCATGATTGGCTCTGACAGGGAGGCCATAGCAGCTTGTAGGTCATTGGCACTGGAGGGTTCTAAATTAAGCATGGAGAAAACTGCAAGGAAAGATGATTTTTTGCAGTTTGATCCAATGACTCCACCAAGAGTGCGGCTGTCCCAAGATTCGGATAAAGCAAATGGTCGCTATATATTAGCCAGATTAAGGGATCCTTCCTTACTAAAGACCTTAAGGCTATTTCTTGCTTATCTACACGACCAGCCATCTAGTGTGTGTTTTGAGGGGCATACAAGTACTAGCATTAAATTATTGCTAGCTTCAGAAGGCCTTCCCAGTGACAAGGACTCCCTGCGCAAGTTGTATTATCGCTTCCACGATGCCTATGGGATTGGTTCATCTGAAGTGGACTCAGACCTTGCAGCGTATAGATCTTTCTACTCCTCGGAAAAAATTTTACGGCTCCAAAAAATTCGTGAAAGTACTGGTAAATATTATTCTAGTGGTTCACCATCAAAAAGTAAAAATTTTTAGTCAATATGACGCGAAAAGAGGATCTAGCACCCTCTAGAGAATTGACCAATAGTAATTTTAATCTTTTTTTTCTTAATATTCAGTCCTTAAGACATAAAACAGACGAATTATATCTTTTGTTAGAAGAGCTAAATTTTCCAGAAGTCATTGCCATCACTGAGCACTGGCTAAATATCAATCAACCTGTTTTTATTAAAAACTATACCACAATTGCCAGATTTAATAGAACTAATTTAACTCATCGAGGCACCATGATAATGTCTTTAAACAACGATTTTTCCGAAATATCAAAGTATAATCATTTATTATCTGAAAAAGTATTTGAATTTTCTATCGTTTATCACAATACTTATGACCTTTATATTATTTGTATTTATAGAACACCTGATGCTGATGTGCAATTATTCTGCCATAACCTTCTAAGTTTGCTCGAGTCCCTTCCTGTAAAAAGCAAATTAATCTTATGTGGCGATTTCAATATTGACTTTTCCAGTGTGTGTGGTGCTCAGGAATGTCTTCAGTCCATCTTTGAGTCATTAGGAATTGCCATGCACGTCAACTCACCAACCAGAATTACTAAGACAAGTGCCAGTACTATAGATTACGTTGTGTCTTCTTTCGATCCTAGCTCCGTCGAATGTAATGTCTTAAGTCCAGGTTTCTCCGATCATGAAGCAATTTTCACAAAATTTTCAATTACATCCAAAGCCAAAAATTCCTCTAGACAAGTAGGCCGTATTTTTTCGGTTAGAAATTTCATTAATTTCAAACACCTATGTCAAATAACTGACTGGGACTCTCACACTTATGATGTCGACACTGAATTTTCTCGTTTTATAAAAACTCTAACTAATATAGCTTCTGAATCTTTTCCTCTTAGGCCTATCAAAAATAAAAGAAGTAAACCCTGGTCCACTAAAGGTTTACGTATATCTTCTAAGAACATGCGGTCACTATCTCATTTAAAGAAATTTTCGGACAGTGTCTTTTTTCATAATTATGTAAAATCATACAGAAAAATTTATCATAAGACTATTAAAGCCGCCAAAGATATTTATTACAATAATAGACTTTCTAACGCCAAAAATGTAGCTAAAGAAACCTGGTCTATCGTAAATGATTTAAGAAACAAAACTCCTTTATCCAACACTATCCTTACCTCTCCTGAGGACCTAAACAATTATTTTGTAAATGTAGCCAAAGATTTGACTAAATCCGTATCTCAATCTAATGACCCAATTTCATATCTCTCTAATCATAGGGTAAACCTGCACAGTTTCTTCTTTTCACCAGTAGTTTTATCAGAACTTCGCAGTACAATTAATGATATCAAAAATAAATCTTCCTCGGGAATTGATGGGCTTACTTTAAAAATGTATTCAAGTCTGCCGGAGTGCACTCTAGAGCATCTGACTGCTTTGATAAATATGTCTTTCCAAAATGGTATTTTTCCAAGCTGCCTTAAAACTGCAATAATCATACCTCTTCACAAAGGAGGTGTTTCAGAAGAAGCTTCGAACTATCGCCCAATTGCACTTCTCCCTACGCTATCTAAGATCATCGAAAGACTGGTTAAAAAAAGGCTTTTATCATTTCTGTCTAGATATGAAATACTTACAAAACATCAATTTGGATTTTTAAGTAACAAATGCACAAGCGATGCCATGTTTTCCCTTCTTAATAGAGTTTACTCCAGCCTAAACAACCATCACGCTACGGCAACAATTTTCTGTGATTTTTCCAAAGCTTTCGATTGTGTGAATCATAATATATTAACTAACAAGCTGCAGTACTATGGATTTAGAGGGGCTCCTCTCGATTGGTTTAAGTCATATCTTAGCAACAGAAATCAAGTTGTGAAAGTTGACAACAGGATGTCTTCTTGTAGGCCAATGGAATATGGAGTGCCTCAAGGCTCGGTACTAGGCCCTATCTTGTTTCTTCTGTTCATAAACGACATGGCTAATTTAAACATTAGTGGAAAAATATGTCTCTTTGCGGACGATACCAGCTTTACGTGGAGCCACCCAGATGTCACGGACCTACATAGGATTGTATCTAATGACCTAATCACCATTAAATCCTGGTGCGATTCTAATCTCCTATGTTTGAACATCTCTAAAACGAAAGTCTTGTCTTATAAAAACACGCTGCAACCTTTTGACCTTAATGGCACCACTATTGATGTCGTAAACTCTGTAAAATTTCTAGGGCTTCTTGTAGATGATTCTTTAAAATGGGATCCACATATCGACGCTTTATCAAGGAAGTTGGGTTCTGCTTGCTTTGCGTTAAGATCTGTTTCCGAGGAGCTTAGCTTTTCTACCTCTAGAACTGTTTATTTTGCTCTTGTTGAGTCGCACCTCAGATATGCTATTCCATTCTGGGGTACATGTTGTGCGACTCAATTTGATCGAATTTTTATACTACAAAAAAGAGCTGTTCGTTACCTACTGAGACTTAACAGTAGAACTCACTGCCGAGATTTCTTTAAAAGATATAAAATACTAACCCTTCCTTGCTTATTCATTTTGGAATCGGTTTGCTTAATTCGTAAGCATGCACCTGCTCTATTAGAGAGACCTTCTCACAACTACCCTCTCAGAAACACTGAGCACGATCTCTATCTTCCAACCCCACACTCAGAGTTAATTAAAAGATCAGTAATCTACAATGCAAAAAAATGCATAATCACCTGCCATTTAACATCAAATCCATAATATCTCTAACTTCATTTCGCAAGGCTTTGAAATCATTCTTACTGGAAAGCGCCTTCTACACCGTGAACGAGTTTTACAACACATAAATTTATCCTTATGAACCCCTAGTGTGATAGTTGCCATTACCAACCATTTTTACCGAATTGTGTATATGTATTTTTTTAATTGTTTCGTACTTTTTTATTTTTTATTTTTTACTTTGCTTTTTTATTTTTTTTACATTATATTTATGAAAATGTTTATAACATAGTACGACTGACAAAGTACATTTCTAATGTACTTCTTTTAGGATTCTATTATTTTAATATTCTAAATTCTTGATTTAAATATTATTTTTCTATAATATTTATGATGTGTTTTTGTTTTGTTTTGTTTGCTAATTTTGATGTTTGTAAACTATTTTTTTTTTACAACAGCTTTGTCCACAAAATTGTAAAATTTTTTTGACAATAAAGCATTTATTTATTTATTTATTTAAGCACCAACTATGCTATGCCGGGAACAGACAGACCGACGGAATTGAGAAAACATGTCTTTCGGCATCTAGGGACCTTGAAATTTAAAGATCTGAAAAAATCTCGGAGGGTGATTTTTTACGATTATCATACTTCTCTTTTCCAAAAGATAATTCTCGTAAAATAGAGATTATAAGCTTAAAAAAAAAGTCAATGTCAAAAATTAAATGGTCGAGGTCAAAATTTTCAGATGGAATTTTTGGCTTATTTTTCCCAAAATTAGCGTCCAAAAATATGTCCGATACCATTTTTTCGTGTTATAAAAAAATCTTGCCTCCTATAGTGCGCACCTTTCGATTTACCTCTCAGGTACTTTTGCTCATCAAAATCGCCTGTCAATTGGTTTTTTGTACTAAAACTATAAACACTATACACATTTCCAACAAAAAAGACAGTTACCCAAAGGGTTCACGAGCTCTTGGACAAGACCTCAATTTATTTACCGTAATATAAAAATAAACTAGAAAAATTTAGGGCAGTAACAAAAAACTGCTTCTTCAATAATTATTGGATTATATTTCAAATTCACGTATGTATGTATGTATGTACGCGCCGAATAACTATTTATTGAATCAGTGACTTCGGCTTTACAAGAACAACATACACATTTAGCAAACATTTAAAAATGGTGTTTATTGACTTTCCTTAAGCCAATGGCATTATGCAGAACACTATATTTAGAGATAAAAACTTGAATTGAAAAAACGTGAAACCGACTTACAAAAAATGCACTAAAAAGTGAAAAATAATATTTTAGTCCACCTTGAAAATTTTAATCCGAGACGTCGGCACCAAGCTAAGAAAGACAGTAAGACCTTATATGGGCAGTGTTAGACATCAAAACACCAAATTAACTGAATACATGATTATATTTTTGTGATTAAATTATTTAGAGTAAGTTTAGCGCCGACTTCACGGAGTAAAATTTTCAAGGTGGAACAAAATATTATTTTATGCGCATTAACGTAAGGCATAATACATTTTTAATTATTCCGGGGCTTTGGACCCTCCCTCTCTGGTCATCAAAAATTGTCGCCCCCCATTATTTTCATTCATAAATGAAAGTGAAGACCTTTTTTTATCACCAAAAAGACTCAAGCTGAAAACCTTGAACTACTGATATAAGTATTTGAGTTTCAAACAAGGACCCACCCAAGATCAGAGTATAATGTAACCTCAAATTGAAACGAACCTGATTAACAGGGCTAAGGAAATCTTCAAGACAAAGCTGTATCCCGGTGCAGCAGTGAGGGTCATACATTCGTTCATAGGTGCAATTCACGGTAGTAGCCACTAAAAACTACCGGAGGTATAACCTGAAACAAACAATCGACATTGACAACTGGAGAATGAGTGTCCGCGGACCAGAAACAATCCAAGATCTATTCTAGGACTGCACTTACCTAGCTTCGAAGGACTATTTGGATCGCCACAACAAGGTGGTCGGAATCTGCACCAAGAGATCTGCAAAAAAAAATTGATTAAACGAAAACGTTCTATACATTAGAAAAAGAATATCCCCAAAGTTTTGAATGCAAATTTTTATCCGTTAATTAGTTATAGATAATTGAAGATTCCCCGCATTTACGGTATGACATCAGACCGTGCTTTTGAATCGCCTATACCATACTCGTGGTCGTCGTGGCAAAGGTACTTTTTTTACCTTTAAGTCTTAATATCTGAAAATCGATTGGGAATAAATAATTGAAATTTTAGTCCAGTTTTGGGGCTTTAGAACGATAAAAAAATATTGTTTTCGGAAAACGTTCTTCTCTATTGTCTTCCGAATTGTATTTAAAATAGGTGGGATCAAAGCCTGAGAAATTCTTTTTTATTATTTTATCGCTACCTTTATTCTGAATGGTCATGTCTAGGAGAGACAGATACTAAATGCTTTAGTGTTTCAAACGTGTAAAGCATAAAAGACGAATACATCAATAAGTAAAGATCGGCCATAACACGATGTAACATCATGCACTTAATTTAGTTTGCAGATAGATTTTTTTAAGATAATTATTTCTTAGAGTCTTATTTATTGAATTACGCGCATTTTGGCGAATTGGTATTATTTGCAAGTTACCTATTGGCCATGCACAAAAAGCTTTACTCTAATCAAATTGCAGTACTATTCAAAGAATTTTGGCCCGAGAGTAAGCCGTTGGTTCTAGAAACCCGGATACTAACACATCTTCTCCGTCAAAAAAAGTCAATAATAATAAATTAATTAAAAACTAAAAAAAATAAATAAATAATTACAGTTTATATAATTTGTGTAAAGTTGTTATCAAATAATTATACACAAATAGTGCATTATAAGTAGCTGAATTCTGTACGAGAAAAGTTTTGCGTAAAGGCGAATTTACCGATTTTTATTATAAAGTTTTTTATATCTCGATACCAAACTTTACTTTAACCCATTTCAAAACATGTTTTTAAATTTTCCCGCCATCGTAAATATCAAAATCGATTTATTAATTATTATGCATGTAGAGGCGATCTCATGGGCCAATTTTTCCTTAATATTATTGATAATTTTTTTTCCAATATGAAGCAAACATTATGGGGACACTGTCTATGAATTATATAGAGAATTGTCTTTGGATTCCGAAGACTAAAAACACAGGGTGTTTATTTAAATATCTGATTTGCGGTCACTTCCAGTTAAGCCGAAACTAATCAATTTCACCTCACACAAACATTTATCTAGATTTTACAATATCAGTCAAGGAAAGAGATATTTAAAACCAAATTACCAGTATTACCGTCATTTTTGTCTGGTTTAAATTATACTTGTTTACGTACGTTTGGAGCGTATAGAGCAAGACAATTTGTTTTAAGCAAATTACTCTAAGCAAATTGCCAACATATTTTTTTTAAAACTGGAAAAGTTCACGCATAGTTTTCTGATGAATTACACTTCCGTGTACATAATAAGTCTAGCTTCATTGCAGGCAATAAAGGTTTTTCATTCAGCCTGATTGGATAATAAAGTGAAAGCGGAAATCTTGCGTTGGTCAGAACGAAAGACGAGACTGTCAAGGATATATATATATATATATATATATATATATATATATATATATATATATATATATATATAATTAGAATTTTTTTTTAACCATATATTTATATGTGGGACCTTATTTTCTTGGGTTGGGTTAAAAATGAAAACAACATTTCTCACTTTAAATCAACGTTTGGTTCATTTTGTTGAGCTTTATCAAGATTTAATTTAGTCTCCTGATTCCTTTCTCATCAGTTGTTTTTGGTATCGTGTGTTTGATGTTTGGTTTAATTTGTTTTTATATCTAGTTATAATGTTGCAGCATGTTGATCTTAATTGGTCTTGTGTTTCCGATGTCAAGTCTTTAATTGATGATGAATTGCAGCAAATTTTACAGCGGACCAGATAAACCTTTGACATAATATAAATATTGAAGAGATATAGTTCCAGGATTTTGCCAATGGCAAAAATATCATTTTCATGTTAAATCTAATTGCACAAAGCTTACCAAGCCTTTCCATAGGTGGTTGGCAAACGTCAATGGCGTACTAGCAAATTAATTTATTTAAAAAATACTATACCTTTTTTACCATCACCTCAAATTTAATAAACTCTTTCAAACAGATCGACCAATGTACCCTTAATGTATGGACATTCGCTAGGGGAGGAGTAAAACATCAATTTATTAAAAAATGCAGTATCATTTTTATCTAAACTCTAAATGACTCTAATGACATTTAGCAAACAAATGCATCCATATATCCTTAATATATGGCCTTTCACTAAGTGATGTGGCCAACGACAGGGGCGAGGTAAAAAAATGTTTAATCGTTTATCGTTACATTAAATTTAATGAAATTTTGCAAACACATGGTGTGGCAAATGATAAGGGCGCAGTAAAAAATTAATTTATTTTTAAAACTGCAATATTTTTCTTACTTTAACCTAAAATAGATGGACCTTATCCTTTTATTCTATATCTGTAATATATAGTCTTTCTCTGGCAAACGGGTCGGAGAAAAAAATTAATTTATGTTTTAAGACGCAATATCTCTTTTATCATTACCTCAAATTTAATGAAATTTTGCCAACAAATGGACAAATATACCTTTAATATATAGCATTTCGCAAGGTAGTGTTACTAACGACAGGGGTAGATTAAAATATTATTTTTTTTAAATGCAATATATGTTTTATCATTACCTCAAATTTATTGAAATTTTGCAAACAGGGAGACTAATATATACCCTTATTATATGATATATGCTATTTGGTTAGATGGCGTGACAAAGCACAGGCTTTGAGTTAAAAATGAATTTATTTAAAACAATACAGTATCTCTTATATCATTTTTATGTTCAATAAAATTTCCCAAAACTTAGCAAACCCTTCGATAGCAGGTTGGCAAACGTCAACAGCGTAATAGAAAATTAATTTATTTAACATCACCTCAAATTTAACAAAATGTTTGCCAATGTACACTAATATATGCTAGGGGCGGATTAAAAATTATTTTAATAAAAAAAGGAGTATCATTTTTATCTAAACTCTAAATCGAAAGAAATTTTGCAAGCAGATGTGTCGATATATCCTCAATTAGTGATCTTTCACTAGGTGGTGTGGCAAACGTCAAGGGCGGAGGGAAAAATAAATTTATCGTTTATCTTTAACTCAAATTTAATGAAATTTTGCCAAAAAAATGGAGTAATATACACTTAACTTTCGAGGTGAGATGGCAAGCGACAGGGGCGGGACAAAAAATTAATTTATTTTTCAAAATCCAATATTTGTTTTATCATTACCTCAAATTTAAATACACTTTGCAAACAAATGGACTAATATATCCTTAAGTTAAGGTCGTTTACTAGGTGGCGTAGTAAATGACAGGGGCGGAATAAAAAATTAGTATATTTTAAAAACTCAACATCTTTCTTAACTTATGCTGAAATTTAACGAATTTATTTAAATAGATGAGCCAATGTATCCTTAGTATTTTGTCTTTCGCTAGGTGGGTGGTAAATGACAGGGGTGGGGTAAAAATTTAATTTATCTTATAAATGCATTATCTTTCTTACCTTAACCTGAAATTTATGGTCTTTCGCTAAGTGGGGTGGCAAATGACAGGGGCGGATTAAAAAATTAATTTATTTTTAAAAATTTAGTATCTTTCTGAGCTTAGCCTGAAATTTAATGAATTTCTTTAAGTAGATAGAACAATTTATCCTTTATATATTGTCTTTCGCTGGCGGGGGGGTGGTAAATGACAGGGGGGGGGAGTAAAGCATTATTTTATTTTAAAAACGCAATATCTCTTTTATTATTATGCACCCCAAATTTAACAAAATTATTCAAACACATGGCTAATATATCCTTAATAGAGTCTTTCGCTAGTGTGGGTGGCATAGAGAAATCTAATTTAAAAAATTAGTATCTTTTTAACCTTGTCGAATTTATTTAAATAGATGTGCTGTTAATATATGATCTTTCGCTAGTTGGTATGGCAAACTTCCTGTTATCTCTCCATCCATCTAGCGAAAGGCCATATATTATGAATATATTGCTCTATTTGTACACCAAATGTAAAGAAATTTAAGGTAATAATGCATTTTTAAAAGTAAATTAATGTTTTACTCCGTCCGTGTCGTTTGCCAGCCCTCCTAGTGAAAGATCATATATTAGCATATATTGGTGTATCTATTTCAGGTTAAGGTAGAAAAAGTATTGCATTTTCAAAAATAAATTAATTTTTGACTCTGTCTTTTGTTGTTTGTCACCCTTCCTAACGAAATAAGATATATTAAGAGTATATTAGTCCACTTGCTTGCAAAATTTCATTAAACTTGAGGTAATGATAAAAGATATATTACATTTTAAAAATATATTAATTTTTTTGTCGTTTTCCACCCCACCTAGCGAAAGAGCATATATTAAATATATATATATATATATATATATCGGCGCATCTGTTTGCAAAATTTAACTAGAGAGATTTAAGAGTTTAGATAAGATAATGCATTTTTTAAATAATTTCGTGTTTTACTCCACCCCTGTCGTTTGCCACCCACCTAGCGAATATCCATGTATTAAGGATACATTGGTCGATCTGTCTCCAAATTTTGTTAATTTGAGGTGATGGTATAAAAGGTATTAAATTTTGTTAAATAAATTAATTTTTTACTAGCCACTCCCCTATGAAAACACTTTGCAAAGTTTTGTTGCAAGTAGATTTAACATAAAAATGATATTTTGCTCTTGGCAACATGATGGAACTATGTTTCTTGAATATTTATATTATATCAAAGGTTTATCTGGCCTGCTGTAAAATTGTGTTGCTGGCTCCTTGTTGCTAGCTACAATTAATGTCAAAAAACCTTTCAAAAAATTTGCTGCTCCGTCCCCACCCTCCGCCTTACTGATTTTTTTTTTAAATTATGCCAACGCCATTTTAAAATTTCCACAAAAAAGGATTATTTATTCTACTATTGAAATGTGACAAAATTCAATTTCTTATATTGACTGGTTCAAAATTAATAGTGGGGAGACATTTACGAGCCTTTTAAAAATTTCATTATCCGCGAAAATTCGCCCTCGTTTTCGTTATTGGTGAGAAATCTTTAGATATTTGTTAGTTTCCTGTTCTCACAATGACCTAGGGTGCGGGTGTTTTCTTTTGTGCTAGTATATCGAGGGGAAGGGAACAGCTCCACCGGTTTCATTTTCCGTATTGCATTCTTATATTACAGAATTCTAACAATTGGGGTGATCTTAAAATATTGTTGGATTTTGGATTGGATAGATTTTATAACTACATGGAGAAGAAAATCTTCTATAGCTGGACCATAACACTTAACAGGATACAGGATTAATGGTATAGAAACCAAAGTTTTTATATTTGGCGTATTTCTCGTACACCTCATAGGCTTAATTCATTAATCATGATAATAAGGAAGATAAAATATGCACTTAAAACAGAAATACATTCTTGCACATTAAAATAACATTAGTTATTAAAAAGCTGGACTATTTTGTTTTGTTGCAGTTTTTTGAATACTTACGTTATTTACCTACAACAGAACAACATTATTATATAAGTGTATCTGTAAACAGACATTGATGTAACAACTGCCTTGTTTTAAGAAAATTTAAGATTATTTAAATTTAATTTTATAATGTTTTTAGTATAATGACCCAAAACTTAGTACATATTACATTCTATCCCTCTGTTTTGTACATTTTTGTATTTGTTGTGATCCAAAAAAATGTTATTGGAAGTACTTTCGTTGAACATTGTAATGTCTAATTGTAAACTAATTCGTCAGTTTTAATATTTATTTCGCAAAATGAGAATTTCTTTCCCGGCGTTATAAGAATGTTTAAAACCATTAGTTATTTATTGTATTGTAATGGCTAAAATTATTGGTTTTTTGATGGACCATTATTTCAATTCCAATGTGTGGCAGTAAGAGATTAAAAATATTCCAGCTGGGTCCCCTATAAATAAATAAGTAGTAATATTCTATATGGGAGAGTACAATAAATGACTGGCACTTTATTTAAAACAAATTTAATTCCGAGATATATTATTGATATATTTAAAAAGATAAGAGGAACACATGAAATTTAGTCTTATTTACATTCTCGTTGGACATACATGGCGCACCTCATTACTATCTTTAGTCCCGGATTCGCGAATATTACTTTTAACTCTGCAACACGACCTAAATCCGGTGCTGTTCTATAATTCAAAGTAATATACTTAACTATTTTTTTCAAGGTCGCCCAACTTCCTCAACATTACGATGTTTTATCTTAATGGCTTATTACATTGAACAATTCTTTTATATAAAATATTTTAATCCAGATATAAGTTTAAGTTTAATTAAAATGATATATATTTATAGACGTATTAATAAATTAATTGAAAAGGTAATTCTATTTAGTTATGCCTGTAACATAAAGTAGTAAAATGCCTCTTATCTTGTATTTTATATTCTTTTCAGCTTGCGATAATTTTTTATTAAGTGATTTTATGCTCATAAAACTAAAATTATAGAGAATTAATGGTAGAAAGAGTAAACTTTGCATTAGACGTTACAAGTTAAATCTTTAGGAGTAACCCTCTTCTCCCTTCGTCAAGTTAACTTATAAACCTGATTGGAAAAAAAAATGAAAAAATCGATAAATCCGCCTTACTTCAACTTTCCTAATACAAACACTACGCACATATAACACAGTTTATATAATTATAGGTAATAAGAAATCCTGTAAAATATAATTTTATTTTTTTAATTTTATAATTTATTTATTATTATTAATAATATTAATATTTATTTATTTATTTCTTATAACTGTATTCCAATAGCCTATAAAAAATAAACTAGGTCATTTATTATTTTCTATCATAAAAGAAGGTTTTATTCATATGGCATACGTGCCTAAAAGTGTTTATGTAAGTAAGAATGAATAAGGATCATTATGCTCTAATATAGGCCCAGATAAATCTGGGTTATAGGATTATATTTAAAAGTTAGTTAGTTAGTTCTCTCGACTCTTTCGGCTTGCTTTCCGTGTTGTCTTAAACAAGAGACAATAAAATATTTAAAAGTTAAATTAAAATCTTTTATTTTTTTGTCCATTTCCTAATAGGTTATGGGCCCAGAATACGTGTGAACGTAGCGTCGTGTTGTTTTTAAATTACTGTAAAAAGCATCCGTAAATACAAGATTATTGATAATTATAAAAAAATAGTGCGGTAACCGGTATCACTTTAACCCGATGCTGCCAAAAATGTATCGTCGGGCATAAAATGTCACCATTGGGGCAGAAAAAACTGTTCAAACAGTTCAATTGTGTAATCAATCAACATCAAGGAATGACTCATCTGGTTTCGCTTTTTTAACCAGAGATTTTCAAAATATGGAGGAAGAAAGCAACATTACTGGATTCGGGAGCGTCGGATTATCTTGTCAACCGAGAAGACCTATTTAGCAGCAACCAAAAGAAGCTCAATTCATGTTGTCAGCAATATGGGTGTCCAGGGAATACTTGAGGATGTGTTGTATTGTCCAGAGGTTCCTTAGAATTTGCTGCCCATAAGAAAAATGCAACAAGCTGGAATGACAATTATTTTTAATAAAAAAGGTGCTACTATTTTCAACAATGGTAAGCCGGTAATCATGGGTAAGTCTTGGGCCACTTTAATTGCTGTTGATTTTGCAATTCATAAAAGTGTAATAAATTTCATTGTTAAAGCGTATAATATTACTAAGATAAATAAAAATTATATATTGTGACAATAGGGGAATATTTGGCTACTGAAATGAAAGATTTTTGCAAGCAAAAAGGTATTAGTTATCATTTGACAGTTCCACGAACTCCACAACTAAATGGTGTATCAGAACGTATGGTTAGGATCATTACCGAAAAAGCTCGTGCCATGATTTAAAAAAAAATGTTTCTGGCAGGAAGCAGTTCTAACTTCGACATTTTTGCTTAATTTAACCCCTACTAAAGCATTAAAAGAATTTAAAATACCATATGAAATGTGGCATAACAAAAAGCCCGAAGTAAAATACTTGAAAGTTTTTGGTTCTACTGTTTAAGTACATAAAAAAAGCAGAAAAACAAAATTTGACGTCAAATCCTGGAAAGCTATACTTGGTTGGTTTTGAACCAAATAGATATAGTAAGGATGTTGAAAATGCTAGGTTTGTTGTTGTGAGGGATGTTATTGTAGATGAGATGAATTTCTTATCGTCCAGACCTGAAATTGATTCCTCTGACAGTTTGTCAAGATCAGCAGGTAATGAAACTGATTCCTCTGACAGTTTGTCAAGAACAGTGGTTGATAAATCTGAAGTTACTAAATCAGATGAACGCGAATCCGGGAGTATAAAAACTAACCCTAGCAAAACTGTCAAACTAGATAATGAAAGTAAAAAATCTGTAATTGAATCAGATAATATGCCAAATAATAGTATTAAATGTGAAAACAATTTATTACCCCAGTTAAGAAGGAGTGAAAGGACTATTTTCTTAGTGCTCAATCAGTTATTTTTCGAATTCCTTTATCATATCAGGAAATTAAAAATAGGGAAGATATACTTCAGTGGGAGCAGGCTATACAAGATTAAATAAATTCCCTCGTGTTAAATGAAACTTAGTCATTAGTGTTAAGGCCAGAGAATAAAAATATAGTAGACCGCAAATAGATATTTAGCATTAAAAATGATGAATTTGGCAAACCAATAAGGTATAAAGCTCACTTAGTTGCTCGGGGTTTTAGTCAAAAATACTTAATCTTAAACAAAAGACAATTAAATATTTAAAAGTTAAATTAAAATATTTTATTTCTTTGGCCATTTCCTAATAATATACTACCACCGGAAAATCATTGCAGTCGTAATCTGGAGTCGAAAAGCCTACAAATTGTAGCAAAACTTACGCTAAGTCGGATACAAATTGCTGCATAACATAATCTGATCAATGCCTACTGAAACTGAGCTTGTCTCGACTAGTTGATTTATTATACTATGGACTCAGCAGCTATGAACGGCGAACATTCGTCGAGGTCGTCAGGGTGTGAAAAAGATCGACGCCGCCTATAAAATGGCATAATTCGGAAAATATCTCTTCCAGAAGCAGGTGGCAGCATTTCTCCCAAATTCGTCTTTGACAAATCCTACACAATTCACACAAACAATAAAAATAACACTCATTTTAAAAGAACTTGCTTGTTCTTCTAAGGTCGTCCACTCATCTTACTACTTTTGCATGGTTTTTTATCTCGAGTGTGCTAGGTTGTTCTCGCTTTGTTTTGATGTCGATCCAGAGTTTTTGTGGTCTTCTAGATCCTAGTTATTTATCCGATATCTTTATTTGCAATGTGGTACCTAATGTATATTATTAGAATCATTTGCTCAACAGCTTGTTGAGTTGTCATGAGTTTTTTTGCGGATTGAATTGTGACCGTTGCATGTGTCAAATACTTACATTCTTTAGGATGATCGGGACAAGTATCTCAATTTTTGAAGACAATTACTTCGTAGCTCATACTATGTGACCTAGGTGAATATCTTCATCGACTTTCTTTATAATTTCTTCACTGACAAGTACAACTTGATTTCCTTGTATCAACTTGATTTTTTGTGTTTGCGTACGTTCATGATTATTCCAGTTTTGGTGTACTAAAGCTTAAGTATAGAAGAAAGTAAGGGCCGGTTCGATGAGGGTTTAACCTTTCCAAAAACAAATAATCAGTGACTTTTATTGCTCAAATAGCGCAAAATCAGCGAGTTTTCTTTTCCGTCCCGTATTCTGGGTTATTTAACAACATAAACAAATATATGGTATCAAATATTAAGAAATTGATCTAAAACTTGTTTTCTGAATAACTAGTTGCTGTTCTCTAACTTGTTTCCTCAGTTCTCGCATGATTTGCATTATATAGATCGTATATTATATATATGGCGTGTCCGAAAAATCTTAGTATGTCTCCAGTACTAGTAACGATAAAAAGGTTAAAATTTTAAAGTTGCATAAGTACTATCAAATCAGTTTTATCGGCTGTTTAAATTTTTTTCACCCCTTCTGAGACCTGGGGGTGATGAGATGAGTTTAAACTTTTCAATTTTCAATACAGGTTATATCGAATTTTACTTTATTTTGAAAACCTATAAGGAACAAAAAATGTTTTCAATTCAAATCGGCCTGTCCTTCTTATGAAGGCTAGCAGTTTGCCCGAATCAAGGTTTTTAGTTCCTCTCAAAATATGGTGGCTGATCCGAGGGTTTTGCTTCTGAACCTGCCCCACCTATCGAAAATTTGAGCATTATGAGATTTCCTATGCTCTATATTTATATACAAATAATATTGTTTAGTGTTAAAAACGACTTCACCTTTTGTTTTTTGATATTGTCGGGCTCCAAACTTTTTCTAAACACCGAAGATTTTTAATTTTCACTTCATAAAGCTTTGAAAGGCTTTCACTGTTTTTCTCAGGCATGCTAGTGGTGTAAGGCTCATAACCTTTTCTGGCCGTATACCTCTGACTCCCACCACCAGGCGGTCATTACGCTTGCATTTTTATGGTAGAACCGGTTAGACAAACAGAATAGAAAATGAAATAACTATAGACCTTTTTTCCTTCAACTGCGCAGCTTGCCTTCTCGCCAGAGAGTTTCCATTCAAAGCCATTTGAGTTTATTACATATCGCCGAAAAAAACCCAGTCACATCGGTACGCTCGTATGAAGCTCTGCATTAGACAAAGTTCGGTGGAACTGAGGATGCGAGATATGATCTATGGTATGTTCGGTATTAGCAATGACTGACTATTCCGAATAGACGATCCAACAAATAGAAACTAAAAGACCCCCTAAATGGATCCCAGTCTTGCTTTCAATAGAGTTGAGATCCGTCAAGAGATTTCCGCAGATCATAGCACGGCCAGAGTTGCCAGTCCGCTATAATACTTAGCAACTTTATTTGTTTCTATAAAACATTATATTTTAGCGTTTTATTTGCTAATAGCCTTGAAATAAGCATTAAAATATTTCTAAGCAAGTGATTGCATCATATCTTGATGCATGAAAGCAAGAATTACGATTAATGAGCGGCACGAGCGATTAATGTGGGATATTTATTAAATTGCGTGATGGACTATGCGAAGTATATTGGGTCTTTGATACAGGTATAGGCTCACACCTATAATTATACTTCCCCAAGCAACTGTAATTCCGCAGTAAGTCTTATCATTGCGTTTGCGGAAGTGTTCTTCAAGACCTCTGGCAATGGAATGTCTCTACCGAATATGGAGAACCTGGTCCTGGCAGTAGCCGGGCATTTATACAGTATATGTCTGGCTGTCTCGTCCGTACATAGGCGGTACTCGAATGTTCTTCCAGTCCCATCCTGTAAATATAATATTTTAACACAACCCAAAACTGCTGTGAATGTGATGTTTTAAATCAAAATGGCCAATGTATAGGAGAGAGAATAAAAGGCTTATAGACCAATATTGATTGGCTACACCCAAAACTGGTTTAGACCACAAGACTTTTATTTTTGCTCTTTTTTTTTTGCCAGAAGGCCAGCAGACTCATGAATAGACAGCCTCCTTTAAGTGCCTTAAGAGCCGCTGACAATCGGTTTTTTTTTTTTCACGTTTTTTTTTTAACATTTTTGCAATATGGCGGAAATCCTATAGGGATAGTTTAGTTTTCTGACTTATTTTCTTCTGATTCCAGTTTATCAGTTTATACAGGGTAAATCCAAATTATATCGCTCCGACTGAAAATGGTATCACTAGTCCCCGTAAGGAAGTTGGTCGTAATCTTCCCAGATTCGTTTTTTTTTTGTGTGGAGATCTAGATGTTTCTTCCCTCTCACACCATATTAGTGTGGTTTTCAGTACTTCCTGAAGGTTTATGAGATTAAATTGATATTAGGCGCTTACGATCTATACACTTCCTGAGCTGAACTAATTTACGGGACTCTTTGTTCCTATCATTTAATATCGTATTTTCACCGTAATAAGGCAAAGTAATACTTATATTATTACCCTAACTCAGGTAAGAAAATATCTAAATTGTAAGAAGTTATTGTACAATATTAATGATATAAATGATGGATTTATTATGGAATAAGGCAAGCGATGACAATTACGGGGCCATCTTACATCTTTTCGTAAATATTTTTTCACAGATCAATAGAGGAGGTTGATATCTATCTATCGTTCACCTAAAGCATGACCTGCTACGTCACTTCGTTAAGACCCTAACTACAAAAAAAAACTATCTCAGGAACAGTACGACCGATCGCCGCTAAACTTTTTTTAAAATGACACCATCTTGCGTCAGTTCCTGCCCAAAAACTGACAGTTTTGAGAAATGACGGTTGACAGGTCATTGTTGACAACTGATAACATTGTCAGATGACATGTGATACGTGATTAGTTAGCGCTTGCTCAGTACTAAATAATGTCCACGTGGACGAAAAATGCCTGACGTCAGATATATCGAGATAAGAACCTTCACCAATGGGCGGTGGTCCCAAAAGCGCTCCGAGCAGCCACACGCGCTTTATATCTGCACTTCGAGCGACTGCTGACTTGTTTCATTAAACTGAGGTCTGACTGTTTTTTTCTTTAATTGTATATAATATAATAATTAATTAGTAAATACATTTTCAGCCATTACAAAACTCTTGCATATCATTATCGCGACAACTTAAGCAACGTGCTGACTCGTCGCGTTCCACAACTCTTTGCATAGTACAAAAACGTGAGGGAGTAGTCAGACCGCATAGTTGTGGAACGCGACGAGTCAGCAACTCGTATAATTTGCCGCGATAATGATGTCATTATAAGAGTTTTGTAATGGCTGAAAATTTGCTTACTACTTAATTATTATATATAATTAAAGAAAAAAGCAGTCATACCTGAGTTTAATGGAACAAGCGCAATCAGCACTCGCCAGAAGTGCAGATATAAAGCCCACGCGGCTGCTTAGACCGCTTTTGGAACCACCAGCCATAGGAGGAGGTTCTTATCTCGATATCTCTGACCTTAGGCATTTTTCGTTCACGTGGTCATTATTTAAGTCTGCGCAAGCGCTAACTAATGACGTGTCACATCTCATCTGACAATGTTATCTATTAATGTCAAAAATCAAACATCATTTTTGGGCAGAAACTGGCGGAAGATGATGTCATAAGTATTTTACAAAAAGTTTGGCACCAGTCGACCGCACCATTGCATTCCTGAGATTAAGTTTTTTGCCGTTAGGGCCTTGGGGAAGTGACGTAGCAGGTCATGTTTTAGGTGAACGATAGATCCTAACCCCCTCTATAGATTTGAAAAAATATTTGCGTAAAGATGGCGCCATAGGAAGGGAAAAACCAAAATTGGGACATCATATTGAAATATGAGCCATTACAAAACTCTTGCAGTTTTTTGTCACGAGCTCTCCAGCTATAATAATATATACGATATACAAGATTGCAACGCCCAAGCATTCATTCTTTAAGTTGACGCCGTTGATCAATGTCAGCGGTAACTATGCTTTCGTGAATTTCATACACGTAACTTTGAATTTAAACTATAGAGTTCTATCACATATTTTGTGTCTTCACCGCATGTGGAAGTCAAAAAATAGAAAATTACGTGGACGGAAAATCAAGATTACGAAAGCATAGTGTTGAGTATAACCATAAGTTAATAACGATAATGGTACTAAAACTAAAACATGTTAGCTTGCTAGTAAATTTGTCACACGAAACGCCCTTTAAGTACCAGCAAGATATGTTCCAACGGGCACTCGATTCCAAGAAGGAATGATCGATCACTTTCTAGTGCTTGAGAGGGTGTGACTTTATAAATTAATATTTGGACATATAGTTTTAAAATCTCAATAGAGGACTTTCGCCTAGACATTTGAAGTGTAAAGTGCTGTACCTACGATTATTTTACTTATATCTACATTGTTTGTTACGAATGAGTTTTATTACGAAGATTTGGTGTACCAAAACCAAAATACAACAAATTTATGTCCTTCGAGCGTGGATTATCTAGTAACTGAAATTAAAAGTGGTAAAAAATAATATATTGAAATTGGAATTTGTGGAAAAAAGTGGCGATAAGTAAAAAAATCGTAGTTTGGATTTAAATAAACAGCAAGCAGCACAAACACACTATTGGATTAGTACTATTTGGATACAAAATATATTAGATTTGATTGTAGGAAAAAACAATCAATATTAATTCGAAAAAGTTTGGAATTTGGAAATTGGATTTTATTTGGATTTTAAGTGCCGTTGTTGGAGGTAACTTAAAAAGTATTTACTATTTGGTTTAATTTTATTGTGGACATAAAATTAAAAAAATATATACATATGCAATTTGGATTACCTGTGTTGGAGTAAAAATAAAAATTGGACTGGATTAAATTGAACCTATTAGTGATTAGTGTCCTAGTGATTTGGCAAATTCGTGGGTTTGGATTATAATTGAAAAGTAAGCAACAGTGATAACGTTGGTGAAACACAAATTTATGTTTTAAGTGGAAATAAAACATATTTGTTATTGGATTTTTAATGGATACAAATTTTAAGTCATTTATTTTAATTAGTATTAGAATATTGTAGCTTGTTTGTTAACTAGATCGATATAAATTTTAGTAAGGTTTTAAAGTTTTATGTCTTTTTGGGGTTAAAACCGTTTATAAATTGCTGAGTAGTAATTTAATTTATTCGCAAATATGGCTGATGATCAATTAACATCATTAAACAGACGTCGTGGGATAATTAAGGGTAAGCTTACTACGGCCAATAATTACATATCTAAATTAGTAGAAAATAGAAATTCGGCTTCTGCATGTTTTAATACAAAAACACTATTAGGAATAGATACCAGATTAGATCAATTAATAAAATTGTTAGGTACATTTCAAGATATTCAAAGTGAAATTAAAGAAATAGTTAGCTTAGAAAGCCTTCCTGGGCAAGAAGAAGAAGTGAATGCATTTGAGTCGTCTTATTTTAAAACTTTGGCATTATATAAGAAAATATTACACACTCACAGCAACTAGTTCACAGGATGTAAGGTCGATAGTAAGTAGGCCGCAATTACCCTCTGTACCAATTCCGAAGTTTAACGGGAATTCACACGATTGGTTAGAGTTTAGAGATACCTTTGTTTCTCTTATACACGCGAATAGCTCAATTGAATTTAGAAAAAATTTACTTTTTGAAAGGGGCTTTGGAAAGTGACGCCAAAGAAATAATTTATTTAGTCGATATTAAAGCCTCCAATTATTCAATAATAATAATAACAATAATAATGTGATCAATATGATAACTCTAATCTTTTAGTTAATGATCAGTAAGTTAGTAAATTTACCTACCACGAACAGAAATTCATACAGTGACCTTCGCAACATCTAGACGGTATAACTAGGCATTTACATTCGTTAAATAAGTTGGAAATCTCAACTGATACTTGGGATCCGATTGTAATGTTTTTGGTATCTGGAAAATTAGATTACGTCACTCAAAGAGTTTGGGAGGAAAAGAAGCCTCATTCACATTTGCCAACTTTAGATGAGTTTAAAACCTTTTTAAAAAATCGTATTGAAATGCTATCTAATTTGGAGAAAAATAAACTTAAACCAAAATACGAGGGTGAAAAACAAAGTAATGAGTGGAAAAGGCAAAAGCCTGAATATAAATCATATTTAGTAGCTTGGTGGTAGGTAGTGGTTGGTTCTTGAGTTATATGTCAAAATAATCATATTATATTAAATTGCTCAGAATGTTTAAAATTAAATACGAGACTAAGCAGAGATTCAGGTTTATGTTTAAATTGTTTAAAAAAGGGTATTCATATTTGCAAAAAATGCGAAATAAGTAGTTGTAGAAAATGTGGTCAAAAACATAACAGCTTGTCACATTTGGAAAGCAATAATTCTAAACCTCTTACGAATTCGAATCAAAATTCAAGTGCTAGTCAAAGTAACTGCAGAGAATTTTCTGAAGAGCCTTTAACTCCAGTTATTCAAAATATGCAAATTCAGTCATCGTTTACTAGCCTTAATGGCCATTCTGAAGTCTTGTTTTCAACAGCTTTGGTTCCAGCCGTTGATTCTCGTGGGAGATATCAAACATTAAGGGTTATTTTAGACAGCGGTTCGCAATCAAACTTAATAAATTTGGAAGCCTGTCAAAAGTTAGGATTGTTGATGGAAGTTATTGAGATTTTAATAATCGGAATAAATCAAACAGTTTCAAATATTAATAAAAATGCTTGGTTGAGGTGCACTCACTTCATTATACATATAAATTACCTATAAGCTGTTTGGTGGTCCCACAGATAACTTCTTCTATTCCCAATCAAAATATAAATATGTCTTTTGAAATCCCACATCATATAAAATTGGCTGATCCTTCGTTTTCGAAATCAGGGAAAGTTGATATACTTCTTGGTGCTGAAGTGTTTTATAAACTTTTATGTATTGGACAATTACATTTGGGAGAAAATCAACCAGTTTTACAAAAAACTCGTTTGGGATGGATTGCGACTGGCTTGATTAATATTGGGAGCATTTCTAGATTTATTAAATGCAACTTAACCCGAAATTCCGATGTTCAAGTTCAAGCGCAGCTTGAAAAGTTTTGATCTTTGGAGGAATTGATTATAGAAAATAGGGTTTTGTCAGCTGAAGACAGGGAATGTAAACAGTTGTTTAGTGAATGTACAACTCGTTATTCTGAGGATAGATGTGTTGTAAAAATTCCGTTATGTGAAAGTTCTGATATGCTTGTTTTTGGCAATGGAAAGAAAATTTAATAGAAACTCTGATTTAAAAAGTTTATATTGTAGTTTTTTGGAAGAATATGAGTCAATGGGGCATATGTCGTTGTCACAAGAATCTATAAATAATAGTGTTTCATATTATTTATCTCATCATGGTGTAATTAGTGATCAGAGCACAACTACGAAACTTCGAGTGGTATTTAATGGATCGGCTAAGACTGATATTGAAGTATCACTTAATGATATACAATATACTGGTCCCAATTTACAGAACGACCTTATGGCTATTCTTCTAAGATTTCGGAAACATAGTGCCGTGATCTGGGCTGATATTGTCAAAATATATCGCATGATTTTGGTGGATGAGTCTCAAAGGTCACTACAAAAAATGTTGTGGAGGTTTGATTCTAGTCAGGAAATTCAAGAATATACCTCGAATACCGTAACATATAGAAAAAAATCAGCTCTTTATTTGGCAATAAAGTGTTTAAAGGAGCTTAGATTAGGAAATTGAGAAAGTTTTCCTTTGGCATCAAAAGTGATTTTAAAAGATTTTTACGTGGATGATTTATTAGGTGGGTCTGAAGATAGTCAGAGTCTTCTGTCGAGAAGTGGATTCAATTTTAAAGTCAGTTTGTATGGAACTTCAGAAATGGATTTCAAATGACCCAGTAATTGTTAGCAGCCTAAGCAAACAAGATTCTAATTTAGAAAATATTTATTTTGGAGATAAAGAGCAATTAGTGGCATATTGTCTGCGTTTTGGGAATATGCTAAAACTTGGAAAGGATAAAATAAAGGAACGTTTGTCCGCAGAGGAAATAAATGTAGCTTTGATGACTTTAATTAAATTGGTCCAAAAGGAATCATTTGGGGAAGATATTAAATTAATAGAAAAGCTTTGCCAGGTTAAAACAACAGCAATCTTAATGCTTTTATTGGTGCAAATGGTCTTTTAAGAGTGGGAGGAAGAATTTAAAAGTCAAACTTTGAATATAATAAAAAACATCAAATTCTCATTCCGAGAAATCATTTTTCTTATTTATTTTTTGTGTCAGAGCACAAAAGGTTATTACATCCTGGTCCTCAGATGCTTCTTAGCTCAATTAGAGATAAATATCTGCTGCTTGGGGGAAGAAATTTGCTAAAAAGTTTCTTTTCGATGTATAAATTGTTTTAAAACAAATCCAACAACCCTTAATCAAATTATGGGAAATCAACCTAAAGAAAGGGTAGAATTATTTTATCCTTTTTATAATGTCGGTATGGATTACGCCGAACTTTTGTAGATTAAAGATCGTAATGGAAGCGGATCAAAGGTATCTAAGTGTTACATTTGTTTATTTATTTGTTTCTCTACAAAGGCAATTCATTGGGAATTGGTATCCAACTTATCGGCTGAGGCTTTTATTGCGACATTTCGGAGATTTGTAGCTAGAAGGGGAAAGCCCAACTGCGTTTTCTCAGATAATGGCTCACATTTTATTGGGGCTAATAATGAACTTAAACAACTTGGAGAGTTTTTAAAAACGGAACTAGATTTAATAATATTAGTTAATGAGCATTACAAATATTCTCCTAATTTTGAGGGTATTTGGGAAGCTGGTATAAAGTCTTGTAAGATTCATTTTAAAAGAATTCTTGGCAATAGTACACTTACTTTTAAGGGTTTATACACGGTTTTAACTCAAATTGAGTCAATTTTAAACTCAAGACCGCTAGTATCATTATCAACAAGTCCAGATGATAATGAAATACTTACCCCCTCGCATTTCTTAATTGGTAGAAAATTATGTACATTACCGGATCCTACTTTAAGGGATATCCCAGTATAAAGACTTTCTTTGTACCAACATTTACAAATGCTTTTGGACAAGGTGGAGCACTGAATATATTAATGAATTACAAACCAGAGCTAAATGGCACATAGAAAAAGAAAAACTTAAAATAGGTGACATAGTTTTAATTACAGATAAAAATTTACCTCCATTGCAGTGGAAGTTAGGTAAAGTTTCGGATATTTTTCTTGGAGCGGACAATATCTGCTATATCTGCCTATATTTAAAATTTACCATAACAAAAGTTTATAACCCACTTAGGGCCCGGGCATAAAAATAAGTATAAAAAAGTGCCCGTCTCATAAGCTTTTTGGAGATATAATTAATCTTTTTCCTGTTTGGTAACATATAGAGAAAAAATAAGATGAGAGTAGCTAATCTAACCTAACCTAGCCTGGGTGTTGTTTTCATTCACCTGACACGGCTTCTGGATTCACCAAGCGTAGAAACTCATTAAAAATAATTTTGAATTCCACTATTATCCTGAGCCGAGATGGGTATCTACGTAACAAAACTGCTTGTAAATGACTGCTGAGTGTTTAAATCAGTGATTAATATGAAAGTTGGTATTTATTTTAGATATTAATTTATTTAGCTTAAAATCAGTTTGAGGCTATATAAAAGTTGCAAAATTATGTTCCCAACAGCTTCATTTTCAGGATACAGGATGTAAAAGATTTTTTTTTTGATTTATTTGGTTTTTTCCTACTCAAGCCGAATTATAACATTGGAATGAAACTCGTTATAGTTTATGATACCATATTGTTAGTAATACCAAGCAGTGGCGTTCAAACATTACACCATTTTTTGACAATATCTTTTTTGTGCGGACATTTTTAATAATTTGATATCTGGCACTTATTTTCCCATAATTTTACATAAAAATTGTACTTTTAGTTCATGTTGATGAATACAATCATGCACCAGCTATTTGAACTTGGAACTATTTGTTTTTTACTAAAAGAGTAAAATTTAAAATTAAAGGCAACCTTAATTATTGCAAATGTCGAAAATAATAATAATTTGACATGAGTAACCACCGCTATTAGCCTTTAGGACTTTATTTTAATATTTCCAGGAACTCTTTAATAATTTTAATAATATTTGGAAGTGTTTAGAATTAAATTATCTAGGACATGCCTGGATTTATCGACTTAAACCAGGAGTACCTTTTTTGTCTTGAATTGTCAAAAATATCTATATTAAAGGAAGTTGTGACCAAAAACATGGTGAAAATAGGCATAATCTTACTCGTACGTCTCAGGTCGATAATAGTGACATGACGTATATTATAAAAACGTATTTCTGTCCATGTTCTTACTTCATCGCCTTCCATTTTAAACTAATAAGCCTGTTTAAAAATACAGAGAACAACCAATCAAAAATTATTTTTATCACTCTCTCTCTTAAAAATGAAGCCAGACAATGTCCATATAATGTTCTTATTTTATTTTATACCAAGAAGTCCCAATAAGTGAAAACCCATGTTTTTTAAACACCGTGTATACCTTAATTTGTGTGAGACTTTCTTTCTTTAATTAACTAACAATTAAATTTTGATCTCATAAAATAAATGTATTATTTCCTTTTATAGTATGATTGCGGTTTTATTGAATTTTGTTAATATACCTAGAAGACATATTAAAAAAGTGGCACATACTTTGTTATCCTAAAATTTTGCACTTTGTGTTACTTCAATAATTTGTAGAGTTGTTCATATTAGAAACTAAATTAAGAGATTTTTTCTCTGCTAAATAAATTATGGTACCATTAGCAAAAAAAAATAAAATGCAAATGTTTAAAAGAAATTAAACAAAATATTCCTATATAAAATAAATAACATAGATACGAACGGTGTAAATTGCTTATACTTTTAATTTTGCGTATGTTTTGCTGTCTATTGTTTCAAATGTCCTTTCAAGGCCAAGAAAAACTACACCCACAATTTTCTCTTATCTGTAAACTATTTCCATTCTATAAATACCCAGTTGAACTTTTCCTTCACGTTTGATCTTTTTCCTAGCGCCTGACTGGAAATTTGTCTTTTTTTATGCAAATTTAATGGCAACTCGTTTAATGTAGGACAATCATTCTGTATTTCATGACGAAACTTTAAAATTCGTTTTTCTTTTTAACTAGTACACATTGCATTGCATCTTCATAATATTGATTTAACTTAAAAGTTTTCGATTAGTAACTATCTTTAATGGAAACGCTCTTAAATAAAACAATATTAAGAAAATTAAATAAAATCAACAATCAAACAAGGTATTCGTTATTTTTTTAGATTGGTGGAGTAAGAGAAAAACGACACAAAATGTTGGGCTTTAAGGCTATACACTAACTTGGAGTCTGATTATCTTAATATTGTTTTAGTTCAAGACGTTTCGATTAAAGACAGTTACTGACCGAAACCTTTAATTTTAACATAGTGCATCATTTCAAAATTTAATGATGGCATACAGAAAGTTTATTACATATTAAACGAGGTGACATTAAAGCTGAATACAAAAACTTTGAATTATTTAACGGATTTTAATCAATAAGAAACTTTTCACAACTTAGAAAAAATGGTCCATAATTTAAATGGCAACAAATGACTCATTGGAGGCAAACAAATAGAAATATAGCATAAAAAGTTACGTATTTTTTAATGACTAATGTTTTACTACCAAATTTTTGGATACATTAAACGAGTTCAATGTCATATATAATAAATAATGACTGTGAATTACTTATCACCATCTTTTAATTTACAGGGCAAAAAGGGTAGAACATTTTTGCCTAGTCTAACAATATAGGTATTTTAACGGATATCCCAAAAGATATCTCTCGAAAATTTGGTCATTATAACCAATATCTACAATAAGTTTAAAGCTCATAACATTTTCTCGTCGCAAACCGGGAAACGTCTTTTTGATGTTTTATACACCAAAATCCATCAAGCCGTTTAGGCTGCAGGATGAACCAAATATCATTCATCCAGACATACACACATACTTACATACATACATTCATACACCAGAAAAACATTATTATCTTCTGAAAAAACATAATTCAATAATCTTTCGCTGAACGTTTGGCAATTTCTCAGGAAATCAAAAGGTCGAATGAAACTAACCCAATCTAATAGCATATGTAAAAAAATGATAACTTTGTCTTTTTGCCTTTCTATTAGGTAACCTAATAAATCTTTCATAGATATGATTCTATCAAAACATTTTATATCAATATGGCGACAGGGCATTTTCCTTAACTGCCAACAGCTAAAAATCCTTTATAAATTGTTTTAAATTTCGCATTTTTAATATCTTTATAGACAACTCAAAACAATCTGTAAAGGAACCCAACTGGAAATTCTTTGCTGATTTTTTTCTTTCGCCGACAAAAATGAAAAACATATATATATATATATATATATATATATATATATATATATATATATATATATGTTACTAAATGAATATGTGCGGAAATCGGATCATACTTTACTATTAGAACAAGAAATATACACAACGAGGAAAGTTCCTGGTAAAGGAAATTTACCGACTTTTTTAACGGTTGTCTCGCCACCAAACCGCACGTACATGATGGCAGCACCGATCAACGACGGCAATCGCTGTTGATTCCGGCGGAATTCCTGCAGCTCGCGACCACAAGAATCTCGCTCTTCTTTATCCTCAGGCCATGCAAAGACGCCCGCCGAGACGCTGACGACGCTTCTTCGCCGGTGGACCATCCGAGTCATCCCCGCCCCTGCCAGTATTTAAACTGGCGGCGCGCCACTCCATCCGAGTTCATTTCTCGGCCGTCCCTCGTGCAAGAAGATTTACACACACTGGGGCGCCTCTAAACACGGACGCGTTTTTTTTTTGCTAATCAACTTGTGGCACTAAAAGCATCCCAGCTTCCGGTAGGGAGCAGTACTCATCACCTTGAAAACAAATCGTCGCGAGAAAAAAATTCAATCGTGAGTGTTATTTTTTGGGAAAATTTGCAAGGACTGTCTCGACCGACAAATCTGAGTGTGGATTTTCGTGTTTTAGTAGCAGAAGTTTTGATTAGAGGTAAGAGTGTGACAACATCAACCCTCATCAGTGGATAATTTTTCAATGTGAGAAAATAGTGGTTTTGTAGTGCCCATTTAATGTGGTCCTAATGGATTAAGCAATTTAATGTTTTATGTGAATTTAGCTAAATAATATTAAAAAAAAATTATAACTTTTATATACGAAAGGAGACTATTATAATTTTTATTTTAAAAAGTTTATTTTTTAAAATTATTTTAAGGGGTCCTTAAAATATTAAAAATCAAACATTTCTTATTAAGTACAATTCTGCATACAAAAATTGTATGTTATGATTTTATAAAATGCAAAATTAAAAAAATCAATATACGTTTAGAATAAAATAACCGGAAAAGTGCTTAAATTTTATTTTTATTATTTATAGAGAATATAAAACACTACAGTAACCCCAAAATTTAGTAACAAAAAAATTAAAATTCTCCGAAAATCAAATACTGAAAAGAAATATATTAAAAAAATGTAATTAGAAATGGGAAATTTTAAATAATTAAGATTTAAAATTACAAAAAACAAAATTTTGTACAATTAATTAGGTAAGTGAAGTTATAAAGTTTAAGTACATGATTTTTTTGCATTTTCGTTAAAACATCTAAGTAACTAGAAAAAAAAGTGCCTTGTACTGAAAGATAAAATATAATATTAATTTTACTACATTTATTGGGAGGTATGTTTATGAGAATATTTGCCTTTGTAGAATGTTCTGTTGAAATATTATCTTATTAAAAAAATTTTTTTTTATTTGGAGTTATATCAGTAATAACAAATAAATGCATAACACTATTATACAACACGTTATATAAAAACAGCAATAACATCTAAGACTAGTAAAAATCGTTAAGTATAAACTTTATTCAGTTAGTGAAACAGATTAATATACGCCATTAGTGGTGTGAAAATTAATCACAGTTTTAGCAAAAAACATCGGAAAGGATGCCGTATAGAGAACGTATAAAATCGCATATATTGTAATCAAAAATCGATAAACATTATGGTTATTATTATAATATTATTTTTAAAATGGTTTTTGATTAATGGGCTATTTGAACAAAATAATTGTAATTGTCCTAATGAATTAAGGCATATTTAACATAAAAATATTAAAATGCCTATTTTAAAGTGTTAAAAAACTATTTTACCATGTTTTTTTATATTTTAAAATTCGTTGGATTTTAAAATCTGGTTAAATGTCAATATAAAATATAATAAAAAAAACACCGACATTAGTGGAAAAGATAGTGGTATAATTTTTTTAATTCTTGAAATTATATACTACTAAATCAAATAGAATTTGTGTTCAATAAAAGCATAAATGTTTTTAGTTTATTTGGCACTTCAAATACATGTTTCTCTTAAAAATGTATTGTACTTAAAGTGTTAGGTCAAATTTTATTTAATTAATATTGGAAAATTAATTGCCACATTTAGAATGAAATGTTTACAAGAGAAGAAAGTATGATCTTAAAAAAGAAATATATATTTTCATGTGATTTTGTTTTATTTTTTTTGCATATTTTAACATGTCACCTATTTTAATATTACTTTAAGAATACTTAAAATCGAACTATCATTCTAAAATTGTTTAAACACTAGTTTTAACGATCTTGAAGAATAAAGAGACATGACCATTTAGAAAAAAAATTAATATAAAACTATCATCTATTCATAGCGTTACAAAAAGTTGTCAAAGATGGTAGCATAAGAACATATCCAAAGGCTATTAAAATATAAATAACGTTATATATTTAGCCTGTAGTTAATTTAATTGGCATTTCTCCCAAATAAAATGTGGTTATTTCAGCAACAAAATGTATGCAAATTACCCTCATAATTTTATCAAAAAAAAAATTAAAATTCGTCTAAAACACGTCAAGCGAGTTTGTGTTCTAACGGATCATTGAATTCATTGGCTTAGATTTTTATTTAACTCTTATTAGTAAGGCAGATAAATATTTTGATAGCGGGTTTTCCCTGTTCAATCATTGATCATGACGTTCAAAGTTAAGTCGGTGGCTTGCTTGGTAATTAGGTTGTGATTTTCTTGACGTATAAAATCATGAAAAAAGTATAGGTAATTGATACATGATAAAAATTTCTGAGAATTTAAAATAATAATTATTTAAAGCAAACTAATGCATGAATATTGTTTAATTAGTTTAAATTGACTAATGCGGAGACAAAATACTTATAAATTGGAATATCATGTTTTAAAAAGGATTTGCTTGTTATTATAACTGTAGAATGTCTTACTTGTCACAACTGGTCTTAATAAGTAATTTTGCGTAACTAGTGATTACTAATGGGAAAAAACATTAAATAAACAATAAGAATAATTAATTGTTGATATTCAATGCTGTCATCTGCGTTGATGTTATGTGTATCAGTACTCTCACAGAAGTGATTTTGGCGTATTACTAATAGAGCGCGTCACCGCCTACCCAGCAGTGGGCGTGCGCATTATATGTATTTCTAGCAAAAGCTTCCACTCGGCATCGAACCGTGAGCGCCAGAGACAGACACATACAACGGCTGACACCACTCTCGTCACCTTAGAACATATAACTTTTAACAAATATCTTCATTTCCCAAAACATTATTTCTAGTTAAAAATACAAATTTTGAGAAAAACATTTAATGCAGTTTTAAATATTAAACAAGATAACAGGTAACATAGAACAGAGTAAAAAATCCTTAAAGATGCCTGGTGCAGTCGAAGGCGAAATGTCGGTAAGTGAGGCTCTTTTGACAAGCTTTTGTAATATTATCGATTTCACCGCCATTATTAAATTTTTACTTAATATCCAGATAACATGTTCATCGGCAATTATACTTTTATATAGTTCTTAAATAATGGCAGTCCAATTTGTAATTTATAATTTTAGAAAAGAGTTTAGAGATAAGGATAAAATATATTTGTAAGTTATTTTAATATAAGTGATAATTAGTCTCAAAAAGTTATTTAACTCTATTATTCTCTCGTATTTTGCCAATTTAGTACTATTTCATATATGTGTGGAAAATCTGATTAAAGTCATTCAAAATCGTTTAAATTAAAGCAAAGAAAGTAAATCTGGTAAAGTGATAAGCACGCTTTGCATGTGCTCAAAAAAAGACTGGAACCATTTTTTTTATATAAATGTCTAATATTTATGTAAAAAATTACTGTCTTCGAATTTTTAGAAATATCAATGAAATTTACTAGATCTCTTGAAATAATCAAGAAGCCAATTTGAATTTTAGGAGAACAAATGTAAAATCTGCACATTTTTTTCCGAAACCTTATAGAGTGTAACAGTTTAGTTTAAATAATACTTTTATAAATTGAACTTCACCTAAACTCGAAGTTTCAGGAATAAGACTGTATTAAATGTGTGTTTTATAATTTCGTATATATTATACGCATAAATACAAAAGTGTGATATTTAACTAAATACTGTAAATAGAGCATAAATAAATCAGAAAATGAACTATTAAGATTTTTTTACTATTACTTTCCGCGTTATACAATCTAAATTTCTCTAGGTAATATTAAACCAGCAAAATAGCGGCTGCTAATAACAAAATTCTCAACATTTCCCGACACTTCGAAAGGTTAAAGCCACCGCTTAAGAACCATAAAATCCGCGTTTTCGTATCGTAATACGCGAGCAACAACAACATGAATGAACGCTAGACTTGTTATTCTTGACATTAAACTTGACAATGAAAAGTTTATTTCCCTTTACCACATATAAATTTACTACGTTCTACACACCTTTTTTTCTAATTTAATTAGCATTATGTATACTCGCGTTTCTAATGATAGTGCATAATTAGTGAGAGAGATGAGAATTTGTCGCAAAGCAATGGTAATGCAAATGGGTTTAAAGTTCTCGAAACGTATAAAAAATAATATTATGAAAAAAATGTGTACATATTTAAAAAAAACAAAAAGATTCTGATTCATACATTTTAACTCTTTATTTGTCAAAATAAAGAGCACAATTTTCTATAATAAGGGAGTTTAGTATGGAAAAACATAAAATGACTTTCGTGTTGAGGACAAGTGTCTAACTTAAATGCTTATCTGAGAGACGATCATTGCAAGACAATAACCTTAGGTACAGAGCAAAAGAGAAAATAGAGTAATTCGTTAATTACATCCCTAGTACAGAAGCAAAACACTTAAAAGTAGAAAATATTTTTAATTTTTTCACATAAGTTCTTAATACATCTCTCTGTCACGATGCCTTAAACATTTAGGGACTACAGAGCTCGCCCCCATTATAAAAATTTTACAATCGTTCAAAAAGTTCAATTAGAGTACATTAAGGCGGTTCTATATATATATATATATATATATATATATATATATATATATATCGGTTAATATATATATATATATATATATATATATATATATATATATATATATATATATATATATATATATATATATATATATATATATATATATATATATATATATATATATATATATATATATATATATATATATATATATATAATATATATATATATATATATATATATATATATATATATATATATATATATATTTATATAATATATATATATATATATATATATATATATATATATTTATATAATATATATATATATATATATATATATATATATATACTCTACATAGTGTGAAATATTTGATACACATTCTTCGGGGAGAATAGCCCAAATAAGGCCATCAACTAGCCCATTCTTACAAAGGACTTCTGGAAGCATTCTTCCAGAAGAAATCATCTTATGGATGAAACAGCACAACAGCCGCATAATAAATATCGAGAGGAAAACCCCCTCCAAAATTTGATTCGAATATTTCCCTTCTTATTAAATTAATTATTAAAATTATGAAAATACAGTAAAAAGTAATTAAGTAAAAAGCTATTCAATTTGAATAAAGTAATTAAGTAAAAAGCTATTCAATTTAAAATTGTTTAATTACTACTCACATAAAAATTCTTAATTGAATGTTATTTATAAGGCTCCTATGATGAATACCAAATCAAATTAAACAAAAAAATGTTTTTTTTTATAAATATAATAAAACAATTTATTTGTGTAAAAACATAACTAATCATTAAAAAAAAATTTCTGAACATTTATTAACACATTTTAGAAAACTTAAATATTTTATATTGCCTTTTTATATATATTTATTGTGTTTTGTTAAATTGTAATTATTTTCCTTTTCTTTAAAGACATCTGTTCCAAAAAAAAAATCTTGTCATCGTAGTATACTACATAGTACTCGTCCAACTGTATAAATAAATAATCATTTTCAAATAAAATTTTCTAATCTAATAAGAAACGACTGATGAAAAAAATATTAATAAAAGCATAAAATAAATATATACCTTAGTGAATATGAAGTTTACTATTCATAAGCCTCGCCACACAAGACGACCCCGTCCCTCAGTTTAGTTATTTACCAGCGAAATGTTCTATGCTCAGAATATTTTTTTTATTTAATATTTACAGCTCTTATCAAACACTCTTATCAAAGTACATGACAATAAAATTATTATTTCCCCACATTTTAAGGTACTAGAGTGATTTACACCAAGTTTTAATTTTGTTTGACTTAATTTCAGTACCATTACACCAAATTTGAGGAACATGTTAAAATATTTAAAAGAAACCTACTGAACAAAAACCTAGAAGATTCATGGATGTCGTACAAATATCAAAATTTGTTGCCACCATTTTAAATTTTCAAATTCATAACTTGCACTCTTAAATAGTAGATTCCTATTTACAGTGGAATTTGCACAAATATCAAAATTCGTCAACCTTGATGAAACCACCATTTTGAATTTTGAATTGTTAACTAACAATTCATAATTTGCATTCTTAAACTCCCCAAGATATTGATTTTTCAGTCAAATTTACGCAAATAATTAAAATTTGACTGCCATGCCGCGCCCCTCATTTTTAAATGTAATATTTTTGCATTTTTATATACTCCCAGTTACCGATTTTCAGACACAAATGACAACATTTGTACGCAATGTTGTCGCGGACATTTTTTAATGCTGACTAAAAATTCACAATTTTCACCGTTGAATAATATATTTTAGATGAATCTAAACTGAATCCACCGTCTTGAATTTTTTCAATTTGTATTTTCTCACGCAAATTATATACGCATGTATTAAAAAACCTCATCGTTTTTGGAGTAAGTAAGAAATAGACATTAGGGTTATTTGAGAATATTCTCGGTTTTGGAATTTGGTGAATATAATAAAACTTGTAAATACGGCCCCGTCGTTAACAAGAGCCTGTGCGAATTTAGAAGAGACAGACAAATAGACAGTAAAACATTAAAAAAAAGCTACTTTTGAAATATCTGTTATATAAACTATATGGAGCTATAAAAGCATACATGGTAATTACAAAAAATACCTTGGAACGTTTAAAGAAAATCAGTAATATACTTTTTCAAGCACAATCTTAAATCAGTTTTAGGTGCCCGATAGTGTACTTTTTAAAAGTAGGATGGGATGCTTTATAATGCAGCTTAAATCAGACAACCTTGGTGGATGGAAAACATAACACCCGCTCTATGTGAACGAGCAATACAAAGAGATAAAATTATCGCCAGTTGCTGGAACCATAAGTATAACATTTTGTACTAGGTGCTGATAGTATCGACCAGTCATGATATTTTCACATCGGTCCGTCCACTCAAACATATTCCTTCAAGATTATTATGGTTCGTCATTTAAATGGATAAACAAATGGCACAGAATATCTTCCCAATTAAAACATGCAATAGTGTGGTTAGCCTCTGCTTCTGTTAGCTTGTGCCTAGGCATTATAATGAATTTATGTGCAATGCTAACCATCGGATTTTATTTCCCATTTATATATACTGCCACTTTCGAGACAAGTATAACCCTTGTTCTAACTAATAATGTCATTTTTCCAAGTTTTGGTTTGTACAGTTTTACACTCTTGTAAAAACAAAACACAAGTTCGTTAGGCATTTTGTCTGAGAACTTTTAACAATTTTTTTAATTTGGAACGGATTTTTTGCAACCCCGAATATGCTCTAGTACTTAGTTGTCTCTTAAAGATAAATCAAAGCTCACAGGCAAAACTAAAAAATCGACAGGTCTTACCAACTTATTAACATCATATTTATATGTGAGTGCAATTGCAAAAAATAATGAAAGAACTAGAGCCCAAGAAATCCAACCCCGCATATATGTACTATGTAGCGATTGTATTTTATAATTTTCCCTGGGAACTTATCACTAATGAATTTAAATTTTCTTTAACTACCAATTATGTAGGGTATACAGTAAAAATAAACAAAAATAAAGGATAAGTGAAAACACGTAAAGAGTAGTAATAGAAAAGGTCGGTACAGCTGCTCATACACGCAGACTCCGACACCAAACCAACTGGTCAGAAGATGGCATCGTTCTACGAAAAGAGCAATGGAAAAAGAGGAAATTCAAAGAAGGAGTAATAATTACAAAACATTTGGAAGGAAACCTTTATTATTTAAAGTTTCGACTATAACTCAAACAGATAATTACATTTCTAAGCCATACGATTTTTAGAAACTTTATGGTTTTATAAAATTTTATGATTTTATAAGAGAAATAATTAATAAGATTAGTAATTTGTAAGATTAGATTTACAACAAAAATATTTATAAATTCAGTATCAAAAACATATTTTATCTACTATTACTATGAATCTTATTTCTGTTTAATTGAGCAAATCATTTTTATTTAAATGGGAATAACGAAACACGTTAAAGACTAAATAATAAATCTAAAAGTATTATTAGTAGACCCTTTATTTAATTTAACATTATGTCCGCCTCTGTTACCATATAGTTACACGAAGCCATTTAATGCGAGGCTGAAGCTGAAGTAGATAATTTGTCCGCAAGTATGAGCAAGTAATAAAGAATACTTAAGTCATAATCTTTTTCTCACCGTTTTGTTGACACCTTAGAACCACTACCACTGTTTGCCTATCTCTTTGCAGTGACTTGTGACCGATCATTACAAACACAGTCCGTTCCCACGAGGAATCTAAGAAAATATTGAACTGCGTTTATACTTAAAAGTTCAAACACACTACGGACATATATGGACTTTTGTCTATTTAATCTAAAAAAGTTAAAAAACCTGTAACTGTAAAATGCATTTCTGAGCAGTGTTTGCTTTTCGATCTTTCGGATGGGAAAATTGTTACGCATTTGGTAATATACACAATGGACTAGATAAACGTTAGCATAACGCATTTTGTACATTCCGAGAATATACCTGATTTCTATATTAATTTTTTTTCTTAGACGGTATCTTTATTATTCTCTGACGTTCTCTAATACTCTTCAATGTATGTTATAGATTTTTCTATTTAAGGCACCATACTTTAAAAGTAGCTTTTCTAGTAATAAGCCTGTTTCTCGAAAATAATATGTTATATTAATGCAACATTTACAAATTTTCATTCGAATCTGAGGGGGCAAACGATTAAAAATATTATGATGAATAAAAGTAAATAATTAGGAACATCAACCAAAATACATGAACTGCATATTTTTCCAACTCAAATTAAATTGTTTAGACGTGATTTGGGCATGAGTATTTCCAAATAATAGCATTATCTCGACTGCTATATATTCATGTTCGTAAGTTTTAGAAAAGTCTACAAGAAGCTTTTTTTTCGATTGCTACCCCTTTAATTCTTTTTGTAGTTCCACGTCACTGCCATTTTGAAACTTCGATATAAACATTCTATTCTGTAGCCCTAACTTTCTGGTCTGATTTCTTTTAATATTTTGCATCGTTTAGAAATTATTTAGCTAAAAGTCTACTCATTTATACCTAATTGAAAGGTCCTAAAGGATTAACTTTACAATTTTAGCATTATTCTCAATTTTTACTTCCCTCGTAAAAGGGAAGTATTCTAATCATCTAATCACTTTCCGAGATTTTTTTAAATCACGTTTTAGGGTCCTTAGATGCCGAAAAACTTGTTTTCTCAAATCCGTTGGTCTGTCTGTCTGTCTGTCTATTTGCCTGTCTGTTTGCCTGTTCGCGGCATAGCTAAAAAACTACTTACCCGATTGGGTTAAAATTTTGATCAATTATTAAGGGTCATATGGTTACCAGGGATGACCTGGTAACATTACAACAAAAATACTTATCCAATTTATTTCAAATTTTACCTAAAAATCAAGTATTATGTAGGATTAAACTGGTGACATTTTCACCCAGTTTACCTACCAAATTGTGCACAAAAATCAAGTGTCGTTATGACACCCGTAGAAGAATAATTAGTTGGCCAACTGATAGCTCAGATTTTACGCCAGTCGATACATTAGTACAGGAACACTTGAAGAATGTAATATATTAACGATCCAATAGAAATATTGAAGAGCTCCAGCAAAAAATGTAAATGAATTTAGCCAAAAAAACCAGGAACAAAATAATATAAGCAACTCTCTGGAAATATTGTACTGTAGCATCAGATCTGTTTTCAAAACAATAGAGGACACGTAGAACATATAAAATCTCTGTTGTTCATAATTATATTATTAAGGTTTTCTTATGTTTCTGTTTTATATGCAAACGGTGGCTATACATGCAATGTTCAATTTACTACAATTTCATTTTATTATTTGTAATTCATGATAAACGTGCCGTTATCATGAATTCATTTTATTGTTTGTAATTCATGATAAACGTGCCGTTTTTAACGTCTTAGCGTTTAGTTTCTGTTTATAAGGCCAAATATAATAAAAATATTTCAATTTTATCCTTGGTTCCCTATTTCTGCTGCATCTAATTTAAAAAAACCACAAGTTAGCTTCCCTTTATTGTATTCAGATATTAAAAAAAAGGCTCCACACCCATCTTATGAGTTTTTGGTAAATTTCCAAACTTCATGAAATTTTAGTGCGTTAGTACTCAATCCGATGACTAGTTTCAGAGACAAAGGATGTTAAATTTTAACCAAATTTTTATATGAATAAATTCATGGGGAGAACAACATAACACCAAATTATTTGTTTGAACATATTTAACGCATAAAATAAGAAAAAAAATATATGAACATAAGTCTACAGACGTTAAATAAAATTTGAGGGTTCATCAAAAACCAAGATGTGTGTGGGTCCTTTACTTCTTAATATTTACACATGATCCTTTATTTTGATTGCACGCAAATAGACTTTAAAGCAATGAGCAGCTAGACAGTCAAATAAAAGCGGATAAGAAGTTTATACAAAAAAAATCTGATGGAAATCATTTTAGAACCACTCTTCAGACAACACCACGTAATAAATATGTGTAAATATTAGCACATAAAGGTAAACACAAACTCGAATCATACAATGTATGCACCAGACGCAAAAATCACAAAAAGCTTTTTTCTTGGATCTTGAATTGAAAAGGTCACAAGGGAAAATATTAACAAAAGTGTTATCTCAAGTGCGTTTATCAGGGCCGGATAATATGGATTTCTGCACGCTTCATTGATGAGGGTCATTCATGTCTTGTTGACTTGGGCGAGCTTATAGGGAATATAGCCATCATTTACTTCAATACTTTTATATTACTTGTTCGTGTCTGGTATCTATATTTAAAATAAAAGCTAAACTGATATTTGAATAACAGAAAAAAAAATATCCCAGCTAAAATATGTTATATTAAAAATAACCTTCAAATTGTAAATAAAAACCCATACTAATAACTTTGTAATATCAAAGCAATTATGTGCACTGGTTTTAAGCACTAATAGAAGATTTGTGTAATCATCTTAGATTCTAGAAGCACTATAGGTCCACATTATATTATTTATTATATTAAGCTTGACAATGTCCTTAGTACTTGCTAAACCTTCTTTATTAAACTAATCTTTATGTACCTATACGAACCTATACAGGCTGTTGAAAGATAGTAATTTTTCTGGATTCCAGTTTTGCCTTCCCCAAGATGTGATGTCTCGTGCCTCATAATGACAAATTAAATGCTGAACTACTATCGTTATCTTCCATAGTGTATGCAGTTCAAATGACCATGGAACAGACTCATTTTATTTATTTTTCCTAGATTTTCCCTGATTCAAATAATACCAAATTTCTATTAGTACATCCTACATTTCGTAATATTTGTTTCATACTTTATTCTTAATACGACTTTTTGAGAAATCTTGAATTAGTTTCTTGGATTTAAGGCATAGCTTTTTCCCAATAACATAAGTTGTCTACAAAAGTTACTTTAAAAATATGGTGCGTTATTTACATCACTGAAGGAGATAATTCTATTAAGTTACCTGTTAACTATCCTAATAAATAATGACTGAATTATTCTCTAGGAATACTTTCCTGATCTACTTGTCTACTCTCCTTTTCAAAGATGTTAGACTTATTGGTTTAAACCAGCTTGGCAGAAGGTAGTTACCACTCGCAAAAAATTATATGTGTTATAATAACAGTCGATTATTTCGTAAATCATCAACCTTTTACATATAGTGAGTTATTTAATATTCTCTATTTAATCAAAGTATTAGCAATGTTGATAGATTTGCCAATTTTTTTGCAAATATTGTAACCTTTCCTACAATAACGTGGTGTTCTAAAAATATATCTTGCCTAGTTATATGCCGCCACTATGTTTATTACGAAATTTAATTTAATAGAGGCTTTTTCATGTATTTCTTAAGTTATCGGTAATTATGAATTACGCCAGCTAGTAGCCAGGCCGGCTCTGCAGGCACCAACAAAAGTCCTTAGTATATTTACACGCTGCATTACAAGCATACTAATCAAACAAAAGTAAATTAAATACTGCAAAGTAAAACATGGCGAATACAAATGTATTTTTCAATAATATTGACCATGGGCCACTTCAATAAATACCAATTGCTAATTTCTGCATATTTTGAAATTGTCCTTATTTTATATTACTTGTCTCTATGTTTATTTCTATTGGAATTGTTCTTTGTGTTGCACAAAAGTTGTTTTTATCGCCAGTACAACGTGAGTATGATATCTGAGATCTACCAAATAAGAAATCGAGCAGAAATAAAAACGTCTATAAATACCGAATCCCAAAATTAACGCTGAAAAGTAAAAAAATAGCTAATTGTTAAGTACTTCAAAATAGTAGTATGATTTGATATTAGTTGCTTTATTTTATAATTTTGATTTTTAAAGCCATACTGACACATATTTTCTAATACCTAATGACACATATTTTCTAATGCGTGACTAAATCTGATCTCGTCTCGCCTCGAGCAGTTTTTCGGAAAGAGAGAAAACGAGATTAGCCAAAGTCGAGATGAGACGATATTAAGCCGTAATAAGCCACATCTAAACATCTTTATTTTTTTAACAAGAAAAAATATCTAAATCTAAAATAAAATTAATACATATTTTGGGTGGACCGTTTTAAAAGGCGTTCAGTTTATTTTTGGCCAATGCAATTAACATGAAATAAATTAGATACGTGTAGGACGAACATTTATCTATAACGACCTGAAGCATAATTTACAAAACACTTGGGCAAGAGTTACGCGAATTATTAAAGAACTTTTATCTCAAGTGACGCATTTCGTGATGTGGTTTACCTTAACTTATGTTATGTTTAAAATTTAGTAACAGTCACATTTTGGAATATAAATGATGTCATACTAATCCTTTAGCAGCAGCAGTTTAAAGACTTTCGTAGGATATACAGGGTAATTTGTAATCTAGTACAAAAATATTATTAATGGCTACCTATTTTTATTTTTTAAGATAACAGTTTATCAGTTATTGCGTTTACAAAAAATATTTTTCGAAATACTTTTTACTAACCCAAAAATAGCACAGTTAATTAATACGTCTGTAAGTTACTATTTTTGAAAGAAAAAAATGATAGAACACTTAAACTGCAAGGTATTTAATAGTTGCCAGAACAAGTACAACCGGAGGAATATAAAACTAAATTAATATTTTAACGTAACTATAAGAGCATATTAGTAGTTATTTGATGCCACTAACGGAAATTATCTTTTAATACTCATCGACATTAAGTTTTAATATTGTCTGATATAGCTCGTTCCCTCAATGTTGTTACAAATGAAGCGTTATATTAACAGGTACTCTAAAACATGTAAAAAATAGAACCCCGGACTTTTAATTAACTTCAAATGTTGATCAAAAATTAAGGATCATATGGGCATTGAAACATTTTGGTAAAAATCCAATAAGGTGGAACAAAATGGCGGCCAAATAAATTGTTTAAAAAAATGTTTATTAAAAAACTGCTAATCCAATTTACCTCAAATTTTGCTCAAAAATCAAGTGTGTTATAGGGGTAATTGTTAAAATTGTATGAGGAGTCATGATGAGAAAACAAAGTGCCGATCTAATTAAATGTTTAAAATATCGGTATCAAAGTACTACTAGTCCAGTAGTTGAAATTTTGCAAAAAAAAATCAAGTGTGAAATACGAATAAAGTGGAAAAATGTTTGTCAATCCTATATGTCAAAACAAAGTATCAATCCTATATGTCAAAACAAAATGTTGCGAGCAATTTAGCAATGGATCACCGGCACTGGACCCAGTTGATTGATCATAGGAGAAAAACGAGTTTTAAAATTCATAAATATACACTAAATGCTGCCTATTTGATTAATTTTGGTTATAGACCACACACATAAACAAAAAATACAAAAAAATATGTGTATAATAAAAAATTATTAGTATAATACGTAATTTAAATGAAAATTCTAATTTTTGCGCTAATTATCAAGTTTTCGGTTAATATTTACATTTACTTTGGCAGGTGCGCTTTATTATTACTAATTACGATGAAATAATTTTGATTTAAAAATTGGCAAAAATCACTTTCAAGGCGAATCGTCTTTTTATCCTGGCCATCATTATATTTCCAATTTATTAGAAAATATGTGATCCTATCCGGTTTAAGGTTTAATTATAGAATCTAGGTAACCCGTTTTAAAGCAAAACTTATTGGTTATTCCTACAATTTATATAGATTTTATGAGAAACGGACTATCTCTACGTAGAACGTCTGTAACGATCTTAAGCATAATTTAAGACCCACTTGATACAGATTTATACGAATTTATCTATACACTTTTAATACCAATTAATCATTTTCTATTACAACTTGACCTAATTTATATTGTTTATACGTGCATGTTTTTCTATTAATGATAAAGTAGAGTGCACGAGTTGAAGTCTATGAATTTTGAATGTTTCCTAGTCCTATAAAAACATCTAAGTAACAATAAGGACTGAAGTTCGCACTAGCCATGTCAAATGACTTAGCTTAATTCAATTTAAGGTGGACTCAAACGAATGGTGTACTTGGCAAATAATCGTCACTCGTAAGCACTTGTTATGTCGCGTAGTGTGCATGGTCTAGTTGTACAAATATTCGGCACTTGTTTCTTTGCCATCGGTTATCGGTAAATATGGCACAAGCCAAAGGACGATGTGTAAACGTATTCAAATGTTCGTCAAATACATAAGTAGTGTGATTGAGCTTATTCGATACTTGCCAAATGCACAATTATTTGCATATTTATAAAATACGCCAGTCGTTTGAGTCCGCCTTTAGACAAAGTTAATTTTAGAACATTTTGCATACTAAAAACAATTCAACAGTTATTTTCTATAGCCTGGCTTATGGCTGGATAACCCAGTTTTCACTGTTCAGTACTTTCAGTATAGGTAATTTTGGGAATTCATTTTAATAAACATGTCCCTCAGCGGCTTTTAAGTTAGCTTTCACGTAGTTTGGATTATATACAAGCCATCTAGAATGATAGAGTAAATCTTAAGAGATTGTAATTTGCATTAGCATATAGACTGTATTCATTTGTTGTAGTTAAATACAGGGTTCCTTCAAAATCTGGAACATTTTATCAAGCCAATTCACCAGATACTATACAAAGAAAACCTGTTTAGAATCTTATATTTTTTTATTATCTAACAAGGAAACCTTTATTTTAACAATTAGTTATTCATTCCTATGTTTAAAACATCTAAATACATTTGTATTAAAATAACATTCTGAACATGATACATACTTACAGGTACCTATAACCCACATTCAGACATTTTTCCTTTTAAATGCTAGTAGTCCTGTATTTTTTTTCAAAATATGTTAGGAACAAAAAAAAAGTTACTCTCAAATGAGAATTATAAAACATAATGCGCATTTATAAAATGTAATAAATACTACATATAAAACACCTTTAATGGTTTTTTTTTAAATGAAGTCTCATTTAATGACGTTTGCAAAGTCGTTAACTTGAGGTATCTTTTTTGGAGCAATTTGGAAGTAATTATTTCTTTAACTCCTTTTTGCAGAAAAACTTGAGATTTTGGTATGAACATAAGGACTTATTTATAGATACTAACGGAAACGCAGAGGGAAAAAGTGCTAATTTCAAAATATCTTAATACCGTGAGTAAAACGAAGATTGGCGCAAAGTTCTATACACGTCAGTAACGTTAAATTTACATCGTATATAAACTCGGAAATGGCATATTAACAAGAAATGTTGCAGTTATGCGACAAATTGATTGACTGAGTGCATATGTTTTTCATAAAAACAACATATTCTAATTCATCAGTGTTGTACATTTATGGAGACAATTACCTGTATACCGGAAATTACTTAAATTCTCTAACACTCCTGCATTCTAAAGAGCTCATTACTGTTCATCCAAGAAACGACCCGAAACAAATAATTATATAATCGGCTTATTTAGATTTGTAACTGAGTTTAGCAAAATAACTGTTTTTAATAATAAGTAATATTGTGGTAGATAGTATTTGTTATATGTTAGGTTCCAGTCCAAATAACGAAATTATCAGTACATCAAACTAGGCGTCATAGTGACAGTACTAAAAGTAATAATACTAAAACAATACAAAAATATTTGCTTTTAAAGATTTTTTTATAGTAATTATTGGAAATTGTAATCTTCTTAAGATTTCTTTTTGAAGTCAAAAGTTAGTGTGTAAGTTGTTAAAATCTATTGGAAGGGTATGATGTGTTATCGTTTTTTGTTATCGTAAATTTCTATAGAATACAAACGATTTGGTGACTTTAAAAATTAGCGGCATTCGTTATCTGAGTTAGACTACACGTTAACACTTTAAAAATTCCAGAACAAAATTTTTTGACATCCTCATTGCCTCAATTCAAATACTGACTGTTTATAATATTGAGGAAAAACCTCCCTGAGTGGAGGCACCAGAGGTATTTGAATATGCGAAATATGAGGACACCATTCTATCAGCGGATATAAGTTATAGAGACGCTAAACTTTATGATTTTGATGTTGCCAGAATCAGAATTTTGCCACTTTTTTTGCAGCCCCCACCCCACTTTTCAAGGAAAGTTGTAAGACAGCTGCTGTATTTTTTAAAATATTTTTCTTTATAATTACAGATAGTTTATAACAATATATTTGACAGGATTATTAGGTTATAAATTAAGAAAACAACAAAAACTCCAGGAAAAAATATTGGAAATGCAGAAAAAGACAAAAAGGCAAATTGTGCATGCGGCAAGAGTATATTATGAATATTTCATGATATTTAACAATGTGGATACCTCAGATGTCCTAAACTGCAAATAATGCCAGACCAGTGTAGTTCTGTTCATTTCCCTTTGCTTCACACACAACAAAATAGCCAATAAAAAATAAAACTTAACAAAAATAATGTTTTCCTATGAAACTGACAAAAAAACACTGGTAACTTGGCTAATAGTGCCATATATCACACTCGTGTTGAAAAAAATGTATCAACACGACGGTAATTTTAACTTATTTTGTTTTTCAATTAATCAAAGTAATTAGGTAAATAGTGTTTCAACACTATTGTTGAAAAGTAAATGAAAATAAAAAATAAAATTCTTTCTGGTCGTAGAAAAAATAGCGTGCAATACCCGTGTGAAGATGATCGTTTTCATCAAACTCGAAGGATTTCTGCAATTCTAAATACATCATTGTTTAAAAACTTCCACTGTCAGCACATGTTATGTAATATACACATGGGTGTCTTTAGAAGAGAGCAAAAGGAGCAGAGCTAACAACCCTAAGCAAAATTGTTAAATCGAAAATATTTAAAAAGCAAAAATGACGCTTTTATTTACTCATAAAAAATGAGGTATTTTTTTGTTGTTGAATTTTATAAAGGTGTTATGCTTATGCATTATATTACACCGCCCTGATATGCAAATTATAATATATATTTATTAAATTTTTGGAGTAACCATTAGGTAAGAAGCAAATGACAAAATATTTAAAAAAATGTAATTTTAATCAGTTCCTTAAAAAAAACCGTCATTTGGCAGCGCAATCCCTAGGCAAAGATGCTTTTAACGTATTATTTCGACTAAGCGGCAAAAAATATTGCCTAAAAGCTGGACTACTGGACAGGCATTTATGTATCGCAGGCAATTTTGAAAATACGAATAAGCCATCTATGATGAAGTCTTTTACTGAACCGTGCAAATGTACTTCCGATTGCCAAACAATATCTTGTAATTGCAAGAAAATGCAACTTGTATTTCTTGATATAAAAGTGTTAATAATAATGTATTTATTTAAATAAATATGGTAAAAATAAACGAAACGAAGTATGTTTCTTACCACTTTTTTCATTTCCTCGGTAGTTCTTTGAACAACAATTTTTTTCATGGAGTTTTTGCTGTTTTTTTATTATATTATATTTAACTTATATTTAAGAACTATCTGTTATTGTTATAAACTACCTATAGTCATAAACAAAATTCAAAACTTTATTGCAGCGGCTTTGAGACTACTTTCCTTGACAACCAGAGTGGGAGATACCCCATTTACTGTTACGCAGAGATTATTAAAGCTTAAAACAAATATTTATTGACAAAATGCGATCCTGATATTTCGCATGCACACATTCTTTTAACCCTCGCTATAATTAGAATATGCTTAAGCTATCATTATTGTTAGTACTACTACAATTTCGACAAGTAAGACGTATTTGTTAAGAATAATTTATCAAATATGTGTAACCAAAAACTAATCTATATTTTTTAAATAACCCTCTATTAAACATTTCGTATCTCAGCCGTACCTGCTTTTTAGGGTCTTATCTTCAAAAGTACCATCATAAATGTCTCATAAAGTTATTTAAAACAGAAGTTCTTTTAAATGGTATCTGATACGAGGAGTGATAGCGGCCTTTTAGGCTATTAAGTGTTAAAGTTGCACTTGGGACATCCGGAAGAAAATTTTTATCAAGTGGTGGTAGTAAAATGTGAAGAGGGATGAGATTAGTAACATCTGGTTTTAAAGTCTGCTGTCAGGCCTATTTTTATGAATGAATCTGACGTTTATAACCTTTTAATATTTTTAGAGTTTAGAGGCCTAGACAGATGCTTGAATATGAGTTTTACCAAAAGGTTATTTTTTTGTTTTCCAACAGCAGCATGACTAGAACTTGCTACAGTAGAAAGTAAAACACATGCACATTTTTGTCTCGTATACGTTCATTATTACTAATGGAATGAGAAAAAAGAATTTATTTTGTAAAAAATGTATGTACTCATATTCAAGGCTGGTCAAAAAAGTGGGATTCCACCTTTTCTTTTGAACTTTACAACTTTTACAAAACGTCCTTTTATATCTTATAGTTTTTTAAGTTAAGAAAACAATTAAAGCAAAAGTTGTTTATTTATACCAAAATTATCTATTGCATCTCTAGTGTGTGTACCCTATGAAGCACATAAGTATTAGTTCTAGTAAAAGTAAATTGAGCGAAATCCCACCTGCTTTAAAACTAACAATATATTTTAAGAATGGCTGCACAAAACCCGTTTTAAATTAAAATTAACAATAAAACTCGACTAGTTCACCTAATAACATAATTCGAAGAAAAAAAAATCGGCTGACGAAAAGAGAAATCCTAGGTATTTTTAGTGTTTCTGGTGGATCAGCTAGTTTTTCCACGAAACATGTGTAATTAACGCCTTAGATATGTCTCGGTGTATATTCTAAATCTACTACTGATTTAATGTGTGACTTTTATTGGACGAGTTTTCTGGTTATTGTTGGATTAGCATTTGATGCGAGTCATCTAATATCTCCTCGTATCTACACAGAGTAATTTATAAATAAGTACCGGAAATCTAATAGCAAATGCTTATAATATATCTATCGAAATGTTTTGTTGTCTTTGTCAAATAATTATTGATTAATAACTTGGAAATTGCTGTTAGATATTGCATTGAAGTTTGGTATATGGTAGCAAATATTAAATGGTATTTTTATGAATAAAAACATTGTACTCTCACCAGTATCTTGCATATTAATAATGACACATCTTTAACGAAAAAATGATGATGTCGACTTCAAAAAATCAAATCTTAAGTCAGTTGTATTTTGGATTAGGACATTTCATAGACCATCGCAAAATAGGCTTGAGAAACATAAAATGATTACCGAGATGACCCCAAACTTTCTACGTTATTAGAAAGACACAACACGACAAATATTCAATCTTCACTCGGTCATTCGACTAATTCATATAATACAATGCTTTTTTGCAAATACTATATGCTCATTTGTATTCTTTAATGCTCACCTAAACATATAATTTAATTCATATAAATTCTTTAGCATTCCTATACGTACGAACGTTTTTCCGATGTGTCTGTGTGCTTATAATGTACCTTATTACTTACTACATGGTAACAGTGTGTATATCACTAATATAATGGTTGCTATAGTATGTCCTAATTTGGCGATTAATATATGGTTTACGTTTTCACATGTTTGATGAACGACACTTTTAATATCAGAGAGAATGATTACAAGTGAATGATCAAGTAAATAGGTAAAAATGTTGAAACATCAGTGAGGCTACTTTCAGAAGTTTCTCCATGAATTTCATTAGGCATTTTAGCAATGTTTTCACCATAAAATCAAAACACTAACGGAGGTCTTTTATTCCCTACTTGTTACCATCGAACCATGGCCGAATCTTAAGATCGCGATCGGTTGATTTTAAGTTTCAATTAATTCTCAAATTTTTCGATTATAGAATCCTGAAACTGAAACCAGACCTTTATTTTTTCTTTTTTTTCAAATATGATTTGTCTGTTCACTAGAATCCTGATGTTCAGATACAGCTGAACTTATCAGCAGTTGATAAGTTTATTTCTATTTATTATATCGTTCATATTTCTAAAGTCGGGATATATATATATATATATATATATATATATATATATATATATATATATATATATATATATATATATATATATATATATATATATATATATATATATATATATATATATATATATATATATATATATATATATATATATATATATATATATATATATATATATATATATATATATATATATATATATATATATATATATATATATATATATATATATATATATATATATATATATATATATATATATATATATATATATATATATATATATATATATATATATATATATATATATATATATATATATATATATATATATATATATATATATATATATATATATATATATATATATATATATATATATATATATATATATATATATATATATATATATATATATATATATATATATATATATATATATATATATATATATATATATATATATATATATATATATATATATATATATATATATATATATATATATATATATATATATATATATATATATATATATATATATATATATATATATATATATATATATATATATATATATATATATATATATATATATATATATATATATATTCTTGCCTTTTTCTACTTGTAATTTAATTCCTCTTGGCTTTATGCTGCTCCGTGGTAATAGAATATTCGGCTTCCACAAGTAATATACGAGATCTGATTGAGATACCATCCTAAAACTAAAAAGGATCAACCTCTAACTGAATACTACTTTCTGAACCAAGAATAGCATTTTTAAATGTGCGTCGTTTTAGAAAAAATAAGAAGATGGCTTATCATTATTTTATTTCCAAATTTTCGGATCAACAAAATATAAAATTGGGACCGTTCGTAAATGTGTCAAAACCTTAGTATGGGATATAAAAAAATTGCGGTAAAAATGGTCGGTGCAGTAGTAGAAAAAACTTAGGGAGCCTTAAAGTGGTCGTAATCTGGAAAAAGTAACACCCTGTACATTTTTCCAGAACTTATTTAGTCGCTCTATTGACATTAGTCATAGTATACCAAACTTGATTTCAAAATTCTGGAAAAGTACGATGTACCAAAAAAAACATGTTGGAAACGATAATCGTTTTAAAAGCATTTATATTTAGTGATCCCAGTAAAATTTGTACTTTTTGTAGTACCGTCAGAACCGGTATAGTAACACTTACACCACTAGTAGTGTAGTGTACCGGAAATTTCCATGAAAAAGAAACTGCTCTTCTCACGACGACCGTCAGCCATATTTTTTTTACTTCTACAGAAAAATGACATATGAAATTTTTTTGACAAAAGCATACTTGTTGGCAAATACAAAAATAAGTGAAAATGAACAACATACCTTGCAGAAATCGATACAAACATTGAAAAGAATTGAAAAATAGGATTATAGATTTTTAAAGCTAATTATTTGGATAGTATGGACAGTCGGAAAGAGAGTTGACTAATTTGAATAACAACTTTAAGTGTCTTTGGTCTCGCCTCAGTCTTAAAGACTGAAGTCAAACTCTACTATGAAAGGCATTATAACCATAGTTAAAACTGTCAGGAGGGTCAATATGAGCATTAAAAACAATGTAATCTCTAGAACTTCCTCTGAACCTGTTCTATTATATGTATGTGGCAAACATAAGAGGGATTTTAGACTAATAATACATATTCCAGAAAAGATCCGACAAGCCGGATAGCAGAGACATAAATGAAATCATTTGTGCATTGTTTGAGGGACCTGAGCAACTTAAGCATAGTCAAGAAACAGAACATACTTTTTTATATAAGAAATAATTTTTAGTGACATTTTAAAGAGAAGAAATAACCAACTTTAACAAAAATAAAACATTTAATTTGGCCAATTTGAACAAAAACTTCAGATGAAACAGATTTCGAATTGAACTGCCATTCTATTAGATACAAATTCTTAACACTTGGTATGGAATGCTTATTAGAAACCACTAGGAGCATATCTTCAGATGTTTTTATCAAAATTCTTTAAACAGATAAGAAAATTTTTTATGCCGTGCGCCTTTTGTCGTTTTATAGATTTTATATTTATGGAGGTCTAAAACCATACCAATTTTTATCGGAAATTTGAACACAGACAAACTGATATTTTTTTATTCCAATCAAAGTAATAGAAGCCTTAGAATACTAACATATATAATAGCTTATTTGTAGTAGTTCTTACTTCTATAGAAATATTGCAACTATATTGGTTAAAACGCCGTTAATATATAAATAAAATAAAAGATTTGATCAAATTCGTTTTTTTCTATAATTAAATGCAGAAAAAAGCTTTTATACTCCTGGCAATACAAAAAAAAACCTGTGCGCAAGAGCAGTTTCCATGAAAATGTCCAGTAGATTGTTTTTAGTAGACCGCAACCATTTTTGACGTTACTTATGCTTGATATAAGTGTCCTGATTTCTTGGTTGTAAATTTTTGATTTTAGAATTTTTCATGTTTTTAAAGCGATCTGAAAACAATGATGTATAAAAATATGAAATAAATATGTACTTATTATAATTTTAGAATATCTTGTTCTTGCTTTGTAAAGAAATCTGTTGCTAAACTAAAACAGTAAAAATGTCCAAGGTTTCTTTTTGTCAACATTTTTTTTTTCGTGACCAATATAACATGAATGTCAACAGGTAGGTGAACTGGTCTAACTCATTTTTATTCATTGATGATTTTTCGGCGGCACAGTTTTTGTTGCAATTTTTCACGGTTCTTCTTTATCAAAATTCCGCGTGCGTTTATATGTAAGTGATTAAATTTTAATGACCATATCTTTATTACCATTATTAAATAAACATTCCTAACGGTTTATGTTACCTGATTGATAACTTTTTATGGTTTTAAATAATTAACACTGCTTTTGCAATTCGTAATGTGAATGAACTAAGGCGTATAACTTGAATTGAATGATAAAATTTGTAAAAAGCTCTTTAGCAAAATATTTACAGATTTGAAAAATTTTGGAATTTACGGCTAGGGTACCATAGAGTTTGGAGCTCCCTGTAAGACTGACTTATGAAATCCATAGTATTGGTCTCTTAAATGGTACACGAGATGGTACTGAAGTTAACCGCCAAAGACAGTGTAATAGAAATAAAAGTTATTTAACAATATTAGGGTACACCAATAAATACTGGAGATGTAAAAAACTTCCACTTTTAACTTTGATAGGATTAGCCAAATACAAGAAAATATATATCACCATTTTATCAATTTAGTCTATCGAATATCAATTTAATGAATAAAGTAATAATTGAAATATAAAATATCGAACTGTAAAAATATTGCACTTGCCAAATATATTAGGGAGATATTAATAACATACTACTCTTACACTCCAAGAAGGTACCAGAATGCCTAAGGTAGTACAAAATAAAATTCCATACTAAGATATAATAAGATGAGCTAAAGAAATTTTGTTGTGTAATTAGCAAGTGCACTACGATAATATAAATTAAGGAATATGGTATAAAAATATATTTCTAAGATTATTTACAAATTGTTGGTTAAAAAATATTAAATACAAACTTTATAAGAATTATGACACGTATTTGAACTTCTCATGCACAGTACTTACAACAACGCATAGGCATAAGCGGAATTGAATTTTTTAATTGTGAAGAGGTAAAAGACTTAGAACACTGTATCTTAGTTTGTGGTAATTTCATAAACTGTTTGAATTGGTTGATCAACCGTTCGGGAACAGCAGTCAATTTCCCATTTAACTTGGGACACCTTTATTGTAGACAGAAAAATAAAAATATAATAGCCATTACAACTATATATATATATATATATATATATATATATATATATATATATATATATATATATATATATATATATATATATATATATATATATATATATATATATATATATATATATATATATATATATATATATATATATATATATATATATATATATATATATATATATATATATATATATATATATATATATATATATATATATATATATATATATATATATATATATATATATATATATATATATATATATATATATATATATATATATATATATATATATATATATATATATATATATACCAGGTAACAAAACAATTAATTCCAAAAAAAAGTATTTAAAAATAAAAAGGCAAAAAAACATAAAAAAAACATATATACATACAAAAAAAGTTGAAAATGATAAAAAATTTAATACATTAGTCCAAGTGCTTCTAAAGATGAAAATGTAATGTATCTTAATTCATAGTTATATATTTAGAAACATAAAAAATATGAAGCTGGCCTTTTGGTTTCAACTAATAAAAATGGCAGTATAAAATTGTATTATTTATTTAATTTATTTATGCTTGGACTATGCTTCAAGATCTTGGTTTTCTTAATAAAAAATATTGTTTTGTTTTTATTTCAGGTACGCACCTAGAAAGCTTTATTTGCAACCTCATCTAAAAAAGCATCTTTTGTAAGTATTATTTATCCTTTGTAACCAATAAATCTGGTTATCGCCTTTATACTTAAAACAAATGACATTCCGACAAACGTGGATTAAGATTGTATACATGTTATACTGAAGAATTCTTGTGTTCAAAACAATAACTTCTCTTATACCGCCTTTATATTTTTCCGTTGAAGCATTGAACCACTCACTTCGACTTTTTGCAACACGCAGACTAATAAACAGATAATGAAAAGTCTTCCGGACTTAACCTTGGCGAAAATTACCTAATCTTATGTGTGTCGGCAGGTTGAAGGCGAAAAAAAAACAAAGATGATTCTCCTTCAAGGATTTGCGATGGCATTGTACGGTTTTTTATAAATAGGGACCGATAGGAAGTTATGATGATGAGTTTGTTTATAACGCTTATAAATAGAATAGATGGCTAGTGTAGGTCACAAGGAATTGTATTAGCAATTTGATAAGTAGGAAGATTTGATGGCGATGACCAATTAAAGTTTTACGTTTTTTTAATTGATTATAACAGTTTGCTTAATTAAGTAAAATCTAATTTAAAGCTAAAGAATTTATATCTTCTTAATGCATGTTAAAAAAAAATTGAAGGTTGTAAAATGATATTGATTGGAATGTTAGCAAAATCAAAAATTTTTATTATACTTAATGACCATATTTTAAAATAAGGATTTGTTAGTTGTGGTTGGCTTAGTAAATAAGATAATATAATTAAAATTTTGATTAAGACTTTTGAAGCAGCAAGTCTAAAATTAATAAAAACTAATTTGAGGACTTCTTATAGGGATATCCTTATTTGGTATTTTGACATATTAATGATAAATTCTTCAAATTAATATGTATATTTTTTTAACCCGAAATACGTTTCCATTTTTTTTTAAATTAGGTGACCGGTCTAAAATTATATGTTTGTTTTGAAAATGCATTTGTATAGTACCGCAGTATATTTTGATGCATATTAACACATAGAATCATATACAGCGTGACAAAATACAAATACAAGTGTTTTAACAACGGGCGAAATATAAAAAAAGAAGTTTCTCAACCTTTTATAACTCGAAATTTACTAGATTATGTTGCACCTACCACTAGATGTAAAGCTCTTCTACTAGGGTAATGAATATTTGGTTAATGGTAAACACATCCCAAAAAAACCACACGGCGCTTGCTGTATGACAACATATTCCCACAGTTTCTGCTCCAGATTTGTGTAACTGTGTCCATCTAAAACTAGATTAAGTCTAAGTAGACAGTTTCTATAAAGAAAATCTGTTTACATGTTGCGAGTTCCTTGAACTGACGTACTGACCAACGAAGAACTGCTGAGAGGAGCTAGACCAAAAGGGCAATTAATAACAACCATAAAATGTCGAAAAACTGCCTACCTTGGCCACATACTACCAAGAGTATACTTCCCCAAGTCATCATTAAAGGAAAGATAGAAGGCAGACGGGGCGCCGACCTCAGGCAGATCTCAAAACTTAATATCAGAGTGGACATTCGGGTAGTCGGTAAGCTGCTCAGAGATGCTGTATTTAAAGAAGAAAATATTTCCAACATAATTGTTATATACTTGAAAGTTATATAAAGTAATAAAATGGTGTACGCAATTTATGTTTAAACTTTAATGGGTATACATCTTTAAGGTGATTGATTCTACCACAGAGCCCTGAATACTGTTATGTAGGATTTCTTATTCGCAATTCTTATCATAATGATTTTCCTCGCAAAATTAATAACCTCTGAAATATTTGTAAAATATGCACATCGTGGTAAAGGTGTCCACAAAATTGCGGGTTGGTCAGAATTTTTTCGAAGTGCTGAATTTTTGTATTCTAATTTTCCAGAAACAATAGAGCAATCCGTTAGAATATGACTCTCAGAGTAGTGGTATATGCTACAACTACAAATTTGAGGTCCACTGTAAAAAATAGCATATACTAGAAATAAAATTGTACGGTGTTAAAACCCTTCTGTGTTCGCATTTTTGTTACGCCAAATATGTTTCTATGTGTTTGTATGCAACAAAAAATACAGAATATGTATTATATAAAAGAATTTCAACAATCAATCAAAACAGTTTCAAGCTACATTATTTAATAAAGTGCCTCAATTATTTGATATGAAGAGTTTTTTACACCCTGCATCTTAATAACTGGTCACAAGAATGAGTTGCTATTTTGAGCCTATTATTAAGAGGCTAGGCGGTAACACCAAAAATTTTATCAGAATTGCCCAGATGCGGAAATTCCCTATGGTAGTGTGCGGGATCTTTTGTTTCAGATCTTGCAGGAGATGTTAGATTAAAGATATAACAACCTTGATGCAGTAATTTTTTTTTCACTAAAATTAACATGTCGAGGCAAGGGAGTAGTTGCAATTGTTAACCTAGTCATAACTTTTTAAATTAAACAGTATGTACTACCCAATTTTAACCACAATTTTTGTGTTTCAAAAAAATATATATTAATGAAAAAAACAACTTAAGTCGTACCAAACTAGAAACTCTTTCCCGTTAATAAATTCTTAGATTACACGACTTTAAACCACAGCTCAAAATCTAACTTGAAGTGATCAAATTGGAAGTTTTAATTCTAAAATAATGACTACTTAACAATTAATTTTATATCATAAAACATCGATAGTGCTGATCCTGATGAATGAATCTATAAATTCGAATGCCTACGTTTCGTTTCGACACTGATGTATCATCCTCAGGATTAAAAAGTATTTTATTACTTTATACTACATAATTTTTTTGAATGCGCATTTTTAAAATAACATACAGATGTATACAAGTTGATAAATAAATATTGAATAAAGTTGTAATCAATATTTTACGAAAGCTTTTACGTCTGGAGTCAATTAAGAAATCATGGTTCTTAGGTTTATACCATCTCAAACTGGAACTACCTTCCTACGTTTCGCTTGCGATTGCACGTGGAATCTTCAGTTATCTTCAATGTACAAGATTTAAAAACGAATGAGCCGAGTTCAAATATTAAAATATATAATCGATCTATGTGCACCCACGGGTGACTCACTGCAATGATTGGTTTCCACGCATGATAAAGCACGTAGCCAGTGTCTTTATTGAAATTTTCAGGGAGCTTGATGGTTTCAATAGATTCTCTAATCTTTGTTTTATAATATTCCGTAACTGAGAACTTGATATTTTTTACAATAATCATGTCCTGTTTAGTGCTAGTGTTCAGTGACAGCGGACTATAGAAAAGAGCAAATTGTTTTGCTTTTTTCTTATACATATTTCATGTTTCTTAAGTCTAGTAGACTCAGATCGTCCAGTTTCACCAATATACACTTTACTGCAGGATTGGGAGTTTTTAAAAACTCCTCATTGCAATTTTTTTCCGAGTGTTAAAGATTGTGCTTCACATACTTACGTTCGATTATCCCAGAATTTTACAATTTTATGTGTAGTACCCTGTATAAAAGTTAGAACTTGATGGTTGAGTATCTTTTCTATATGAATTAAGGTTTTTATGTTTAAATATGTCAGAAATTATAAAAACTGAATAGTCAATGAGCACATTTGTTCCCATTTTATTTCTGAAGGTACATTTTATAAGTAAATCTCGGGCGCTGCCATGGGATCTCCGCTATCTCCTGTACTATCGAAAATTTAAGCTAATAACATTCCAAAATAAAATTCTCTATAGAATTTTATGGTGCCATTCCCTTCCTTGAAATGTTAGTACAAAAGAAAGAGAATAGCACCCTAACTTATTCTATTTACCAGAATTTATTAATATATGATGCAAATTCAATTTCAGAGGAACCAAAAGAAATACTGAAGTTTTAAAATGACGGTTATTGCACTAAAAATATTAGGCGTTCGATTAGGTATTACAATAATCCAGACCTCAACCAGTATTTGATACTAAACCATTAAGTTACGCATTAAGGATTAGATATGTCGATGATATTTTTGTAATATGGACATATGCAGAAGAAAAGTTATGTATATTTTTAGATGATCTAAGCTAACAATATTCCAATATAAAATTCACTATGGAAATTGAGTCGAATGGTGCCATTCCTTCTTTGATGTGTTAGTACAAAAGAAAGAGAATGGTACCTTAAGTCAATCTTTTTACAGGAAATCGACAGACATGAATATATATTTAAATTTTAGTTCTCACGCATCATCCATCTCAGAAACAATCGGTTCATTAGTATTTCGGGCTTTATCAATAGATGATGCAAATTAAATTTCAGAGGAACCAAAAAACTGATATTGCACTGAAAATATTAAGCGTTCGATTAGATATTACAATGATTCCAGACCTCAACCAGTATTTGATACTCAACGATTAAGTTGTGCAGTTTTACCTTTTATCCAGGGTATCACATATAAAATTGCTAGAATTCTGCGGAAATCTAACATTCGCACAATCTTTAATTAATATTAATAATTAATACACACAAAAATATTGGCCAATGCTTAAGATCGACAAAAGATATTGTTTCTTTGCAATCAGCAGGAGATCATAAAATTCCTTGTTCCTGCAGTATAGCGTATATAGGTAAAACTGGGCGGTCTGTATCTCCTAGACTTATGGAACATAAAAGATGTATAAGCAAAAAACAAATTATTCAATCCGCTGTCGAGAACACCAACATTTATCAGGACACATGATAATAAATATAAAAGATAACAAGGGTCTCGCATGAGTATCTGGTTATTATAAAAGAAAGATTAGGGAGTCTATTCAAACACCTTAAAAAATATTAGAAATGTGCGCTTCATCATGCGTGGAAACCACACATTACAGTGAGTCTCGCGCTGGTGAACACAGATCGCATATAAATACCTGGACTTTGGTCATCGAGGCTCATTGAGGGTTTTGATCTGGTTGCAACGAAGGTCCAATTGCAGGCAGTCTAGATTTATTAACTTGTAATCAGTTTTAAACCAAAATAAATAAAAATTTTATTCGACTCTAAAGAAAATTAAATGTACCTTAATAAGTTTTAAAACTAGAATCCATGCAGTTTTAAAAACTTTTATTGAAAAATTCCTATATTTAAAACACTCAGCCAGTTTTTCCAGCAAGTGAAAGAGTTGTACTGCACCAATTTCCATATTTTTTTTTGAAATGATCGTCTCGCTACCGAAACCTTACTATTTTTGTATTGTTTTATTGTGTACTTTTCTATAAAACCAATATGTTTTTCTTTAATGACATTTCTGGACGATGTGGTGAATGTGCCCCATATTCTTATAATACCACTGGAAACTCATCGCGCCATCTAACAGAAAATGCAGAGCAAGGTCTCCCGGTCAGCTAGTATTTTTATTATATGTCAATGTAATGAATTTTATCTCTGAACATAAACAAGAATTTCTAAATATAGGCAATGTATTTAAATGTTTGAGTAAACTATCCAAAAAGGCTGCAAATTGATTTTAAGACACTATGTACTCGAATTGTCAACATTGTAAAAATATATATTTATTCATCAAAAAAGATATTTAATATATCATGATAATTTGTTTTTTTAATTACCAGAAAATTATATTAAACTGTCATATTTCCTTCATAACCGTTTGTCATAATAAACGAAATTAAAATACATGTCGCCCTATCTAGAATACAAAGATGTTACATAACATATGAGTAATATTGATTTGATACACTATAGATATCCGAGCTGTTCTTAAAAATTATTACAGTTGTTTTCCTTGAGTGATTCATTAGTATTTGCGCAGAGTCATTGACATCGCCTTAACTGGCTTTTACACCAACTTCTAATGAACAGGTTGCAGAGATGTAAATATAGCTCACTAGATTTTCTGCTTTGCTTAACTTCTCTATGCTTCGGACATGACGAGATTAGTCAGGTATGAAATACTCCTCTACAGAACGGAATGCATTTTTAGGGAGCACTTGTCTTGGCCCTTTTTTAAAGGACTATATCAGTAACGTAATATAGCAACTCATCGTAAATTATTCTGTTTTCTGTACAAATCCGTATGCAAAGTACAATATTATAAATGCGTAAGTAATTGCCTATGAGCTCCGAACCCGAATACACCGATTTCACAAAAAAAATGTTTTTACGGCCTTAGTGTCGATCAGCAATAGGTAAATTTCTATTACCCGGAATTTCCCTCGTTATGAATCATTCCGTTTATTAGGAACAATAAAGTGTAACCCAGTTTAGTTGCCCATATAGTCATTTAGTATTGTCATTAGGAATCATACCAATATGTTACCAGTTTTGTACCAGTTAATCCTTGTATCACTTTCAATTTTGCTGCAAAATATTAAGTCAATTGAATAAGAATATTTTTTACATTGATTTTTTTCGACATTTTATTTGGCCGCCATTTTATTTCGCCCTCTAGAATGCGTACCACAATTTTACCAGGTTATCTCTATATCGCACTTAATGGATGCCCAAAATTTGATATTAATCTAAGTAGTTTTTCAGACTGATTTTTATAAATAATTTATTAGGCCGCCATTTTGTTTTGCTGTCTTGAATTCGTACCAAAAGTTGATTTCTATGTAATACTTGATTTTCGAGCAAAAGTTGAGGTAAATTGGATAATATGATTTTTAGTAATGATTTTTTTAACTTTTCACTAAGCCGCGATTTTCTTTAACCAAATATTGCCAGATTATCCCCACATAACTCTTAATTTTCGAGCAAACGTGTAAGTACTTTTTAGCAGACCAATGGAATTGAGAAAATATATTTTTTGGCATCTAGGGACGCCAAAACGTAAAGATATGTAAAACCAGTAATTTTTTCACAATTACAAACATTTCATTTGGCCGCCATTTTGTTCAGCCATCTTGAATGTATACTATAATTTTATCAGTTCATCTTTATACCTCAATTAATTCTTACACAAAATTATTTATTAACCCCCATTTTGTTCCGCCATCTTGGATTCGTACCAAAATTTTACTAGTTAATTTGTACCTAAAACTTGATTTTTGTGCAAAACTTGAGGTAAATCGTGTAACTAATTTTTTAATAATAATTTTTTTAACATTTGACTAAGCCATTCTTTTGTTTCACCATATTGGATTTTTACCAAAATGTTACCAGGTCATCCCCATATGACTTTAATTTTTGACCAACATTTGAAGTCAATCAGGCAAGTAGTTTTTTAGCTACGCCTCGAACCGACAGAGCAACAGACAAGACAGACAGACCGTCGGAATTGAGAAAACATGTTTTCTGGCTACTAGGAAATGTGAAAAAGTCTTGGAGGGTGATTTTTTCACGATTACAATATTTAACATTTACCAGGGAAGTAAAAGTATATTGAAATGGCTATTCTGAGACAAAAATGCATTTTTAGTGAGACGGCATTGTCGTTATGTTAACTTCTTCACAATGTTGCGACTAGAAATACTACACTAGTCGAAACGTGCGAAGAAATTAACCAAAAAAAGAAAGACGAATTTACTTTTAAGAGGTTGTCAGAGTAAGTTTAAATTCTCGATTCTGCTGCTGCACTAAAATCACATGATTTTTGCGGTCGCTATGACCGTCAGAAACCTCATTAGTCTAGCGAACGATGTTTAGTCAAATATAAAAAATGGCAGTTGACACTGAAAAATGTTTTTTAAGAAAAAGTTAATTTGTCTAAATTTGTAACAAAATATCCGAAAATCTACATTTTTTAGTAAACAAAAAATCAACTTTTTTGAAACTGGAAAAAATAAAATATAGAAAATACTAACTCTCTGATATTCTTAACGAAAAAATAACAAACTTTTACTTGGGACATTTTTTTCTTTCAGTTAATAAAAAATAAAAAAGTCGACGCGTTTTAAAGTTACTCGAATATCCCCTTAATAACTTATATACATTTTAACACACACCTACTATTAGCACAAATCATATACGTTTTTACTTCCCTCCTAAAGGTGAAGTAAAAAGATCTATAGTACACTACTGAAAATGAACTATATTGGTACCAAGCATAAAAAAGTATATAATAACGTGGTTAAAACGATATCCCTCTAGTCTCTTTAAAAACACGACTGCATCAAGGCAAAAACGATGCACTTATAATGGTTTACATGGTGTAAAAATGACTTAACAATTTGTTAACGTTTTCTGTCTAGCAGAAAAAGACGATTGCCTGTTTTTGTTTTAAGACGGAGATTTTACACGCTGCACTGGCCACAGCATCATGAAACCATTTTCTCGACAACAACGTATAATTTTACACGAGGTGTTAATTCTGCAGGTGTTTTCTTTCATTTAATTTTCGTTTTTACTATCGCCGATCTTGAAAATGAGCTCTCGGTCTTTCCGGGGAAAATGAAAAACTAAGTGTAACTACTTATTAAATTATGAGTTCCGACTTCGTAATAGCCGTAATATGGTGTTAAAAGTTATGATTGTCTGTAACACCAGATAGATAAGATGTTAAGTGCATGTTAAGTATATACACATAAACTCCCAAAACGGACAAAGGATGAAAATAAAAAAAGGGTAGTTTATAACTAAGAAGGAGCTTGGTTATTGTTTAAGTTTTATATTTACTTATTTTTTATAAATTCCTCTGTGTGTAATGTAACGAATTTAAATTAAATAAATTCATGTTGAATACTCAAGGAGATTATTTATCTCATAATAATAGGGAACAAACCCAAATATACCAACCTGCAAACGCTTGGTTTTTGAAATACAGAGTATTAAATGTTTACTTTTGATTTTAGGGACACTTAGTATTATGACTAATGCTTGCTACCCCTTTATTACTCACTAATTTTTTACTGCGACGGCACTGGCAATTTTTACAACAAAATCATATACATTTTGCTAAATAACTTGTAAACGGTGCAAATTATCCAAAAAGTCTAAGAGACCAAAAACTTACAGAAGAATCAGGAAATTGTAGTTGCTAGTAAAAAGTTCGGGTAAGTTAAGACCCGTAAGTTAACACCCACTAGATTTTTATAAAGTTTATTTAGTCGCTTTATTGACACTGGCTGGCCCGGTAGACCTTGTTCTGCCTTTTCCGTTAGATGACGCGATGAGTTTCCTATAGAATTATAAAAACATGAGGCGCATTCACCACATCGTCCAGAAATGTTGTTGAAGAAAAATATATTGTTTTTTTAGAAAAAATACGAAATATACTTAACATCTAAAGTGTATAAAATTGGTAGAGAAATGTTACAAGATACTACTTCAATAAACTATTTAAAACATATTTGATATTTTGGGGTCAGCGTATGCGAGCGTGCAAAAGTGGCAAATGTTTTTTCAGTCATTGATTTTCATGTTTTCATGGAGGTATTGTTCAATAGATTACATATTAAACGAAAAGCGATGACCCTTTCTTTAGTCACCCGCCCTGCAAAAAATAGTATATTTTTGTTTCTTAATAAGCAATATAATATCATTTAACAATGGTTTTATTGCTCTTAATAAGCAATATAATATGATATGACTGGACTGAATATATTTTAATTACATTTAAAACTATCCAATTTTAAAGAGACAACTGGAGTTGAAAAAGATAAATCGAAGTAAAATTTAAAATGATGAATTGAATTGAATTGAAATTGAATCACATTCTGTTAATAAGGAGAAAATAAATAGTGCCTCAAGCAGAATAACATCTTTTAATAAGATCGACTGGTTTAAAGGATAATAGGTTCGTTTTGAATATTCTGTATGATTGACAGTTTGACGTTTCGTATTTTACAAGCTTCTAACAAAACCATAACGCTACTTTTAACTACTACGAATTAAGTTGCAAAGTGGGAAATCAAGACCATACAAAATTCTTCCTGTAACCAATCCCATCGAATGGAAAACAGAAAGACATAAATGGTGATAAAAAGCCGATGCTAAAACACAACGGTAAGACCAGATTTTCAAGAGACGGCTCGCGTTGTTAGTGCTAGACGAGATAAATCGCGAATTTATTTTATTAGGCAAATGTAAGAGTGGGTAACGGTTCACGGGGCCTCATGATCCGAATTTCAAAGAAACCCAAGAATTTTGCATAATCCAGGGTCGCATTTTACGAGGACGAATCATAGAGGTCTTCTCTTTTATTTATGCTAGGCGCATACCTTCTTTTGTAGTTTTATTTTAATATTACGATTGAATATTAAAAGATATTTTAACGTACGTAAAATTATCCTGTAAAAAGATAACCCCTTTACAATTAAACAAATTCATAATAATACGTTCTTAAACAGCCTTAAACTGAGAGTTTGGGAAAAAAGGTGCTCCGCCTCTGATTATTTGTACGGTTTAAACTTGCAGCTCAAAGAACACTCACTGCGAGTAATCTAATCATACTTTTGGTTACCAAAGATGTAACTATACTAGTGTTACTTAAAATTTAAGAGAAAAAGATAAATCAAATAAGTTCTCTGACATTGATCATAGTTCTTATTTACGCCAATATGTTACCGTGAAACTTCATTGCCGCATTCAATAAAGGAGTAATTTAAAAGTAAGAAACATTTGACAGAGTTTTAGCATTTCGGTTGATATTTAACGTTGGCAGAGTGTAACCACGCAACTCAACAAAAAGACCTAATCAAATATTAAAATTAAATTTTTCTATTTTATATCTAAAACTATCGCCTGTTGATTAATCTACATGTTGAGATATTTATTTCAGTCAATTTAAGGGTACTTTGTCAAGTTGCAAAAAAAACAAAAAAATTCTTTATAATTCTAACTTAACTAGTAATCTGAATACATTTTAAAAAACTCTGCACGATTACTCAAAAAAGTGTTGCAGATGTATTATATTTTTGTTCAACTAGCTACTCTCATAATCTAGAGCAATCAAGCTAGATATTTTGCTGGTAATACCGTGCATAAATTAAGTTGACAAAAATCCAACGCTGAACCAACAGCACATGAGGTGAAATACTACTTTCTTGTCAACTGCTTATTACGTCCTGGACCTGTCTGGCAAAGTACCTATGTCAATAAGTATTATAGATAAACCGCTAACTGAGGCACTATAAAGACAAAATTTTCTTTAACTGACATTTGCTACGCTACAAAATTATAGTTTATGAAATTTGTATTCTCACCTTGTACAGTAAAGCCTATGGGACGTTAGTTTACCCTACTCTAAAGTCTAGAATGACAAACATGAGAAAATCGGATTACAGTTAAAAAAATTCCGAGGCATTGAAATGGATTTGCAATTTTGAATATTCCATAATTAATAGACCTAGTATACGATACCAACAAAGATTTAGCAACAAATTATATGAACATCGGCAACCAAATAATAATTACAAATGAATCTGAAAATGGCTGGAACAGAAAATATCTACTACTTTCAAAACACTAACATCACCAACAATCATCCTCAAATAACTTTCATTAATATCAGTAGATGTGTTCGAAAACAATAAAGTGTTCTTTTGCTGAGTAATTCTGAATTGTGTAAAAAAAGAGTGTTAGAACCGCAACATTTAAGCTCCATGAGACACTTGAACTAAAGTAAAAAACATAGCGAGCCAAATGTATACTCTTGGTAGTAGAAAAAGCCATTTCTAATTAGAATATTAAAGTAAAGGGCTCTCGCAGAGGCAACAAACCTTGCGTCCTGAACTATTTTTAGTTGCAGCATTTTCTCAAACATTAAAGAAAACACCCACAATGAATTTAAAAAGTTGCATGATGGAACTAATAGCTAATAATTTGCATCCATTCTAAGAGACCCCAGAAAGGAGACAACCACAAAACCATGTTGGGAGAAAACTACGTTTTGTGAGATGAACTACAACTTGACACTGTCAGCTAAGAAAACACCTTCACATTATGAAGCTGAGAGACATTTCTCTTTGTAGTGTATTACATTTATTTTGTAATTGTACTGCTGTCAGAATATCCATTCTAGGAGAATGCTGAACTACCATATCGCCAGGGTAAGAAAATTCTCATAAGCAACTTCATCATCTCTTGTAAGAATAGGTTGGTTAAAGGATTAGAATGAACGATGTTCTTAATGCAAATGTACAGCGGCACAATGGGGCCTAAATTCTGCGGCTGTAATGAGCCACTCCCGCCACATTACAGAATATAGAATAGCAAGTGATACTTTAAAATTTTCATTAAAAAACTTAAAAGCAATCCGACCCTGTATAGAAAATCTGCAGATGTTAGACGCCTACATGAGTAGAAAATGAAATCAGGACAAACAAGTGCCTTAAGACACATAACACACTTTTTAGTCGCAATGAAACAATGCTAACTATTTTATTTATATCGATGTGGTTTTATAGCATTCGTGGTTAAAATTAATATCTGATGGTCCACTTCTACGTTTCAGGAACTGAGGATACATTATTTACTTAAACGAAGCATAATACGACTTGCGCTAATGCAGTTCAACTATTCCATTGCTATGAAAATGTTTGAATTGTGCATACTTTCAATAATCTCCAAATTATGCTTCTTTATCTAATAATTAAATATTAAATTTAAAACTTTGATGTCTGTGTGCATGTGCACGGATTCACACTTAATGAAAACAAAGGAGTTTTTGTAACGTAACGAAACCAATGTAACATGTATAAAATTTCGACTAACCATTCATACACAGTGTTATTCATCATCAAATGCAATAGGGTAGTAAATATCTAGTCAATAAGTTGATTCCTTAAAAAATAGACCTGGAAAAACTAACAGACGCTGAAGAACACCAACATTTACATTTAAAATGCAACTGTCTGCTGCTACGAAGATATGATGAAACAGACACTGTTACAAATCCTTTTAAATTTTACACAAAGTACTTAATAAATGTACTACCTTCTTTTTAGTCAGCTAGTTATCTCTTACATTTGATTTTAAAAAATCGAGTTTTTTTTCTTTTTCATCATCGGTCTCATTTCTCCACATATACTACCATGGATGATGTTTCGACGAAGTAAGATCTATTATACGCATTTCACGTAAACATGATTTTCGTTTCATATGTATCGCTTCAAAGTAGATGCATGATCTGGTAAACCTGATTAGCAATCTTCTATGAACATCAAATTATTGTATCTATAAAAAATATTTAAATATCGTATTAAAGAATGATCTCTTCCCTTACTTGAGACAACCATGGTATCCATGGTATTCCACATAAGTCATTGGCTAAACTAAGCATCAATTCAAATAGAACATTCCATTATTTTACCTAAAGTTGAGTTTTTCAAAACCACTGAAGAGGCTTTCACGACCTAAAAAATTTTCAGAAGGTTATTTTGTTAACTATTAGGTAAATTACCACTAATTGTGTTTGTTAAAACTATAAGGCGATAGAGAAAGTAATGCGTTTCTGGCAATTTTTTGATATGCCACTAATTTGTGTGGAAATAGTCTAGAGCTGAATGGATCATAAAAGGTGGTATGTTGCGTCGTTTTAAGGTTTTTGCTGTCCACTGCGCCTAACACGATTTTAACGACAATTTTAGGAAAATATGGTATCGTTACACTTGTACCTCGTATAATAACAAATCAATGCATGTTTGAAAAACCTGCTATTGTAAAGTTTCTTAGTATAACATCCGTGTCCTAATTTACTTTATTGTTATATTTTACTTGGGGTTTTATGTACAAAATTATTAAAAACTATTAATTTTCTAAATCAACCAATTACGCCATCGTAAAGAAACATCATTTTAAGTCAAGTTTATATTTAAAACAAGAAAAATTAACTATAAAAATTAATATTTGGTAGGATCACCACTATTTCAATTGACCTCTCTACGAGTCATGTTTTTGTTTAAATTATTAATTATTCATTTCTAAACTGCTCCATATATGATCCATAGGATTCATATCTGGAAATCCCGCAGGCCATTATACATATACGTGCATTATCAGCCACTGTCGTTACAGACACTTTGGGTAAAGGGAACAAGAACATCCCGAAAACATAAATGAGGATATCTCTTAGTGTTCACACTTTCCTCTAGGAACACAACAAACTTTCCTTCTCCCCCATACTGTTACACCACTACTCCAAATGCCACTCTTTCTTCCCTGTATCTTTCACCCCGCTTTTTTCATATAAGAACACGTCCATCCGACTGATATAAAGTAGTAAACCTTGAATCATCTACAAACATACAATTACTCTGCTGCCCAGTTTCTTCTAGTGAGCCAGTGATAATGTTTTGAATAAGGACAAGCAGTTCTTCTTCTAGCACGAAGATTTCTTTTGCGTAATCTTGTCCTTTTGTACCATTATGCCCTTTGCAGACTTAATTTAACTCAAAGTCATAATTTGATTTCACCAAATGGCATTTCTATTGTTTTCATGAGCTGTCGTACTCGTGGCCTAACCTTAAGACCAAATATGTAGTTGCCTTCTAGACCCCTGATGTATCATCTTTGGAGACATATTAAAAATTGGTCAGAAAGGCATTACTTATTTATTGTCTTGTATAGTCAATAATGGCCCAGCCTAAAATGTTTATGACATAGATTTTACTCAGACTGTTAGGTTAATTAATTGTTTAAACATAATGTAAGCTCATTAACCTTGAACTTGCAATCCTAAGCATTTTTTGATTATAAAAGCGGCGCATTTTCCAGTGTCTTCAGACCTGACTTGAGTCTCAAAATAATCTTCTCCTAGTTATTTGCAATGATTAAGTGATAAGTGTAAAGTCAACTTAGATAACTAGTACCAATCCCCATATATCCTAACCTAAGCCTGCTACCTAAAGTAAATACTTAAGTCGTTAAAAGCCGCTAAGTATTTATTATTCGAAAAGCTTCACAAGTAGTTATTATTATTAAAGTCCCACGAGTTTCTAATATTTCTATTACAGTTAAATAAGTTATTCTTAAAAGCCCCGTTCAGTTAACGCCTATCTAAAACGCCAACGTAAGTTTCAAGAGGCACGTCCTAATCTTTTGATATACTGATTTATTGACTAAAATAAATCATACTACTGTTTTCTAAAGTAAAGTGTTTCTTTCCACATCCAACTGAGAGCTACGTAACTCTAGGTTCCCGCTGAAGGCTTATAGAGGAAGCGACCGACGCACGTGACAGTATTAATAATGGTAAAACGAATATATTTAGAGGAAGTTTACTTAAAAATCTACTTAAATTTTCTAAAATCATTAAAATATATCTATTGTTATGAAAAACTGCCTCTATAATGTAGGCAAAATAATGAGGGGTTCCATTCGTGTTAATCGTAATATCGTATAAAGCTACATCTAATCCAACCAGTTATTTATTGCTTGGATTTACCCAAAAAGTAGCTGCCGGCCATGGCGTTAGTCAAACATCATTAATAATTTTGATGTAATATTATAAAATCCTCAAGTCATTGAATATCTGAAGCTAATCTAAAAGAGCTTTGAACCAATTATTAAAAGTATGCAAAGTATAGGTAATAAATAAATAATTCCGTCTCCAGCCGGGCAATTCACCATCACCACACCAGAGTCATTCGTTTATGTTCCGCGAGACACCAATTTCTCTTTTGACATTCATTGCCGCGTGTGCAATGAATTTTAAGAAGAATCGCCGACGGACTATGGTCATTTTTTCAACCTCCCACGTACCAGATACCTACAAAGGTATTTAATTATTACAACTGTAAAGTGTGACAACCTAATATGTAAATCTTACAGGTTTTCGTTTGCATGTTACGTGATCTGCTGCTAGATAATTTTAGGTAATATTCGAAAGTATGTCTTTATTTTACCTAAGATAAAATAATGTATAGAAATAACATAGAAACTAGCGTAATAGAAAAATGAATGATCGATAGATCCGGGGTTTAGTAATGATTCAGTAAAAATACTGAAGGAGCTCCTTTGCATGAATGTATTTGCTACATGAAATATCCGATTTCAGGATATTGGCCTAGGACTTATTCGAACTTGCTCCCCTCTATTAATTTTTGACAAAATTTTGAAGTCCGTCGGGCACTTTTTTAGCTATGCCGCGAACAGGGGGGAACGAGGGAAGTAAAAATGTATCTACTGTATAGGGCCTAACCTGGTGCTAACTTAATACCGATCTACCTAGTGCCTCCGCGATGCCGATATTTCCTAAAGTCAATAAGGACTGGACATACTATTTTTTGCATTTTCAGGCAATTCTAGTGTGTCCTATGTCAGATTCTTATGTCCTGAAATAAGATATTTTCTGTAATATCTCTACAAAGCGATAATATCTAATTTTCCGTCTGTCGATTGTTTTTTAAAAAAGTCATGCCTTGAAATTAGTGAGAGAACTATTAGCAAAGCATTGATTGAATAATGGATACACACATTGCAATAATCAGTGAAGTGATAGTGCAAGAGAGAAGCAAGAAAAATAAGATTCCCAAATAGCATTCAAACTGCTGTTCGGTTACTAAACAAAACTAATAACCTGAAGTCAAGACTTAGAAAGAGAACAGATTTTAATACAACAGGAATTAAAAATGTTAAATAACATGTTGGAAAAAGGCTTTAATTTCATTTTAATGGCGAATGCGACCCCGTCAAAATTCGGCCATTATTCTTCTAAATTTACACCTAAAACCTATAAAATACATAGTAGCAACCCGTGAAGACTTAACTGTGTGGATATTTATATTTATATTTTTATAAGGGTATATTTGAACTTTCAAAGTTTTAAATGGAGAGACAAAATCAAATCCTAATAATAATCATATAATGACTATCCTAGGAGGATAAAGCTAAAACTACAAAATCCTGATAAAATAGAAACAATAATCATACCGTCGAAATTCCCGATAATCCTCTCCAAACAGGAGAACCCAAATCCAAACAAAGAATAATATGGATGAAACACGTTGAATTTGGTCGAGGGTCTTCGAGTTTTCAAAGCCAACAAATGAACAGAGTAGAGCGTTGCCATCTTATCCATCTCAAAAGTTATTTCTTGGTTTACTTTTATTATACATTTAGAACAAATCGATATTCATGTTTTTTTGAGGTAGTAGTAGCTACTACTATTACCTGTTTAATTTCCTCGTTTAAAGACAGCGATTTTGTCTATTTCTTATGACAAATTCTATCTACCATTTTTCTAGACCGAAACTATATGCCTTGGTCGCAACTTGGATTCGGAGAAAAAGCTCGAAAGAAAAGACAGATGTGTCTAACTACAAGAGCTGTCTGTTCCCTGAATTCATCCTTACAAATTAAACGTTCCTTAATTTACACCTAAATACAGTCTCTCTCTATAATTGTCTAGTGTGTGAGCTATACTGATATTTTTGTTGAAATTTCTACTATATAAATCTGTTTTCATAGAAGTACGAAGTAATACAAAGTAAACTCAGGCAACAATGAGCCCTAATTGTCAGTCTTAATATAAAGAGCATTAGTTAAGAATAGAAATTGCATAAGTATGATTTTTTAGGTGTAGTATATATGTATAAGTAAATACTATTTTACAATCTCTCAGTGGCTTTAAGACTTCTGTAAACTTTTATTTTTGATTTTCGTACCAGATGCGAGTCCCAGTGTATCCTTAAAAACCGGATTCCTATCACCCACAAAACCTATTTTATTCATATCGATGTTATTTAAAACCCAAAGCTAACAATTGGCACACGTATCCAATCATAACACTTATTCTTCCATTAACAACCGAAAGCTTTTAAAGTAAAACCCCTGTGCCATTTATAAAGTAGACAATATGGCCAAGCACATGCCAGGTGCAAAATACGACCCGACGGAAATAATAGCAATGATTGTATTCTTGTTTAAACACAATCTGTAGTTTCCGGAAGCTAGTAGTCGGTTTAAGTATAGCAGATAGGATTTTATGACGATAAAATTTGTTAGTGAAAAATTGTTTTTAATGTTACTGTGGCTGTGTAAATTACGTTTAAAAATCGGATAATTAGATATTTAGTTAGTAACGATTAATATTGAAAGATAATCACAGGAGTGTTTTTTTTCTGATTTTGAGTAAAAACATACAATTATGTAAATAAAAACACAATACATCCCAACAGTATAGCACAACACACGTCCGTAGTAATCTATCCTGTATAAGACTTCCGAATGTTGAACCGCACAGATCCGATGTCCTGTGACTCAAACTAGCCTTCAGAACTTCCACTAAATTTACTTGTTATATCTATCGCTCTCCCTTAGACAATTCCTTCGACGAGCTCTTCAACTTTCTTTCTGCTAAAGTGGATTTCCTAATTTCTGAATTCCCCTGGAGGCCTTTTTAATCAGTCAATCTCTTTCCAACTTCATCAGAGAACCTACTTACTTCTCACTCATCCTCCCACATAGCCAAAAACCATTGAACCTTTTTCTCTCTACTCACCCAGAGCTTTATCAGTCCTCCATTTTCGCCCCTCTGGGTTGCTATGACCACAATCTAATTACTGTTTTCTATCCCATATAATGAGAAGCTGTAGAATCCATGCCACCTCCTACTATGTGGCACTGAAACTCCGCTGACTGGGATGGGTTGCGAGATTTCTACTATTCCTTCCCTTGGAATGATGTTTTATTTCTCTACCAACGACTCTTCATCGTTAGTAGAGTCATCTTCAGATTTGTTCACGAATCTCGGATGATGTAATCCAATTAGGTATGGAAACCTTTATACCATATTCTATTAAGACTTTCAATCCGCACAAAAATAAACCTTAGTTTTCAAAATCCTGCGATAATGCCAAACTAGAGAAAATCCGTACTCATAACAATTTTCTTAATAATCCAACTTCAGAAAATCTACAGGCCAAAAACGAAATTATTACAAAAAGAGAAAAAATTCCTTCTTCCCAAAATAGGAGCCAATCCTTTTGGTCGCTTGCCAAAAATATTAATCAAAACTTCTTCATGAACTTCCTTCCACCGCTAACTTTTGGTGATGAAATCGTCTCCACTTCTAAACCAAGCTGAGTTTTATGGAAAACATTTCACCGCAAATTCTACTTTAATCCCTCCTCTTCACTTCCTCCTTCCATCAGTACCAGCTTTGCCATACAATATGCACGAAATTACCTTCAAGGTTAAAAAGATACGACGTACTCTCAAAACACTTAATACCAAAAAGTTCTCTAGCCTTGATGGTATTCCGGCCTTATTCGCACCAGGTTATTCCAAATGTTCTATAACAAGGGCATTTTTCCTACAAGTTGAAAATCTGCTCATGCACAACCTGTTCCCAAAAAGGGATACAAAACTGTTCCGTCTAACTACAGACCCATGTCCCTTCCCCCAATTACGACGGAGAAGTTTATCAATAATGATCTTTTAAATTACCTTGAAAGGTATAAACACAGCAAGTCTTCTTACCTTCGTAACCCACAACTGGAATAAGTCCATCGAATTTCACGGAGAAGCCCAAGTTATTGCCCTCGACATATCCAAAGCATTTGATCAAGTCTGGCATGACGCACTTCTTAACAAACTTACTGCCTATGGTCTTCCTCCAAAACTTTGTACTTGAATTGCCAGTTTTCTTTCCAACAAAAGTACTTCTGTAGTGGTTAACGTCCATTCATCAAACTTTCACCAAATCAACGCAGACGTTCCACAGGATTCAATGTTAGCACCTACCCTATTCCTACTATACATCAATGACCTGCTTTTTTCAACCAGCAATCCTATTCACAGATATGATAGCACACTGCACTCCAGTATACAGTTTTCCAAACCTGTCTCCAAGACTGAACTGATGATAGGTGCAGAGTAATGACTTTATCCCTAACCGACGACCTCATTAGAATCGTAGAATGTGGATCAAAGAACCTTGTCCAGTTTAACGCCACAATCTTGTTTACTATCTCACAAATTATGTCCCAGTACGCACACTATTCAAATGAATAATCAAATGTTGGAAGCCAAAGATTCCTTTAGCCTAGTCGCTATCAGTTTTCAGAAAGATCTTCGCTACCATGATCACTTCACCTCAGTTGGCACAACAGACATGAAGAAATTGGGTTTTCTTTTCGGAGGTCGAAAATTCTTTTATTCTGCCAACCTGTTTACCCTTTACACTTCGCAGATGAGACGCTGGCTTGAGTATTGCTCGCACATATGGGGAGCAGCCTCTCCTTCAATCCCTGATATCCTTGACTCTATCCAAAGAAAAGCTTTTCGTCTGATTGAAGATCTAAGCCTTACAAGGAAGCTTGCATCATTCGAGCATCGTCGAAGTGTAGGCGAACACATGCATCACCGTCCAACTGCAAAGACCTCCCACTTTGTTTGCTTCTTTATTCCAAGAGTGTCCCGATTATGTTATGTGTTACCAGCAAATATCTTTCCTTCTTCTCCTAATCTGCAGGTCTTTAAATCCCGCATCAATAAACGTTTCCTGTTTTTATTTAAAGCAACCACGATACCTAGTACTTAGGCCTTCGGCCTTCGTGGTCCGCACAGCTTACCAAATGAACCCATTTATCCATAAATTTTGATCTATTTCTTGATTCTGAGAACTGGTCTTTCATTTTGCTTGATTGGAGGGTGAATTTATTACAAGAGAAAAACTAAAAGTAATAACATAAGCTATATCACGAAAACATTTTTTTATTTAATCAGAAAAAAAAACATAAAAGCTCACAAGAAATGTCTAAAGTGCATTATTTTAGAATTGCTCTCACGAGTTTATAGGCATTATTAAAGATTAAGTGATTTTAATTATTACCATAAAATACGCATTTAAAAAGGTTTCAGGAAAGTTAGGTTTTGTTTGATGACAAATCCTAATTTATAGAGCACAGAGGCTCAACAAAAATGTATTTTTATAATTGTATAAAAGTTTAAAAGTATGGATAATGTAAAACGTTTTTCCCTGATATAATACAAACACAAGGAATAAAGTAAACGCATATAGTTAGAAATTAATAATCTTAAGGTAAAAATTGAATTCCCAGATCTGTAATGAAATTCGTTAATTTTAAACTTTCTCTTTGTATAAACTCTACAAATAAAGCTACCAATGATAAATATCTGATTTCAAAACGATGCTTCTAGAGAAAATGTCCTTTTGTTATTGGAACCCGCTACGGACATAATGTAATATAATGATAAAGATAACATGCAAAACTGAACAAGAGAAAATAATGTTGGATAAAGGTTGTTATATCGAGATACGCTTTGAAGTAAAGCGTAAATTAATTTTAAAGTCTATATTGAAGAACACGGATTATTGAAATGCGAATACGGTGATACAATAGCAGCACAAGCATGAACCGATACCTTTCGTTCGGAAGTAGTCGACGTGCAAAACGAAGCAAAATGATACTAGAACAGGTAGTAATGAAATTATAAAATGATATTTATATACAAGGGGGAACATTTAACTGTCTATAACTTGGAAATAATTTTTAATTTGGATAAACTCATGTACCCCATCAAATTGATTTCTTAGACTTCTAATCTTCTGGTAATCGTGACGTCATCTTTATAAGAATTATTACTTTATACTTCTTTTTTTAATTCAAGACATGAAAATGGCATTTTACAATTATCATTTTGGGCCAGTTAAACTGAACATTGCCCTTTCCCATCTGAAGATTTTAAGATCCATTAGATGGCATGACTTCCCGTTTAACTCAAAAATCAAAATCTACAGTTCTGTTCAACGGAACAACAAAATATACCAATTATTGCAAACGTTACGACAGTGAGTCGTTTTAACATATACGTAAATGGCACCACAGACAGAATCAGAGAAATTCTTAGAAAACATAATCTACAAGCCAAAAACAACCATTAGTGAACATGAGAAACCACAAAGTTATAGGATTGGTTTTTTGCTCAGACAGAGATCGATCTTTCATCTAATTGTACTATGCGTATTTCCCGATTCGCCTATTTCTTTTTCACCTATTCAAACGCCTATTCAATCCTTTAAGAGTTTTAACAAAATAGGACGATGACGATTCTTATTATTTGTCAGTTATGTAATATATCTTCAATTTGATTCAATTTATTATGGATATTTTGTTACATAATGGAAGCGATGCCAGTCGGAGCGCAGGCCGCGCGGAGGCACTAGATGCATCGGTACTAGGTTAGATGTACAGCTTGGATGCATCTAGAGATGGGATACCCGGCTCAAGGGATCTGAATCAGCAAAACGAAGGTTTTAATACTTGATTTGTGTGCAGAATTACTCCGCCATAATATATTTACACAAAAATTTTACCAGTTTATCTCTAAATCACATTTTATTTTTGCGCAAATCTTGAAGTTCATTGGATAAGTAGCGTTTTAGTAAGTTTTTTTACATTTTGCGAGTACGCTATTTTGGTCCGCCATATTGGAATTTTATCAAAATATAACTATTTCGGATCAATCGGATAAGTACTTTTTTGAGCTATGCCGCGTACAGACAGAAAGATCGAACGACAGAATGACAGAAACGGGAGAACATGTTTTTCGGCTTCCAAGAACCCGAAAACGCAAAGATTTTCAAAAATCTAGAAGGGTGATTTTTTCCACAATTGTAAAACACAAAAAATACGAAAAATGTTTTTTGTCGGTATCCAGCGAGCTAACGAGAGACCGGCCCACCTCATGTGTCCCAGTTCAAATCGCGCCTATCGGCCATTAGTTCTAGTCGAAGCCCATAAGCGATGGCACATTGAACTAAACGTTGTCATGTCTCCATTTCAAAGATCCGTTCGCGATATTTTTAAGACCCGGCTCCAGCGAGTCAATACAAAGATCCGGATTCCGGATCAGGCGTGAGCGATACATCTCTAAATTCATCAAACTTACCAGACCGCAGTTCTTTTGCGCCCAACTTTTCGTCAAGAATTTCTAAGTCGTCAAGGAAGACGAAATGAACAACAATCGTATTATAAACACTTAAATCATAGGTTTCACCATAGGTGGCTTTTGCTTCTCGGTATTAAAAGGAGTACCACGTCCTGACGAAGGAAAACTGTTAGTCAAAAACGAATATTGACCATACTTCATTGTATTTTATATATATATATATATATATATATATATATATATATATATATATATATATATATATATATATATATATATATATATATATATATATAGTTATTAGTATAAAACTTAAAACATTCAACATAGTACGTACATTAGAAATATGATATAATAATCGTAATACCTACATAATTTATTGCTTATTGCTCATTATTTTTGGAATTCTATTAGTTTCCACAACGATAGACATGGATGAAGCCAAAAAGGAATAAAATTGACAAGGAAGCTTGTAATGATCTTATGGTAATTAGGCGGAGCATCTTTAAATAATCGCATTTCCCTATGCTTGAAACAAAAAAATTAACTAATTTCCTTGTAAAGCTTATTATGCTCTTATTGGGTAGCGGCATTTAATGTAGGTTCTTACGGGTATTAAATTACTATCTCATTTGTTTCTTGAATTTTTTAAATCGGAAATAGCATAATGAGAATCGGTTTTTCTCCGTTTCTCATATACTTTTAAAGTTTTTGTTCGGCGCTGTTCTGTGAAAAGTAGCTATTAATTTGTTAAAAGGATACACCTGCTCTATGCATATCTGATAGATAAATAATTATAAATTAGCTAGTGGTATATCTGTCATAAATATAAATTCTGAAAGTACCAGGGAATTAATAGGAGTTATTTTCTGTAGCTGAAATAAAACAACTGTCAAGTGAAATATGGTAACATCCCTTAATGGTAATTTAATATCTTGCTAATTGATGTAGTAAATAAGATTAAATGATTTACAAAACAGACGATGCTTTAAAAAATATTATATTTTAAGCATAATTCGTCATACATATATATTAATATAATAACAAGAGTTCCATGAAAAGGTCTCTCTTTTTATTAATGTATTTAATAATTATTACAAAAATGAAAAATAATGATATTTTAATCAAGGATCACTTCAGACCTTTTATTCTTCAGTATCTAGGTTCTATCGCATTTAAGAATGGTCGCCATTTTGAAACAGATGATTTTATTGTCTTTTTCAAAATATGTGTCACTCGATCCGCCTTTTCATTTAACTTTTTTCTGTGAAATAGCGCCCAAAGTTATATATCATAATATCTCTTATATCTTAATTAACGTTGGCTGGGTTAGTTTTTATCTCTTCCTTTATTTATTTTTCAGATTTGCGCGTAGTAATAGAAATACTAGAAAGAGTAACTTTACATAGAAAATTATTTATGTTTCATTTTTTTGGTCCAGAGAAATTACAGACTCTGGAGCCAAACTGGCCGAGTCCGACACTGTTTCAGTGGCGTAGTTTTAGGAGTAGGCTTTAAATATAACTAATACACTACTAAAAGATTTAAAATTTTGTTTCAATAGATTTTCGCTAAATTTATTGTCAGCCAAATATGCCGCATTGCGACGTTTCTATGAAAATAGTGACAAAAGCTTTTATGCAATAAATATCGACGACAAATTAATACGAAGAAGACGGTTTTGCAAGTCATTTAGACATTCACAAAAGATGTTTTTACCTTTTAATATGTCAGACAAAATGAAGCAACATAATAGTTCTTTGTATTCTGACTAATCAGAATTTTGATAGTGTTTTAGATATTTCAACAGTATTATTATTAGTTTGTAATAGTTTTTTTTTATTTACATGACCATGAAGCAATATCTCAGTTCAAACAATTTAGCTGCAAGATTTAGAATGCATACTTAAGAGATTTATTTGCGTTTTGTACTAAAACTTATATTTAAAACAGGGACGTAGCGAGGGAACAGATGACCATCTTAACTCTATATGTAGTCAAATTCTTATATTTATTATTAATATTTTATTTTTCAAATAAGAAACTAATGCGAGAATTAAAACTCTTGAATATTTAACCACGATTTTAGTTCACCCAAGGTGGCGGAGCTGGAAAATGTCTTTCAATTTTATGTATCCGGACACAAGCAAACAAATGAATTGATAAAATTGTAAATTATAGACTCTAGCCTTCCATATTACCAAGCACCAAGTAGTGATGTCCAAGTGAAAAAAAATTGGTATTTACTGTTTTTCTACTTATTTTATAGACATAATGAACATTACAAGTTAGGTTATAGGTGCTAGAATCTTATATATAGGTCAGCATGTCGAACAAACATTATTGGCTATTTATGTATCAAACAACTTTTTTTTTGTTAGAGTAACCTTTAAAGTCTTAAGGCGGTTATGGTAGCAAAATGGGCATTTTCTATATTACGGAAGAGATATCATAGAGTGGTTAAACTAACAAATAATTGGATTGAAAATCAAGCATTTGTTAGGTAGCTACCGAAGAGTCCAGAAGATTTCTTCAAAATCGTTTGTAATATAGTATTACCCCAAATGTTACAGCTTTATTTAAAATTACAAAGTCAGCTAAAAAAGAGAAAGTACATTTAGTTTTTCAAATTCTCCACAAATAACAAAATAGCAAATTCACCCATTCAACCCATTTTAGCTTATTTCGTGGTATATTTTTTTAGTCTAATGATAAGGCTCGAATTGGACATACTCTACACAGTCAAAACAAAAAATTTTAGGGTAAATCTACATTTTCTAGATTAGCATCTAATTATTACACAAAACGATGCTCAGTGTTATACAGCTAATTTATTTTTCCTCTATTTTCAATGATCTCATATTATTCCAAAGTGATTGTTTTGTTGTTAAAGCATTTTTGGGCTTAGTTTACTTTGTTTTGTTACATTTTTACGATTTTTATTTTAGGTTGTATAAACATTCGAAATAATGAATTAACGTTATTAAAACAAACTCTTGCAAATTAGCGTGTTATTCCTACTTTCTCCTTGGTATGAAATCTTTAGCTGGCATATTATGAACCTCAAAAATATTTTGCCCAAAGTGAATTTATTGTTTCAATAAATTCTACTTATACATACACATACTCATTTATTCTGCAAGAATTAAATTACACTTCAGACTCATGTCCCGAATCATATCATCAATAAAGTTAGATATAAATTCGAAAAAGATGGTGAGAAAATTTACATGAAGAACTATTCCAATCTATTTTATTCCAAATTTTATAGGAGTGCGAATGTCTTAAGTCATTAGTCGTAATTTCCTATAAGCTGCACACTAGTAATTAAGCGTGATGAAAGTGTGATCCAAAACGTAAATATTATCCTCTTTGAGAATTTATGAAGACTAAGCTTAGCACTGAATTTATAAGGGTAGTTAGGTTTTTTAGCAAAGGAAGTGTTAACTGGAAACATATTAACATCTGGGCTAAAAGTACTTTATAGTTTTAGGCGAAAATTGTTACACATATCACATACTAATTTTAAAATTCGTATTTTGGTATTGCGCCATTTCGAACTTAACGGGTATTTGCTACATGACAAATCTATAAGAAAATTGGACAGAGAAATGCAAAAACAAGAGTAATAATAATTTGTCTTGCTAAAGCTTGTTAAATTATAATTGAAAGTTGGCTAAATTTAAATGAGAATGAACAAGTTGTTTACCCGATTTTTTTGTTTATAAAGTTGTTTTTATTAAGACTAATCTCAATTCTTTTCAGGCCGGTTTAAGTTAGTAGTAGCATTTATTGAAACTGGACGCTATTTATTATAATTAGTAGTACACATGTATGTGATTAAGTCATGTTCGCTTTTACTTTCTGTCTATAATAAGCATCTCTGTTTCAGGTATGCAAATGCACTGATTTATTAGCAAAGCCAGCCTAATGAAAATTACTCAAAATATCAATCGTACTTTTTATTCCTATTTTATTGCGAAGCCTTAAATGTCATTAAAAAAATGCGTTATTGTAATAAAGAAAGAGGTACCTGGTAAGGATCACTTTTCATTTTTTAATTGACCAACTGAAAAAATAGAAATTTGTTTGTTATCCGCTATGTTTTCATTTTCACTGAAGTATATTAATAAGGATAACACTAAATGTGTTTAATAATGCTTTACGATTAAGTCATTATAATTTTTTATAAAACTTATCGTGTTCAAAATATCCTTAAACATTGTACGCACGAATAAGCCAAAAGTAACAGATATTTAGTTTTTCTGTCTCTTTTCAACTGTCAAATTGCCCTCAAGACTTTCACGAGAAAATTAAATATTCAAATGCTAGTATATTCATAGAAATGAGAAGTACTTGTCTTCGCAAATACTGTATTTTGTTAAACCAAAAATTACGATAAAATTAATTATTTTACTTCTGGAATGTACGTTGGAATCTTATCTATATTCATTAAAAAAATTTTATTCGTGGTACATCGTCCTCTTACTGTTTCTTTGATAATTTTTTTTTAATTTATTTATTATTGTTTATTATTAGTAACTCAAACTGTTACACAATACTAAAGAATAATTTGCACATCATATCAATAAACACAAAGATAACGAACAAAGTTGCATAATACATGCATTAAAACAAGAACAGTTTTTCACCTAATCAGATGTAAATCGTATCCAAAACGGTTTCTTCATCGTGAATATGTAATAAACTTGAATGCACGCATCCTCTATTAATAATGCAGTATTATTAAATAGACCAGTATATCGAAATAATTGCCGTTTAGACCCTATCAGACGTTGAATGTATGGTTTTTCTAAGTAGATGAGACAGAAATCTAAAAATGATCCGTTATGCTGTTCATCCTCTGGAAAATACTGAAACGGTTCAACAACCTAGTAAGAAGGGATTAATTACTTTAAGAATTAGCAATTTTATTGAATAAGTTTTTAAATTTATATTTTTTCCACAAGCTGAATTTGTAGTAATTGATTATATTTCATAATAGTTTTGAATTGGGAGTTATGTTATATTTATGTTTCATAATGGCTAGGTTTTTATTTTGCGGCTTTCCTCCAACTATATTTCAATAGACAATCAATCAAAACCATTTTAATGAATTCCCTGCAGAATCCTTCCCGAGCTTCCCCGAGTAATCCCATCCGACAGTAACAGAGTAAAGTAATTCAAGTCCACGTAAAGCATGTGCTGTTGTTAAAATCATGTTGGTTAATTAGTTTTTTCTAGTTTTGGATTATTACTTATGTTTGTTAGATCAGACTCTATAATGGAATAAATATCGTTTTTTTACACTTTTTAGTGATCGTAGTTCTGCTTAAACATCATAATAATTCTTATTTGTATCATCATGATTTCCTGGTCCTTGAAGCACCTGCTTAGTTCTATTCTCGAAAACATTAAGGTAAGACATTTTTCTGGACACATTTGGGAATTTTAATAATCCCATCCGACAGTATAGTAATTCAAGTTTGCATAAAGCATGTACTGTTGTTAAAATCGTGTTAGTTAATTATATTATTTATTTCTAGTTTTGGAATATTACTTATGTTTGTTAGATCCGACTCTATAATATAATAAATATGGTTTTTTACACTTTTTAGAAATCGACGAATTAGTTCTGCTTAAACACCAACATAATTCTTATTTTATCATCATGATTTCCTGATCCTTGAAGCACTTGCTTAGTTCTATTCTCGAAAACATTAGGGTAAGACATTTTTCTGAACACTTTTTGGAATTTTAGTAATCCCATCCGACAGTAACAGAGTATAGTAATTCAAGTCCACGTAAAGTATGTACTGTTGTTAAAATCATGTTGGTTAATTACTTTTTTCTAGTTTTGGATTACTACTTATGTTTGTTAGGTCAGACTCGATAATATAATAAATATAGCTTTTCACACTTTTTAGAGATCGACGAAGTAGTTCTGGTTAAACATCAACATAATTTTTATTTGTATCAGCAGGCTTTCCTGATCCTTGAAGCATTTCTTAGTTCTATTCTCGAATACATTGTGGTTAAGACATTTTCCTTTACACTTTTTGGAATCAACCCTCCCCCTTTTTAGTGTTCTGCTGTAAAATCAATACTTATTTCTTGTTTGCTTTCGGTATTGCACAGTTTATGATTTTTAATGCTGCAATCAACAAAATTTATAGAAAGCAAGTTTCCAAACTTGTTGATGATTGCAACAATAATAAAAAATATTTTATTTACTGAATCTATTTATGAAATTACATTTTGAAGTCATCCAGTTTCTCCGAATTTTCAGTTTATGATTACCATTTTAAGCTCATTAGGATACATCTAATTTAAAATTCAACTAGATTATCAAATATGGAATAGTTGATACTGTTTAAAAATCTCAGCAATGTGTTTTAGAGAGATATCCAGGTATTTACATAAAAACAAAGACAGTTATTATTCCATATAGACGAACCATACAATATTAAATAAAAAGCCCCTTAAAAGGACCCCAACTTTGCATTGTATTCCCTGAAGTAAGGATCCCCATCGGGAGGTTTCCGTACAATTTCACGGCTAGCGCTTCCACTATGTAGCAGTCTCGTACGTCCGAGTTTAGTTGTACATACAAATATTTCTAAACAAATAGACCTAACTCACGCTCTCAGCAACTCGCCATATTGCGCGCTAGCTAATATTTCGATTAAATGACGATAAGAACGAATACAAGTGGTGAATTTATTGTACATCTAATGGAACATTTAGGCAAGGTATAATCGGCTATGATAAAAGTCAGAGAGAGTCAGTTTTAGAGAGACGTCAATGTATTTACACATTTCTATAAAGAAAAAATATGCACACTGCAAAATAATATTTTGATTACCAGTTTATCATTGCTTTTCGATTTTGTATTCTTCTAAACTTCATTTAAATATTTAATAATTATTCTTCCAATATATTCTAAAAAAATATATTTTTTGGCTTGTCTATATATAAAACATTTTTCGATATCATATAATTACATAAAATTTATATAAAACGTCATTGCGCCATTTTGTTTCGCTATATTGGAAATCTCATCAGTTCGTCATAGTACCATTTTTTTTTTAAATTTGAAGGTATTCACGAAAATTGTTTGCACACACAAACGACATAATTTCCTATTATCAAAAGGTGTGTTGTGGAATAAAACTAACAATTGCGAATTTGCACCCTCCCCAACCTCGGAATATAGAATACGTTTGTCACCACAAAGCTATAATTTGTAATAAGAGGAACGCAAAACAACACATTTTGCATTTCAAATTAAATATTACCTTTTTTATTAAGGAAATTCTTTTTGAACCTATAAACCAAGTGGAAGTACTGATTCACAGCTTGTAAATGTACAATAAATATTTATTTTGAAAGTGCAATTATAACAACATATCTTGTTGGTTCACATGGATGCTAGAATTTCAAAAATGTCGTTTTATTTTACGGATATAGTATTTATATTAGCTCTTACGAATTTGTTCAAAGACTTGGCTATGGGGTTTCCTTCTAGCTTTACCTGTAATATTTTTCCTGACGTATTTATCACTTTTAATGAGAACTTTTGCCTACTCATCTGCTGGTCTAGTAATAAATAATCAACTAATAAACAAGTTTAGAAAAGACTTATTATGAATAACTAGCTTTTCATCTGATCTGAATATGATACGAATAATAACCTTTTAAAATAACATCAAATCAAAATACTATTACTTGAGAACATAAGCTTAGTTAAGTAAAAATAATAATAATAATAAAAACTACACCATTGACATTGATCAAAAAAACAAAGATATAAAGTGTCAACACGTTTACAAATTCTTTCAATTTTTTCGCTTGTATCTGTAATCCTGTAAATTTTGATCTTAAGTAATGATCATATTTTTCTGAATACCAAATAATTCTTGTTCATGAGTGAGGCTGTACATTTTTGTGCTAATAAGGTTATGATATTTTTTTAATTTTCTTTCCAGTTAAGGATTGAATTATTCCAAAGTTAGACTCATCTGCCAATGATCATACGAATCGGCCCAAATGTGCTTAAAGTAAGAATAAGAAAAAAACTACTAAAAAATGTTTTATATATTTTCTAAGTTAGCTGTTGCTGTAGATATAGTTCATCTAGGCGATAATTCATAATTTTATACCTGAAAAATTCCATGAAGTAGCAGTATCGCACTTTTATGTTTAGTTATTTAGCCAGATGAATAATTCCGTGTTCTAAAAATAACTTTTTACTCCAACGTTTTCTCAGATCTTTACATTTTAGGGTCCCTAGATGCTAAAAAGCATATACTCTGAATTCCGTCGATCTGTCTGTCTGTTTGCGGCACAGCCCAAAAACTACGTCTCCGTTTTACTTCAAATTTTGTTAAAAAATTAATGGTCTTTGGTAAAAATCCAATGTGGTGGAACAAAATGGTGAGCTATTAAAGTGTTAAAAATTACTATTACTAAAAATATTGAAATACTAAATTTCTTCATAATAACACCAAAAGTCGGATTACATTTGTCAAAGTGTGTTTAGTTTTATAATTATCCAATTTATAACTTTAATTGTATATTATTTAAATTAACCTTTTAAAAGAATATAATATTTATATACATTTCTACATACAAAAGATAGACTTAAAGCGTATACAATATATATTGTTGACATATAAAAGTACAATGTATTATAATGAATAAATAAACGTGAAGAATTTTTTTTATTAGATAAATCAGAAAAATATTTCTTAGATATTCGTCTATTGATAAGAAACTATTAGATGTAAGATATGCCACCATTGCCTTTTTTGAACATGTTTACAGGCAGCATTTTCACAGAGGGTGGCAGCAGGTAGATTTTTATTTATGGTTGGCAGTGTATATGTATTCCCTACGTCTTGTAAAGTGTTCTTGTACATCATCGTGTATTGTGTACATTTGTGATTTTGAACCAGACATTGTAGAATGTACAATAAGATTGCAGTCATATTTGTACATTGATGTATGTCTCCAAGCTAACAAGGCATAGGAGATATTAGATTCGATGCAAGCGTGGTATGCTGATAAAATAACCATTTCAGGCACCAAATTAATAATACTCCCCAGGCATAGAAAACTTTCGCATGGGTTATCAATAAATAGATTCCATGTAAGGTTGGAATCAATTTAAATACCCAAAAAGCTAGTTGAATCTGGACATTCAGTTCCCTGACATGTTTAGATTTAAGAGATTACTGACAAACCAATTGAAATCCTCCATTGCCTCCTTTAAGCAACGAAGCTGAAGTCATTTTTGAGTACCGTGGTGTCATTAACAAATAATACAGAATCTGCACTGGGATTGCTTCTCTCCAAATCATTGATATAGATAAAAAAACAGCAATTTAAGTATCGAATCCATTTAACATTTAAGACATCCATCAAATGTCAAAAAACTGATTTACATTTGAAGATATGATGATTTTACTTTTTAGCTTTTTAAGTCGAAATTTTAGTATCTCGGCTTGGCCGCAACCAATGCCACCACACAGATATGACACAATTTATATTATATGCATATGTTTATTTGGCAATATTGTATAAATGGTAAATTTTATTATAAAGTAAGTTTTGGGTACTTTCATATAAAAATAGGTAAAGTTCTTTTAGCAGAACTTATCCGGAAAAGTGACACATTAATATTTATATATTGTGTGTTAAGCTATTATCAAATAACTATATGGATATTTAGTAAACTGTGTTATATGTGTGATGGAATCCGTTAATGGGGAATTCTGGGTAAAGGCTAATTTACCGATTTTTTAATTATTTACTTATTTTCGTTACCGCCCCGCAACATTTAACTATGTGAACGAGTCTCCACTGACTGAAACCATATAATAACTCAACAACAACTTATAATTTACTCGTTCGGGTCTCGGTATATAGGTACGGTCGCTTTGTCTTCTTCGCAGGAATCTTGAGGGAAAATCTCGTTAAATTATGCGAACTTGCTGTAAATATAACAGAAAATGACATATGCCCGGAATAATGGTCGGTCTAATGGTTTATTATTAAGTGAGGATGCTTGCACCGAACATATGAAAAACAAACGGATTTCAAAAACCATATACAAATCATTTTCTATGACTGCGCTTAAAGATAATAAATATATATAGTATTCCGGGTGATAAAGAACGTAGGGTGAACGCCGCCATTTTTACAAGCTTCTGCAATTGTTATTTGGCTTGGTTCAGATTCTGTAATCCAATTTATGTATAAGTACCTCATCGATTTTAAATTTGAACTGTTTACATAGGTCAGATTATAATACAATATATTCACATTCAAAAATCGTGCTTAACATGAATTAGGAAAGTAGGTATTTTGCGTAGGAAGACATTACAGATTACAGTCACGAGTGAGAAATATTGCCACGGCGACGAGGTCGTAGATCGAATACTGGTAAACACACGAGTGCAGTAATATGCTTTACCGTACGTGTAATGAACAACATTTTGTCTACGACATCAGCAGTTTAATCTCCTTGGGGATAAACTCGTGGACCAGTCGGGGTAATGATTCAATTCCCAAAGTGATAAACCCGAGTCTCAGTCGGGCAAAAAAAATTGTTTTTTCCACCGATCTGAACGAGTCCAACTCGGGCGATCCTCGGGGACTAGCACCAAACACATGAGCAAGCTGATACGGGCATCGTTTCGGGTTGTTTTCGCCTGTTTTCGTCAGTATTGTTTATACAATACAATACAATATTAATAAAAATATATTATATTATTAGCAAATAATACGACAATTATATTCAGGCCTCTCCCCCTTTCTGCTTCTCTGGTATTTTAACTTTATTTTCGTTTTTATCAATAAATAGGTAAAAGTAATAGAAAAAAAATATTTCAACACAAGAATGTTTGTAAATAAGTAAATATAAATAAAAAATTACCATATCATTTCCTTTTTTCATTTGTACAACTCCGTTATGTAGCTATATTGGGGGAAGGGAATAATATATTTATATGGGTTAAGTAGAAGTAATATACAAAAACATATTTCAACACATGACAAGGAAGTTAAATAAAAACAAACAAACAAACAACTTAAAATGAGTCTTATACTACGTGCAATAGATAAAAAAACATATTAAATTTGTAAAATTCTGTAGTACTTTTAATTTACCTTTGAGACTTTTGTGAATCCACGGTGACAGGGAAATTTCTGAAAATCAAGGAATACATTAAATACACAATGTACTTTACTTGTTTTTGGTTTTTGGTTGAGCACCGGTACGCCCCTCCTATATTTTTACTTTTTAATGATTTTTTTTCTTGATATTTTATAAAGGAAACAGAAATAAAATTCTACAACTCCTATACTTAAAGTTTTTTGTATCCTCTAGGTACGTACCAATAATATAAATGAAAACTCTATACATATTTTTATACATGAACAGAGCTCTAGTTCTTGTAATAAAATAAAATCGATACAGAACACTTCCTATAATTTGCTACATATTCTCCGCATAGGGTGCTCGCTTTCAGACACCGTAATTACCTACCATAATATGCAAAATTCATCATCTTCCAATCAGCAAATAATGACCACCTATTGAACAATCTGCCAACAGAGTCATGCGATGTAGTGGCATTCCTGTAGTGGAAAAAAGTGCGGCAACAAAATTAATTCCTACACCTTCCTTCCTGATCTACACGTGTATCAATTCATCACCCAAGAACGGCCACAGGAGATTCTCCATCGCTAACGGTTCTTCTGGTATAAACCGTTCAACTTTGATTTGAAAAGATTTTACGGTCTAAAAGGTGACTATTATTAATTGCAGTAATACTATTTTTTGTCAGGACCAAACAGTTCTTGGATAGTGACTGTGTTTATTACGGAGACTCTTATCTCAATAATATTTAATTTTAATAACATAGGAAAGTTCTCACATTTTTGTTTGTTGAAACTAAGTGTACTAGATGAAAGAATTTTATTAAAAGTCCCTACGACGCGACGTCTTACCGTTTTATATCTTTAGTGTATTGTAACCAGATTATATTAGTTTTTTCTAAAAATAGTAATTTGGTGAATTTGGTTTCCTAAGACACTTTCTTTTCTGCATAAGTTGCAAATTAACAGTAAGGTTGCTTTAAAAAAATCACTAATTAATCCAGTATACAAAATTTAGGAATTTTTATAAGCCTCCGCGTGTTTGTTCAAGCATTATTTTCACATCTCCTCATATTTTTAACTGCCTTAAAGAACTGAGGAATTGCCTAATTAGCTTTTAATTACAAATAATTCCCATGTGGACGAATGGGTAAGATTTAATATATTATTACTATAGACACAAATTGTTGGATTACGCTACAAATCATAATTAATTTATTATTTTGGAGTAAACTAAAAAATACGTAAGAAAAGTCTGCTTTAAAAAATTCTTAACCATTGATGCAGAATTTATCTAGAACATGCAAGAGAAGGTACCTATCTTAGGGATTGACCTGACAGATAACCAAAATCGCCAGAATACTGAGTAATCATCTTCTCTTAAAATTCCCAGTGAAATTTTTAGTAGCGTTTTTTCTCATAGCTAGGTCGAGAGCGTAATAACATCAAAGTTCAATAAAATACCGTAACTTTTATCAAGAAAACGATAAAAGTTTAAGGTGAGAAAATACGGTGTTTCTCATAGTGAACTCATGAAACATATTTTTTTTATGAATAATAAACTTCCTGCATAGCGGAAAAACAAATACATTATTACCTTTTGACTTGTAAACATTAAAAATAATCCGTATTTCCTTAATAACATGAAGCAATCTTATAAGTGTAAGGTAACAAGACGTAATAATATTTTAATATAGTAATTAACATCGACAACCACAGTATATTAACGTTCGATCTGCAGGTCCAACTTATTATTATTAAAATAAATGAAGTTAAGGCAAACGAAAATATATGTAATTTTGCTGTGAATGGTACTTATTTTAGTTTTATGCGTAATCAGTCAGTGATAATCACCAGCATACTAAATTCAAACGTTTTTTATGAAACAAATATACAAAATATTTTTATTAAATAACATTTATTTGTGAATCAACCAACTTTTTTTTCAAAAATGTGTATATATATATATATATATATATATATATATATATATATATATAGAATTATTGTTACATATTGTTAAAAATAAGGTTAATGTAACATATTTTTTAAAAAAATCCAAAAAAAAACCGATATTTCGAGATTCTAACTTAAGCTTTCAGATCGCCCTAACTATAAAAATATAACATTATAACAAAATGTATTATTGTAATTGTAAAGAAATAACCCTCTGAAATTTCTTCAGATCTTCATGTGTCTGTCTCTCACTCAGTCTGGCTTTTCACGACATAGCTAAAAAACTACTTGCACGATTCCCTCCAAATATTGGTCTAAAATTAAGGCTTATCCGGGGATGACATGGTAACATTCTGCTAAAAATCCAGTATGGCATAACAAAATGGTAAAATGTAAAAAAAATTATTACTAAAAAACTACCTAATCAACTTGTCTCAAATTTTGCACAAGTCAAATCGGACATGGGATTGGACTTTAACAAACCCAGTAATTTTGGTACTAATCCAAGATGCCGAAACAAGAACATAGCGGCCTAATACAATGTTTAAAAAATCAATTTATTCCATTGCGCAAGAATTAAGTGTGATAGGGGGATGAACTGACAAAATTTCGATACGAATTCAATATGGCGAAACAAAATGGCAGCCTACCAAAATTTTGAAAAAATCAGTTTAAAAAACTACTTACTTAATTGATTTATATATTTATTATATTACCCCAAAATCAAGTGTGGTAGGTAGAAGCTGGTAGAATATTGGTGCGAATCCTAATTTGGTGGCGCAAAATGGCGAAATATTATGTTGAATAAAAAATCGATATATTTCGTTTTCCCTGAACCTGCTATGATATTAATCCTTCCTTTTATTAAGAATAATAGAGAATGATCCTTTTTAGGTTAGCCTAGAGTTGTTTACTGGTTACATATATAAATTAGATGACAAATGTAAGGATTCCTTATGAAGAAACTTCAGGTTAATTAAAATTTTAATCTGTAAATGATCTGAATCATTTCTTTTTTGTCTACCGAAGTGAAAGAAAACACAATATTGTATATCTGTGTTACTTAATGACTATGTGCGAAACTAAATAGGGTCTTTTCATAATATAAAGAAAATTTCATGAGAAAAGTCCCGGATTACCGATTTTTTTTCTTTCCAATAGCATAAAATGAAAATATGGTTTTAATAAAATAATCTATAGCTATTATTTTGTTAATTTATCTCATTTGATAAATTAACTCCCGATGTAAACGCAGTCAATAATTAACAAGTTGCCGTTTAACATGGATATTATATTGAGTAAAGCATAAAAAGCGTTATCTTATTAAATCGGCACCGACAGCAAATTAGAGTGCTAGTAAATTTGGATCATAACATAACTGAGAATTAATAGGTCTTTCTATGGTCTGACTTAAAGACACCACAAAAGAAATAATTGATTTTTCTTCTTTGGAAGATTGGTATCTAGGGCAGATCTTTGTCCCAATTAAGACTTTTCTTATTAAAATGGCTTTTTGAATATTTATTTTTTATTATTTATTTTATATTTATTTATTTATTTATATTCAAATTTAGTATTGCATACAGGGTTGTCCCTAAGTATACGTTGAATGTTAAATTATTAGGAACTTTTAAGAAAAATATAAACGTGTGGCCGCTTTTGAGGTACCGGGTTTTGAAATATAACACAAAAAAAAAGATTTTTGTTCATGCTGAAAAACAGATTAAGGTACATTATTGAAACTTGTATCCTAACAGTATTGAAATAACTTAATTTTGTTGGTGTACCGTGAGAGAATTGAAATCACTTTATTTTGCAATTATTAAAAAAATTCTTCTTCTTGATTCATTCGCGTTCACAGAGTCCGCATGGAATGAATGGTGCGCAACTGGTTTTTTTATTGGTGTGGCTTATTTCTTTAAATCGCCAACTTATAATACAGAATAAATGTATCTTGTTTTTTTTTAATTTTCAGTGATTCGCCACTTGAATTCAAATGAAAAATTTCAAGATCTTAATAAGTAACTAACCAAAACTCATTGAAACGTATTAATTAATACAAAATGTTTCTATTAAGAAATGTTTTGGCGTATAATCAATTCACTAGACGATTTCTGAGATGGTCAATGGTGTAAATTGGTGCAGAGTATACAATTATTTTTAAATGTTATCCTAGAAAGTAATCTAAAGAATTTAACTTTGGCAACATGGCGTCACGGTTGGTTTGGTTCTTCTTATTCCCCTACCTCTGCTTCGACTTGCGTATTGCCGATCCAGATATTACCTTTTTGTCACACTGGACTGAGCAGGAACCCCATCCTGCAAAAACCATAATGGGTATGATGAATTGATGGGCACATCTTTCAGCATGATGGGTAATTCATACTAATTATTATTACTGAAACCTATTTACTGAAAATTGTTATTGGTGATAAACTTCTGCTATAGCATGTGAGTTCTGTTCATGTAAGTGAAATTGCATTTCGGGAAAAATTTGTATTATCGGTAGAAGGAATAAGGCTAATATTACTTGTAATGATTTACCAACTTTTCATGTACTTTTGTCAATATAAGCAGTTTTTTCCATAAGAACGGTTTCTTCTAGCTCGGTTAACCTCATTGTTTTTTGGTTTCCCAGGAATATCAATACATCCTACAAACGTTCCTCTTTCACGAAGCCATGTATGAATATTTAAAGATTTTTAAAAATCACTGAATTAATAATTGTATTTTTTCACCAAGAACGGCTCATCTTACCAAAAAAACACAAGACACAATTATTGTGTATTTCAAGTTGGTAATAACCACACAGAAAAATAGGTAAATCTAATATGGTTACCCCTAAGAACGCCAATAGATAAACTATTTTTTTGATAAATTCAAAACGAAGTGATTCAATAACGCAGCACCTTTTAGTAATGCAACTCAAGCGTTTTTTTTTAAATCATTCTGTTTTTTAATTTATTTCAAAACTGTATCTCAGAATTGAAGCATTTTCGGACACACATTTATAGTTAAAGATCACCCTGTATAAAATACTTATATGTATAAGAATGAGAATACATTTGCATTAATAAATAAAAACCACACAAACTGTTTGTACTTTCTAGGTCAATCGCTTTATTAGTATCAGCAGTTTCATACAAGTTTTTGATATATACTTAAAAATAATTACTGACGAGCATTTGTATATAGATTTAGGACATATTACTACTCACGTAAGAGAAAGTATTGCATTATTCCTGTTAAAAGGTCTTTACCTCACAGTCACCTAGTCCAACTCATAGAACAATTTTATACAGTTCTGCCAGCAATTCGTGCCTATTGGCAAACTAGTTCTGAAAACAATAGCAAATATTTTTAACAAACGTAGTTCCCATTTAATATCTCTATTTACATCCAATTAAACTAGCAAATAATTCCCAAATTGGTTATATATCTTAACACAACAAAACTTTGTTTATAAAATAAAGCATTCTTTGAATGAAATTCCGAATAAATATATATTCAAGTTTTAATTAAAAAAGTTGTCCGTGAAAAAAACATGGGAAATAAAATCTGTTAACTTTCTCACAATCAAACATTAAAATCGTTGCAGAATCCAACCCTGACATTATTTATCAACTTCAGGATATAATATACAAGAAATCTACTTCAGTATTATTTATTCCTTCTTTATCCAATTAACTACTTAATTTCAAATAGTAATTTTATCAGTGGCAATAAACTCGGGAGTCGCTAATTAGATAAATAATCCAAACCAGATCTCGATTCAGATTTTTTAATGTGTTTCAACGTTAATATTGTTACTATTGCTTTTATTATTTTAATGACTGCCGCCGATTATGCAATATTTTACTTTATCGACGGTTCGTGGAGAACTTGACACAACTGAGATCTTGATATTTTAACGAAGAACTTGAGTGAGAAAATGCATAATCAAGCAAGCAAAAAGGTTATTTGATTTCATTCTGATATTAATGTTATGAGAAAGTTATAAATCTCTTCTCGAATTTTTACGCACGTCCTCTTGTGGACAAGACTGCGCTAGAATACCTTCGGCATCCTTCCCTCTCCTTTTTTAGAAGAACTAACCGTCTATATAGGGGAGTTAAGTAGGGTGGGTGGGACCAGAGTTAGCAAAAAAGTCTCAGTTGCTGGGCTTGTCTTGTCATTTTACTACTACTACTCTTTATCAATTTACTATAATTATTTTACACACTAATAAATACTATTTTTGCTAAACAAATAGAAAACTTGCTTGAAATAGCAAAATTAATTGATTTAATCAGGAAATCTAAATTTATATACCTTCTTTATTAATTCAAACCATCTTGTAATAGGATGAAATGTATGATGGGCAATTAATATTAAAAATATTCAGGAATATATAACTAGTTAGTAATTATCGAAGTTCGATTAACAAAGAATCAACTGGCACAGCAAAAACTAACCAATTAAATAATATTATGTAATATTTGTGTCTTAACTGGGGCGAAACTCAAATGGGACCGTTACAAATTCCTCGTAACGCAATACTCATCTCTATCCAGTAATGTAATATACGTATATTAAATGATATGTTTAGGCTGTGTCTTGAATATTTTACTGTTAGGTTAGAATCTCCCAAGATAGTGCTTTCACTTAAAATGGAAGTTGAAAATGTTTAAAATATAATTAATATGTTTAAAATAGCCATACAATTCGACTTTAAAGCGATAATAAGTATATAATCCCAAAGGTATTTAGAATACGTTTAATAGAGAAGGTATTGGATTGCATTCACGTCATGTCTCTAATATTTAGTTGTTTAGAGCTCCTTAAGAAAAAAGGATAAAAGTGCTTACAAATGTAATACGGTATTATTTAGTTTAGGGTAACAAGATTAAGTAATAAAATGTATTACTTATTTTTAAAAATATCAACCATTACTTTGGAGTCAGTCGAGATCAATACTAGTCTGTTATTTTTTTTTTTGACCTGTGTCAACCATTAGACATTAACGGGGAAGTCCGGCAAGTTTACAGGGCCCATTCTGAGATCCCCACAAAGAGACCCGTCCTTTTCAGAAAGGAAAAGAACTTTACAGACCGAGCACATCTTATAAGCTCGGGCACCACATTAATATACCCCAAACAAATCAACAGTCTAAATTCCCGGTAGTTTCGTCTACCCCAGTACTAAATCTGCAGTATGGATCTTTGTCGAATCTAGTCTTATGCAGGTAATGTTTCACCAGTCAGTGTCCAGTTAGGATAATGGTTCTAAGTTGACCTCTGTTCTAATTATAATATCAATTGAACTATTCCTTTACATTTGCGTAGCAAAAGATATCATTTTGACGTTGAAACTTTTTTTCATTATATATCGAGGCAATCACTAATCGGTAGGTAACCAGATTAAATTGAGTTAAATTGGAACAAAAATACAGTTAAACCGAAACCGATAGAGAGACCAATATAATCATTTATATAAATAAAGTTTATATCGAGACCGTTACTAATCGGCAAGTAACCAAATTGAATTGTATTAAATTTGAACAAAAGGACGCCTAAACTTAAACAGACAGAGAGACAAAAACAATAAGCTATCTTTCTTATAAATAAGGTTTATACTTATTTATATTGAACTTTATTTATACGCGTGGAGAGCGTTTGAAATATCCAAATGAAACAATTCCCTAGCAAAAGATATCAATCTAACGTCACAAGGTCCCTTCATTTAAATCGAGACTGTTACTAATCGATACGTAACAAAATAATTTAAACCGACATACAGACGAAAATAATAAGCGCTCATTATTGTAAATAATTTATTTTGAACTTTATTTATAAGTGTGGAGAGCATTTGAAATATACAAATGAAACAAAACTCAGTTTATAACTAGACGTATCTAAAATATTCAATAATATTGGAGTAAAACACAGCCGTAGTTTTACATAAATGACTTACGTTATACATTATATGTTAAAAACTAATGTCTAAGTTAAATAATGATAATTAAAACTTTAAATTAATAAGATTGTTTAAATAATTAACTGATATTTCTAAACCACTTTGCGTATTCGTGACTACTCAAAATGGGATGAAATGTATCATCGAAAAGGTTCATTGGTTCTGCTGGTCATAACCCATTCTTGAAATTTTTCCGAGAATCATACCTGCTAATTTTTTTGATGAGTAACTTTAACTCCGGTTCTTTCTCCTGTAAATTTCTTAGAATTGTCTGCCACATTTAATTCTTGATAAAAGTTTCTGCATAAAAAACACAACATTTGGCCCATTCAAATCTAGGGCATGTAGAGAGTGAGCCAAATGAAAATGTAAATTGGCAAAACGAGAAAACTTCAAAATTAAAATATTTGAGACAAACAACTGAAAATGCAAACACAAAAGGTGAGAATGAAAAAATTAATTTTTTAGTCTTGTCATTCGCAATATTAACATACAGATTTCCACAAATACTGTACTTCGTACATAAAAAAAATATTTATACACTTTTGGCACTGAAAATCCAAAATGGCAGCTTTTCAAATGATTTTCAGTTTCCCTGTAACTTAGAGATAAATTGTATATATTACTCTTGTTAATAAAAGTTATACATAATTTTAATAGCTTTATTCAAGATCTATAAGTTTTATAAAAAAAATCGGTTTAAATCAATGTTAGGAAGAAAAACTGATTTTTGAAAATTGTGGCTCCCTGTTTCTCTTTGGGAACTACCTACAAGGAGTTAGGCCTAAGCCATAAAATATTGCAAATTTCCAAATATACAACTTATAGTTTTAAATTTTCGTCTTCTGGTGAACAGAAAACGAGATAAGTCAATTTTTCCAAAATGGCGTCGTTCTGTATTAAAAATTCAGCCTACCCAGATTCTTTCAATATATATTTTTTTTAACATATTTTTACCCAAAATATCCTATAAAAATAAAATACCCAATGAACAAGAAATTATATGTAAAAAACGGGATATATCGCAAAATATTCCGGGTAGGCTAACTTTTTAATATATTGCTTGTGATAACCGGACATGTAAAATCCCAGAGACCTTAAGATGTCAATGTAAAATCCCATGCTGGCGTTACGTAACCTGTCTCGAAATCAACGCCATCTCGAAAATTTTGGAATTGATTTGACTGGTTATTCCTAAATTAACGTGAAAATACATGCATATATTGATATCATTGAGAGAATTATTGGTGCAATTTTGAATCCCTTAAATAATGTCTAAGATATATATTATCTAGATATTAAATCACCGTGCCAAAATTCATGCTTTTATATATGTGAATGATTAGGTTGATTTTCTAGGCTATGCACTAAAAGTAGTTATTCTGCAACTTTTATTACAAATTAAATTTTCTGATGTCAAAAAAAAAGTTCTATAGATTCCTTCAGCGAGTGATTTCAATAGATGTATTGGTATTTGAATAATTCCTCTTCTTTGTTTAAAGCAGATGTTTGCAAAGATCGGTAGCTAATTGGATTCTCTAAACACTAATTAGGTTGTGAGTTAAAACAAACATCTGCGAAATTACTGGAGATCTAATACACTTATAGCATGGAAATTGCAATGTCGAGGAAAAACTTGGGATTTGCAACAGGAATTCTGACTGGACACTGTCAAATGTGGAAACATTTTTACAATACGAGTGATCCTTCTCTTTGAAAATGTTGCAGACAAGAAAAGAGAATAAATTTCAGAAGAGCGCTAGCCTACCATCGTCCCTTTAAGAGAAGCTCTAAAAGGGACTTCGTCACCTATTTTAAGAGAATAGGTCAGTTGGTGGCCAAGTGTAAACGATGGAGAAGGGGAGATTCAAGGGGGCCATTACATAATACATAATATGTTTTTTATGTCAGTGGAATTATTGTATAGATAGGAAAAACTATATCTAAAAAAAAGTTAAACCAAAATTTATATAAAATTCTTAATCGCTGGCAAAATAAATAGGGAACACCATTAACTAAAGAAGGCAGTACTATCGCAAAAAAAAACCTTAAAATAAGTTAATCTGAAATCTATTTTACTAAAATATCTATCGTATATTTAATATAATAATATAATACCCTTTCCTCGAAGATCCCAGAGAATGCAATCTTTTTAGAAGTAGTTTTTAAAATCGGATCAGTTGCTATGAGACATTGTATTTATACAAACAAAAAACTATCATTATGCTTAATAAAATATCAAAACAAAAATAATAGAGAAATAGTTATAAAGACTATTTTTCACATGGAGTAAAGTACAGCTTTGTTCTAATTTGATTTAGAGGGCAGTGTAACCTTGTTCAACAGACAGACTTTTACATTCCTTAGAAAAAGAAAAAAACCAAAAAATACTGAGACAGTTCCTTTTCTTGGTTTAATCATAAATATATATGCAGAAATCAGGAGGCTATATATTGTGATTTAAAAACTCAATTTTAGACCTTCGAGGAAGAAACCATAAATTGGCGGACCGATTCTTCTTATTCGTTTTCTTTTTTAAGTTATAAGATATAATTTATATTTTCAAATTAAACCATTTTTAATATATCACCGGAAAATCCAAGAATCATATTAGCGTGGTGTGGGAATCACTTAAGGTATAAAAGTTCCGAAATGTAAGTATACACTGAGAGCCAAATGAAGTTAGCCTTTTTTAAATTTAAAATACTTTTCTAGTTTTTAACTATATGTTGAAACTACTTTGTATGACTTTACTAAATATTCACATTTAATCATTTATACAAAGTGAGAAAAAATAGCTTTTAATCAACACTTTGAGTTTAAAGTATTCGCAAAAATCAAATATTTTTCCAAATTGGCTAAAAAAATTATTCAGTACGTTTCGGAAAACTGAGAGGCGTTTGAATAATCTATTAAATTCTTAAATGTTTTTTTTAATTAATGATTATTTAATGAGTCACTGTTAAAATCGGTTTCCACGGGTGATGTAGCCCGTATCTCTATTGAAGTTTTTTATGTGTTTAAATTTCAATAGATTCTTTCATTTTTCGTTTATAGAATCCTGATACCTTGGTTTCTTTTACTAACTAACCTTGGTTTCTTTTACATTTATAATATGTCCAGTAGTATGCTGGTGTTTAGCAATAACAAATTAAACAATTTGTTCATTATTCAATATTCAGGTTCCTTAAGTTTAGTGGATATTCAGTGTTATTTCTCCAGAGCGGTAAGAGGATCGCTAGCATTGTCCAATCCTCATACTTGAATTGTATCTAGGGAATAACAATACTACTTAACGGTGCTGGCTTACTATATATTCTAATTAAATGAGTAATATCTTCCGTGCAATAGACGTTCCCTCTGAAAGCTTCGGTCAGTTTCTCTGTTTCCAATGTTAAAAAAACTCAACAGAAATCAAAAGGGCTCTAAATATTACTGAATTAATTACTGATTGATTTTGTGCTGGATGATGGTGGGAATTTGCATTTAAGTATTTATTTGTGTGCATCGGTTTTCTATACATAGAATGTCCTAATGTGCCATTTTTCTTCATTTGAACAAATACATCTAGAAAGAGAATCATTTATTTGATTCAATTTCTATTGTTAATTTAATATTTTGGTGTTGTTGATTAAGGTGGAATATGAGAAGCTTTTTCTTTCCATGAAGCCAACAACAAAAGTATCATCTACATATCTAAACCAATGTTTTGGTTTTAATCGAGCGGATCCATAAATATTTTCGCCACCCCAGGCGTAGAACCCATATCTGCAATCGAGGTTTCTTCATAACAAGTTCCTTGAAAAATAAAGTAAGTAAGACAAGGTTGAACTAGATCTATTAGGGTGGTATTAAGATTATTTTATTCGAATATATCTGACACAATAGAGTTGTTAATATGTCTAATCACAAGTACCACGATTTCTTAATTGACCAAAATTATGGTTTGCAAAGTTATGGTTTGTAAAGTCTTGAAAGATTAGGGAAAATGCTCATTCTCAGTGTGGAGAACAAAATATTAATAAAACCGCTCAGTGAATGTTGTCATTATGAGGCTAAGAAGATGTGAAGTGAAAATGTTCCCCAAAACCAGAAGCTAAATACAATTTAAAATGTTTTAAAGCACCTACGAATTGCCTACGATTTTTTGAAAACAAAACTTGGCCCATGAAAGAAAAGGACAGACGGAAGCATTGAAAATATCCAATAGTTATAAATATTATTCAGGGTAAGTTCAGTACGAAGAACTATATTTTCCAGAGAAAAATTACTTCAAAAACGCTAAGTATGAAACAAAAAAGACTTGAAAGTTGTATGGAGTTGCTCAGAAGATTCAAATCCAAAGAGATCGGTATTTGTGTTAGTGGTTGTTTTCATGAAAGAAAAAACGAAGACATGTGAGATCTATCAATAGGAAACCTTATTAGCGCATTGTCAGAAATTGAGATTGCCTCTAACAATAATACACCAATTGTCCACGTCAAAACCCTATAGGCAAGACTGTGTGGGGTATATTGGAATATATTGTAAGTATACGAAAATATCTTCCAAATATCTATTCAAAAGTTAAAAAAAGAATAGTTTCATGTTGACAAAACCTATGTCAAGACATCATTCAGATGCAATATAGAGTTATGGCACAGCAGATTACAGGCCACTGTAAATAGCAAAATTCCAAAATGCTGTTTACCTTTAATTTTTATTGGTTACTTGTTTCTGTTATACATGGTTTCCACATATTTGAGTTTAATAAATAAATCAGGTGCTGCGCAAGAGAAATATTATTTGCCCCAAATTGTCATTAAAAAACATTCTAAAAATAAATGGGTTTAATTTTTTTAAATGTATTTAATCGTTGTAACCAAAATCTGAAAAATAAATAAAAATTACATTCGTTTTTGACTTTAAAATCAACCTTTTGATTTAAATCGATTTTGTACTACCTGAAATAAATGATCAAATTTGAGCATTTAGTAAAGTCAGATGTGATGTAGTTATAACAATTTTAATTAAAGCTAACTTAATTTATTCAACAAAACAAAATAAAATTGTTAATGCAAAGTCAGAGTGGGGTCAAATCCAGTAATCGTCTGCATTTCTTAAATATATAAATTTTAAGAAACATTTTTTCTATGGAGGCGACTGCCTCGACAAACCTTTTTACGCACAAATTAAAAATAGTCTTTCCTACTAAACATTGAACTTTTCACCTACACAATACCTTATTTGTATAAGCCGACATGGTTCGTAGTCAAATAAAGTCAACTTCAGATATATTTTTTAATAATTCGAGGCAACAAAAATTTTATTTATAATTGGACATGTTGCCAACTACTATATAAGAATTGGGGCAGATCATATAGTGATCTTACATATGCACAGAACGAATTCCGCCATAAATTCTTTGAAATGAAAAATGCTGAAGCTTACAAGGCAACGGTAACGTGTCGCCATATATACATAAGCACATTCATAAGTCTGCAAGGCACACAATACCAGTGCTTACGTACATACCAGTTTTTAATGTTTTCTAGGAAAAACTTCTGCAGTTGTACGTTCATGACGCCGAAGCAAGAGGTGTGAGTTGCAATATGGTAAACGCAGTGGCGTTTTTTCATCACACTACTGCATTTAAAATATTTATAAAAATATATATCCAAAAATTATGGCACACAGAATACATGGACAATCATACACCAAATAAAAAATTATGCAAGGTCTTGCATCACAAAGTGTATATAGGGCAACCGTGGATAAAGAACGTTAAGGTGGTTCCCAATCAGGTGCCAGGTATCCCGAAACCCTCTTCCTTACCGATATTAGAACTTACGCACATGTCACGCGGATAATACTTTAAAATAGGTATCATGATTAAAATTTTTTTAAATTCCAGATCCGGACTTAATAATATATTGTAATTAATTTTTACGTAAACCTTGTATAACATTTTATTTAAATTTTCCTATTAAATAATTAAAATATAAAAATTGTGTGTCGGACGGTATTCTTTAGTTTTTTTGCCGCACTTTTGTTGTTTGACGGAAAACCGTTTATTTTACTTTAAAATATAATAAATAAAGAATAAAATAACCATGAGCCACCATAAATAAACTTTGGAGGAGAGTCATAATAAACTCTTTTCTAATATGGAGATATTAATTTAACACAGTTTAGTTTCTGAAAGGGTCCTTCGATACCGGTGTTGCATAAATTTGAGACAAAATTTTATTCATATCAAACTTAAAACTGCATTTAAATGACATTTATCTAAATTAAATAACAAGAAATTCCAGGTCCGGACTATAGAAATTTATCGTAATTGCAAGTTTGTTACCCGATTTGCTTATTTTTTGAGACTAAACTTGTTGACACTTAATATTATACAATATGTTTCTAAAATAGTTTTCTACAATAAAAAATTGTACTGTGATATAACAAATTGATGTTTTATTCAATTTTTAAACTCTTTAAATTCAAGTAAACTTACATAGCCTATTAAACAAACAAGCCCTTAGAGTTAAATGAGGAATTAATTTGCTTATTACATATTGATTTTTTTTAATTCTTTAAATACGATATTAATTATTTGTAATAATTGCTTCCTGGAATTAATTTTTTCGTCATATACTTTGCTTTTCCTACTAGAGTAACAGAAACGTCTCAAACTTGTATTGACCACTATTTTACAAAAATAAACAATAATAATAACTTAAGCCCTAATGTAAAATCGTTTATACTTGAATCTTCAGTAACAGATCATTACTCTATAATCTTAAATATAACTTTTCAAAAACAAAATAAAGCAAATGTGACACTGGACGGAAGTTATACATACACCAGACGTCAATAAAGCTTTTAATCTATTTACTACTAAATTTAAATATCTAATAAATAAAAATTCAAAGACGCGTGTTCTCAAGAAGAATCTTAAAACAAAAAAACCATGGGTTAATGATGAGGTAATTAGGGCAATACAGACAAGAGACAAATTAAAGAAACGTTGGTTAAAAAATCCAGTTAACCCTATTCTAAAAAATTATTTTCAATCTGTTGGAAATAACACCACTAAATTACTAAAGAATACGAAAAATAATTATTATAAACAAAAAATAACAGATTCCAAACATAATGCGAAAAAACTCTGGCAAATTATAAATGAATCTACTAATTCCAAAACACCGGAAAAAGACATAAATCAAATTAGAAATTCTAATGGATCTATTAGTACAAGTGCCCCACAAATATGTAGACTATTTAATTCTTATTTTATTAATGTGGGGGCAAATATGGCAAATACAATTAAAGTAACCAACAACAAAAATTTGCAGACAAAAATGTTTATTTAAACATACGAAAATCTCTATTCTTTTCTCCAGCAACAGAAAATGAGATTAAGTTAAATATTGCTAGTTTAAAAAATAATTGTTCTGGTCCAGATAATATCAAAACTGAAGTGATAAAAATTACTCAACCATATATCTTGATGCCGTTAGTACATATTTTAAATCTAATACTTAAAACTGGTGTTTTTCCAAATTTATTAAAAAAATCTCCAGTAAAGCCTATATTTAAATCTGGAGACCCACTTGAAATGAAAAATTATAGACCCATTTCTCTAGTTAGTAATTTTTCAAAAATTTTCGAAAAATCTATAAAAAGTAGAAGAATTTTGGGCTAGGTTTAAAATAATCTCTAAAAATCAATATGGGTTTAGAAAAGGAGTATCGACCCCTGATGCTATTTATGCAGTAACTAGTGAGATTCATAGTATTTTAAATGAAGGGGGCAGACCTTTATTGGTCTCTTTAGACCTTGCAAAACACTATTGAATAATTGTCAATGCGATTACGAAAAAGCTTTAAATTATGGAATACCTCAAGGAATAGTACTAGGACCTACATTATTCCAAATCTACGTCAACAGTATTTTTGATCTTATTATTCCAGGTAAAATAATAACGTTTGCAGACGATACTGTACTTTTATTTTCTGGCAATACCTGGAATGAGGTAAAACGTAAAGCTGAAGCTGGACTAAATATTGTTTGTGATTGGCTAAACATTAACCTATTAACATTAAATGTGGATAAAACTAAGTTTATGACTTTTTCTTTGAATAATACAAATTACCTTAATGATTTGGATTTCCTTAGGCTTCATATGTGTACCAATGTACACAACTGTCTAAATTGTAATAGGTTGATATCTAGAGTAAAAGAAATTAAATACTTAGGCGTAAAAATAGATATATATTTAAAGTGGGATTCCCATATTGATATGTTGATTTCTAAATTAAGAACGGTAATTTTTAAAATCTACCAACTTTGTGAATTTCTAAATGCACACACATTAAGGTCTGTCTACTTTGCACTGGTGGAAAGCATAATTAGTTATGCAATACCAATTTGGGGAGGCACTTTTGAAACAAATATTAATCCCTTAAGGATAATTCAAAAGAAGATAATAAAAATTTTATTCAAAAAACCTAAACTTCATCCCACTGAAGATTTGTTTAAAAATACAAATTTATTTGATGTCGATTCAATTTATATGCGTAATGTTTTGCGTTTTATACATAAAAATGCAAACTTTAAACTTAAAATAAATCATAATTATTTTACACGTATAAATATAGTCCAACAATATATTCTGCCAAAATCCAATAACACAACATTTTTAAAGTCAATTGATTACTTGGGTATCAAGCTGTACAACTTGCTCCCATTAGACATAAGATATATTGTGAATAGCAATATTTATAAGAAAAAAGCAAATGCATTTATTTCAGCTAATATTAAAAACCCCAAGAGTGCTATGCAGAGGAGTCGTTTAAATTATTTTAAATAAATAATAAAAGGTAAAATACCTTAAGGGTATAAGTAAGTATTCTTTCCTTAGGCTGTACATTTTTTGTGCTGAAAAACTTATTCTTAATATTTTACTCACTTTTTCTTTTGCTTCTCACATATTTACAAATCGAATTGTATATTTTATGGCAGTTAAATATTGGGTTCACGCTCAATAACTTTTTGTGCTTAAGGAAGTGTAAATAGAAACATGGAATTTGAATATTATTAAAACATTATGCTATTTTTAACGAATATAGCACATATAAGCTTTCCTAGGCTCAGGTGCATACTTATAATTTGAAAAAAATGCTATTGTATATACCTTTCATGAATAAAATATATGTATATGTTATTATTATTTTTCATATGCCGCAAGTGAAGAGTGCGACGACAACGACGAAAATACATACTCCTGAAAGCTGCATGTTCATTTTCAAGTAGTACTGGCATTGTTAAGTAAACTTGTGATTTGTTTTGTTTGATTTGGTATGAATTTTGTCACACATGGGCAATGGGCATATCTCGAATTACTAATACCATCACGATTTTCGATTAAATTGGGCTTCATCGGCGAATAATGTTCGATAAATATCATTCGCAGAATTCCAAACTGTTGACTTTTGTTAAAACTCAATGAACAGTGGAAGTTGTCATAACCAATGCAGTAGCTTTCCTTCTTGTCATATTAATTGATCACCAATATCTGAAGGAAAATTTCTACGTTATTCCAAAAATTAAGCAATTCGCCTAACAAGTTTATAATTACGATATATTTCTATAGTCCGAACCTAGAATCTCGTATTATTTTTTAAATGCGTGTCAATACAGTTCTAAGTTTAAAAACTGCAATTTTAGATAATCCAGAAGAATAAAGTTTTGTCTCAAATTTATGTAACACCCTTTATAAACACCAGTTTAAACACTCAAAGGCCCCGAAGTACCTAAAACTAAATCACATTTTGTGATGAAACATCCTGTATACATTGTATGCAAATACGACATATTTAGCACACTTTTACCCCAGCTGGGATTAGAGGATAATCCTTGTTGTCCTAACTGTAAGGCACATGTGAAAGTTGGGCAAGACTACGCTGCAATACTTTCGGCGTTGAGTCCTTCTCCAAGGATGAATTACAACATCTCAACTCTCGGGTCCGTCATGAGAAGGACGGGCCGCCTTCGTGAAGAAGTGTAGTGGGTGGAACCGGGGTTAGCGAAAAGGGCCTTTTGGGCCTAGTTGCTAGGCTTGTCCCCCTATCTTACTACTACTACCAGCAAGATAGTGTACCATACAGTATCTCTTGTTTAGTACTGTTACAAGACGTAAACTTAAACCTAGTAATATATCGTACGGCATCCTCTAGATCTAGAATGTTAACTGAACTTTTAAAATAAATATATATATATATATATATATATATATATATATATATATATATATATATATATATATATATATATATATATATATATATATATATCAGTCTCTATTCGGACGCGAGAAAGAAAGCTTCGAAAATGCCAAATGTGATTTTGGCGAAACGTCAAAAACTGTTCTTTTCATATATCACATTATATATATATATATATATATATATATATATATATATATATATATATATATCGCGAAAACAAGGCGTTTGTAAAAATATGTTTATCTGAACTGTTTTCATAAATTTGACCCAGTATTTGCATTTACTTTTGGGCACCTATTTAACGATCACCCCGCATATAAAGTGATAAAGCAAACGAACGTTGATTAAACTTAATGTATAATTAAAAAATAAATTACATTCATACAATAATCACATATTAAAGAAAAAAGCTTCACAAATATGTTTTAATTGTCAGTAAAAACCACAAGGTGTTTTAAAAATTGAATAATAATTGTATCAGAAGGGAAATGAGTACTTATATTCTAGCGAGTTGTTGAAGTGTGATTATTTTAATTTCTACAAATTTAACTTGAATGAACTTGCATTACTGATGTTATCTACTATTTTAGATGCGGATGTAATTGTTTAGGGTAAATTAACTATTCGTTATTTAGATTTGTATCTAAATTTCTCCAGCTAATGAATATGTATTACGGTTTTTCTTAGAATTATATATATAGTTTATTCAGGTTTCAAAGACGTTTTTGAAGGCAAACATTTTCAACATCAGGCAAAGCATTAAAATGACGTTTTATAAACAATACAGATTTTAAATAAAAAAGTTGAATCTATTTATGTCTATTTAAAATTAATTTAAGGAATATGTAAATGTCGCAATTTCCTTGACTAATTAGCATCTAATTACGATATTTATTAAAGAAAAATGCCATTGAGCGATGACATCATAATTATATGTCTACACAAAGCAAATGTATTCCAAACCGTTTATCTATTTGATTAATTTAAAAAAAAATTACCGTTCACAAGGTTCTACTTTAGTTCACAAGGTTCTACTTTAGTCACTCATGCATCATCGAAATCTAAATGAAAAAGAACGCGGCACACCTAACATGGGATCTAAGTTTTCTAACAATTTTTTGGGTTTTAGAGTATGTTGTTGTACGAGTGATAGGAAAAGCAAATTTTAAATGGGAAACTTTGATGCAAGCTTACAAATTCAACTGGAAACTTACCCATATTTAATCGGAATATAGAAGCAAAATTAACTTAATTTTTTTTAATTTCTCAAAGTATTTCCGATTCACTCGTGAAACGAAACAATGCATATTTATTAAGTTTCTGAAGAACCAGAATAGATTGGAATATTGGACAAATGACTCCATGCAAAAAAAGGACACCGATCCTTATAGTAGCTCACGACTCGGTGAGCGCATTCATTATTTGAGTCTCGGGGAGTAAGGATTCCTAAATGTGCCTCATGCCATCGAAGGCAAAACGTCGGTAAATTATTTTGATACTGTATAAGCCCAAGAACCATGATTGCTTATTGGATATCTTGATGTTCTACAAAGAGATACGTAATCTGTATCTTTTTGAACATTAAAATTGTATGCTTCTCATTTCTCATCAAACTGAAGACTTCTACAGAAGCATCAAATAAAAGCAGCTCAGGTTTAGCCGATTTTAAGGACTTTGTCAGAGAAAATCCGTTTTAACCGGAAGTGTCATGGATTTGCATTCTTGCATATTCTTATTTTACACAATTTTCCTTTTCAGCAATATATCACAAGTAAATATTACTTATTAAAAATGAATTTCTGTTAAAATTACTCTCACACTTGGTAATAGATCAATTTAAAACTTATGTTCTTATCACCTATTAAATCAAAAGTTATTATTTTTATGTTATTATTATATTAATCTTAAAACAGTATCTGAAAAAGTAAAAGAATGCCAATGCACATCTACCCCTGGGTTCATTGCTGCCCGTTACACAGTTTGCGAATAGTTTTTGGGATAGTTTAAAACATTGAACCCTATGAAATTATTAGGAGTATAACAGTTAAAGCAGTTGATGTCTCCTTAAAATTAATAGAATACAAATGAAAAAAAGGACACATTCACGCCTTGTTGTCCGTGATCAAAAGACAGGAGTCGACAACTACCAAAACAATCAACAAATTTCGAGGCATTGTTCTTAATTATACCGGAACGCCTTGACAATGACTTCCAAAGCATTATGCAACTTCTTATACGGGTTCTCAGACACCTACCTTCGAGTTATCGCGATGTGTAATAGAAGACAGAACCGGAATAGAAATTTTTATTTTTGATTTAAGTCAGAGAATTTTTCTCTCAAAGAATAAATTTAGATAAGTTTAGAAGACCCTATCACCTGAAGTACAAAAGTTAAGAATGTTTAAAAATGCTGCCACTAAACTGGTAAACTGAATAGGAAATAAAAGTTACCAAGAAATTATCAAAACTTTGAAAGAAATGTAAAATTAGATTATTACAAACAGTCGAATAAACCCTTAAATTATTATTGAATCTGGACTGCCTCTTAATAAATATCATCTTGATCGGTGATGGGTGTTTTTAACCCTTCTAATAATTAGAGACGTCTATAGGCTGTTACAAGGTTAGGAAAATTCGGTATATGTTATACAAATTTAAGCTGAGTTGGGAAAATAAAGTGAAGCCCTAACTCCTCTTTCGAGTTGCTTTTGACCTGAAAAAAATTTTTGGAAAATAAATTCATTCGAAAAAAAAGACAGGACTAATGAATCTAATATGTACCTAATTGCAGTGTATTGCAGATAAATAAGAAACTATCTAGGGCAGGAAATAAAAGGAGATTATGGAGGTTCAACCCCCCTCGGCCGTGGTCAAATGAAAATTGAATTTACTAAATTGTTCTGAATTAAACAAATTAAAATTTTATGTTGTTAATTACACCCTTCCCTCTCCACATTGCCAGAGTCTAGCTATGAACCTAGGAACTTCCTGACGTCCTGTGATTGATTAATAAATACATATATTAATAATATTTTTATAATGACGGTTTTTGGAGTGTATTTTTAAATGTTTAGTTTTTTGCTTTAGTTGATATACTCTATTTGCCTCCAAATTTTAAAATATATGAGCACGAAAATAATTTTCGTATGTGTTGCAATAACGCCAAGCTTATCTGTCGCTTTTGGTTACATTGGAATTATTTAAATGGTAAGATCTGTGGCTGAACACGTATTACCTGGTCACAACGGTAGTGCGTATTTTCCCCTAAACTACATCGGCCCAAACAGTTAGTGGACCGAAACTTCACTGGCCCTAACAGTCGAAATCCCGACAGATTGGAATGTGTGGAATGCGGCGCTAGCCCGACACTTTAAATAGCGAATTGGCGAGCTACGCTACTGGCTAAAAATTCTTTAAATGGGCCTCCTGTGTTGTCAAGTTTTATTGATAAAAATAAATATATTGTTTGTTTATTCATTTTTAATCAAAACTACACCATGAAAAAATGATGTTAGCGTATTTCCCTGTATTCTAACTTTGAAGTGAAAATATTTTTATTGTTTTTTTTGTTTATTATAAAGGATTTGTTTATCACAAGATAATTTCTATTTAATGGAATAATGAAGATTGAATATTGAAAAAAAAAAAATGTTGGAAAGCCCAGGAAGAGGTTATTACTTGTTTGCATCGAGATGATTTTAAACCTTCTACTTTTAAACTGGGTATGTTTATTTTAGAATAGTGTGAATATGGTATAAAGTTGCAACCATTTCAGTTTTTACACTCACATAGTCTTATTTGTTGATGTTGTTCCCTACCTAAAGATAAAACAAAAGACCATATATAAATCCACAAAAGCCTTTAAGCTTGAATATATATCTTTCAACTAATTTGTTTTGTGAGCTTTTTGAGACACATAATTTCTACTTTTTTTTAAGTTTTTTTGGTGTTTCATTTTTTATCTTGATCCTAAGCAAATACCTATCTAAAAATCAGTTTTTATCAGTCACATATTGATTAGGGTTTTATAAGATTGTTAATGATTTTCCCTAAGCTTGTTATTCATGCAGGTACTTTATTAATTATAATTTGTTTTAGGACCAATGCAAGTCTTGATGTTTGATATAGGTATCGTAGACAAGGCTTAGGAAGTTAGTTCTGCTCATATGTATGTGCATTGCAGATATTAGTGACGTGTATATTATAGTCATACTTGAGTACTCTTTGTTGCCCTGTTTGCATAGGAAGAAAGAAAAGACTTTAGTTACGGGTATTGATCTGAGTGTCATATAGCCCCAGTTATAGCCCATTCCATCAATGTAATAATTGGGCCTCTTTGTTATATGGAAGCTTCAAATTCTGCACCTTTAAATTTACTAAATATGCTTGTCACATAAAGTGGATAAATTTACTAAATATGCTTGTCACATAAAGTTGCTCATTTATAATTACTGTTGCTGAGAAAGTGTGTAGTTTGAGAAATAAAAAAGATGCACCATATGATAAATGTAGTGTCAACTTTATTTTTAATTCCATGTTGAATAAATTTTTTAAAGTGTATTACATATTTTGTATATTAATTAAAGATATATAGCTAAAGTGGATTAGAAATTTAAATAATTTTTCCCCATATTTTAAAAATATTAACAGTTGGTATACACAATTCAGTAATAAGTTAATTTAGTAAGTATGCCAGATATCGCACATCACATCTTCAATTTTTTTTTAAATCTACGTATGGTTTAGGAAAAAGTTAGGTGCATGATATAATTTTAAATGACAAAAGTCTTTCGAAGATACCCTCAATTAATTTCATGCTTTCAGATTCTTAAGTTTATTAACTGGTATAAAGTAGTTTAGATCTTGTAAATTATTTTATCAATTAACTTTTAAAATATAAACTTTTATAGCCTAATCTTATAGAATTTCCAAAAAATATTACATCTTATTGTTGACTTTACCATATGTTGGGAACTGGCCGCCAAACTTATAAGAATGCGTATAGTTAAAAAAAATTGTATATCTTTTAGAATCTTTATTCAAGTAAATGTTAAGTTTTCTAAATAAATAGTTCCAAACCTTAAGGTTGAGACAGTGTTTCAAGAGGGATGGACATTGACTAAAAGCATTATCCCTTATAATACCTGTAGTGCTTTGTTTAATGTTGGATTAAGTAAAATAATTTGTAATTGAGAAAAATCTAGTTTAAACAATATCTTATTTAACTGACTTTGACATAATGTCATTATTTGTTAAAACAAACTCATAGTAAATGGTGCCAAGGATATATAATCAAATCCCATTGGAATTTAAGAACAAATCGATATTATATAATTACACAAAAATCTTGAATACTTCAAAAGGAAGTAAGCATTTTATGATGGCATACGAATTTTGATTGATCATAAATTAAACCTTCATTTAACTTTTTTCTTGAAAGGGGTAGAAAAAATGGTAAATGCAGAAGTTGTAGATTTTTAATCTATTAGTTTCTATGTATACTGGGTGTTTTTTGGAAAAGCATGACAATTTTTTTTTTGATGGTACACCCTGTATATGTCCATCAAATGGGTCTTTTCTTGCTAATTATAATTATATTAGGTTTGACACATTGAACACAGGAAATTGACAATATATCTATTATCAGAGATGTTAGAGAAAACATAACACAGATATGAATAACTTGCCTCTTATGTCATGGTTTTTCTCAATTGCCTTTAAAGGTAAAGATATCAAACCTAATATATTTATGATTAGCAAAAAGATGCCTATTTAATGGACATAATATAACATGGGTGTCCCACAAAAAAATGAGGGTTCAATTTATAATCAATATTCCTGTACATCATTAGATGATAATTGATCATTTTAGATGATAAAAATACTATTTGTTTGCCTGTCATTGTTATTATATTTTGTTGTTGGTAAAAGTATTTCTGATACAACCTATCTTCAATTTTAATTGTCACGGTTTTAATATGATAATTTTAAAAAAATGCACATACAGCTATAGACCATGGTATAGTGAGTATATTATATTATTATCCTTTATTTAGCATTTTGCTAGTTTACAAATTCACAATGTTTGTATTTATTTAATATATTGTTATATAAAAAGAAAACTTAATTTTACAAAAGAAATAATAAAGTACAAAACATAGAAAAATAGTTAAGTAATGAAACCTAAAATATTTAATACAGTCAGGTAATAAAACTTAGATACTGAAACTAGAAGTAAAATATAAGTTTAACTCCAAAAGAAAAAATTAAGTGCTAAAATAAATATAATATATAATAACTAGGAATAAGTTTTGTAATTTTTAATTAAAACACATAAATTTACTGATTTATTTGTTTGTGCGCGAATGCATAAAAATCATACAATTACATTAACTATTACAAATTTAAGTACAGTAAAAAGCTTTCAATAAATAACATCAGAGTCAACAGAAGATTTTTTAGTTCGAAAGTTCATTTAGAGAAATGACTTATATAATTTCCCATAAGAAAATATAATGAGAAAGAACTTGGTAAATTTCAATAAAAACTTTTAAGTAACAAATGTCCACTTAGACTCTGTGACATCAAGAGAATACATTTTTCGTTTTTCACTCCAATGTTATACTTCCTTCCTCAGCAAAGCTTAACTCTCAAACGTTAGCTAAACATTTTGATGGTAAGGTCTGTTTGAGATGGAAAACTGTCACTTAAATCACAATATCCAAAGTTTTGATCTTGATCCTAAAAAACAATTGTTTTGCTTTTTCAATTTCTCCAAATGCAACAGACCATAATTATTAATTATACAAAAACAGATGTTTTAGTGATCCATATTTCTTTAATTTTTTTTGCATTGCGTAATGAAGCTACATATAATTTAGTGAGTTTTTTACCCTTACAATAAAAAAATACTGATATTTAATCTCCTATGATCATTTTTGAAGCTTAGATTGCATTGGTTTTGATTAAAATGCTACAACTCACATCACTTTTTTACAATATGAATAATTTAAGTCTGACTACAAATTTCATAAGAAATGAATTACTGCTACCCCTCTTTTTGACTAAATATGGTGGTGGTTTTTGAAGCTAGATTTAAGGTGTGAACGAACTATTTTTAATGAATTGAAGAAGTAATCAAAATAACTGGCTTCTTAAAGCTAAAGAAGCAAGCTTTCAAATTCTGAAAAGATTAACAAGATACATTGTCTTGTTTTTAAAATACAGATACCTGTATTTTTCCTATGATAACTTTAATTAAGTTTATGTAGAGACTATGATTTTTTTCTGAGTCCAGTCTGGAGTAAGCCTAACCCTGGATGTAATAATAATAGCTATATTTTAAAAAATGATATATTTTAAATCATTTTGTGTATTTAGTCACAAATATTTGTAAAGGTTATACATCTGTGTAAGTTTCTAATTTTTGTGAGGCATTTGACACAATCCCTCAGGCTATGCTACTGGACATTGTGCATAGCTATATGATGTGGAGGATCTGTGTTAAATGTTTTTAAAATGTATCTGATTATGTTAAAGTAGGAGGAGCTTTGAGTCAGCCTATGCTGATGACTTTATTTTGATTTTCCCCAGTAATACACAGGAAGAAGTGTAGGATTTGAATAAGGTTTAATGGTTTTTGGATCATTTTAAACTGACTCTTAATGTAAAGAAAACTAATTTATTCAATTACATCAATTAATCATCCAAATTTTAATTAAATTAGCATAGATTATTTGAGTGTACTATTACAGCTAGGAAATAAAGCAATAAAAAGTTTTAAGAAGTAAAAGTCTATTCATAAATAAGTCAAGACACATTGTAATGGCATAAATAAAAAGCTACTTCACAAAATGGTGAATAAGTCCTTATATAGCTTGTTTTCAGAATAAATCTAAACCTAAGATTATATTAAACATAAATTTTATTTAAAACACTTTACAGTAAATGTTATCTTCTTATGATGTAATCGGTTTTCGCAACTCACAAAGGGGTTGTTTTCACATGCCTCGCCCCTGGCAATAACTGAATCGGTATAGTTGGTAAGAAGGCCAGATTTTAACCAATGACACAGTCCAAGATATCATTTTCTTACTTTCTAGAGCTTCCATCTTGTTGGTGATCTTATTACATAATGGTCATCCTTGGGCATACTAAAAATAAAGAAAATCTCTAATTACTTTCAAAAACATTAACACACTTATTAAAAAAAAATGAATGAAATAGATATGGCACTACTTAGAAAAATAATCACTGGTGAACTTATGCTATTTGAATTTTAAAAAGAAAACGAAAAAAAAAACTACATATATTTAAATAATGATCCCATATAATTTCAAAAAAATGATCAAACTAAATGCTTATTTGTGGAAGTATGTTATAAATATATCAGAAGTTGTGCCATCTATGCATTTTTATATTCCGATAAAACTTTAAATTCTATGAATGTCAGTTTTTAAATATTTACAATTGGACAAAAAATGGTGGATCTACAGGCATTTCCTTTATTTTATTTAGCTGGCCGTGTCACAAATATTAATGCAATTTTTAACAGACTTCAAAAAAGGAGGTTATCAATTTCACCCTATGCATTTTTTTATGTATGTACAACGATTACTCTGCGATGGTTTCAACAATTTGGATGAACTTTTCAGAGAATATTCCGGATATTGCTCGAGTGGTCCCACAGCTAGCATATTGTAAAAAAGTATGACGTTCACCATTTTATCAGGAATTTACATAGATATTCTATGGTTATTTATTAAATATGACTTTTAAAATAAAACTCATATAAATAGAACTAAAAAGGATGAAATAAAAGATGTATAAAAATTAAACTAACTTCAAAAAATGCACCTAAAATTGGAAAATAATATTATATTCCATCTGGAAAATTTTAGTCACCAAGCGAATAGAGATAGTAAAACAAAACACTCGTTACATTAATATAATTTGGTAATTGAGAATAAGTTTGGCTTTGACTTCACAGACACAGGGTATGGGATTCGCTTCTGGCGAGTTACTTCACAATATCTACTTCAAAAAAAACACTAAAAAGTAAAAAATAATATTTTATTCCACATTGAAAATTTGACTTTATGAAGTCATCTTCAAACTAATTCTTAATAACTTAACATAAACAGACATTTATATAATGAGTACCTACATATATGGGAATAAAATATTACTGTTTACTTTTTGTTGTTTATTATATTGATTTAGTAATTTTTATTTCATCCTTGTTAGTTTTCTTTATACAAAGTTTCAAGTTATAAAGCCTAAACTTAGGTTAAAATTTTAGACGCCTTGAGTCCATTGCATATGAAATTTAACCAGAATCACCATATTAACATCAATACTTTTTTCCTGGCAATATAGTGAACGTGGTATAGATTGTCTTTCGCGCTCGTGTATACATGTAGAACATGTTAAATCGCATGGCAATGGCATCATTCCGCTATATTTAATATGTTTGCTATGGGACCACTCCAGTAACATCCTGAATATTCCCTATTTCATCCAAACTGGTCATACAAGACAATCACATACCATTGCTCTTTCCATTCATTTAACATCTTAATTCAGCTCAATATTTTTAATTATATAAGCAAATTTAATTCAATATCTAAATCAGATTTGTCAATAAGACAGAATTCTTAGACAATAAAAGCATTTAAGTTACATTAAAATTTCAATTATATTTGTGCCATAAATAAATTCTTATTCATCTCTCATAGAAAACCTTGTAGAGTGTAGAGGAAAATTTAAATGATTTTAGTTATCATAACACTTCCTTTTTGTTTGTGTATTTTTGTCTGTTTTTATAAAAAACAATGTTTGTTTTTTTTTCAAATAAATAAATATATATTAACAGAAAATAGTCATTAACATTTTTAGACTTAACAAATTACAAAATCAAAGTGCAACCTATCAAAATATAAAACAAGTAAATATATATTATAAATATATATATATATATATATATATATATATATATATATATATATATATATATATATATATATATATATATATATATATATATATATATATATATATATATATATATATATATATATATATATATATATATATATACATATATATATACATATACATATATATATACATATACATATATATATACATATACATATATATATACATATACATATATATATATATATATATATATATATATATATATATATATATATATATATATATATATATATATATATATATATATATATATATATATATATATATTCTTAAAATAAAGCCTAATAGTTTTATTGTCCTATTCGTGATATTATCTATGTATTTGGCAAAAGTAAATTTGGAATTCAATAGCATTCCCAAGTCTTCAAAAGTATCAACTCTTTTCAAGATTCTTTCGTTTAGTGTATAAATAATGTATTTTTTAAACAATGGAAACTTAATTTCTAGAAATAGAGATATCTCCAATAATATCAACACAGGGGTAGGAACGATTTGGTTATGACACTTCACCAAATTTCTTTATTTAATAAGGGTTCTCTAGTCGGATGTATAAAATTATATATATTACCATTAAAAATAAAATGTATTCAAAAGACAAAAGTAAACCAAAAAATTCTTATTGAAAGAGAATTCTGTTCCCCAGATGATTATTTTAACTTTTATATACAGATTACGTCCTGCTTATATGTAGAGCCTATTATGAATGAACTGTTCATTTAAATCATTGAAGAAATAGAGAACATCAAAATACCTTAGGGGTTCCGAGGGGTTTTCCAACATTGAAGACACAAGTGTTACATTTTGTAAACATTAACAAAATAGGTTGCCTTTTTTGAAAATACAGACCCCAAATAAATTTTGTCCCAGGCCAAAACTAGGGTAAGCATGGCTCTGTATGAGAGTAATAGATATCTTTTTAAAAATGATAAGTATATGGATCTCTTCATGTGAAATAAATCTTCAAAGCACTTTATTTTGCTACTTATTTAACAAATTTTTCTAAAAGTTATCTTTAAATAGAAAATATTTTGAAAAAAAAAATGCCTCATTATTATTAAAATATATAACTATTTTGACATATGAATTACCTCAGCAGTTCTATATTTATTCTCAGATGGACTAGGGAAGCATTCCTCACTGCTTTGTCTGTCTACTCATAATTTTATATGCAAAGCTGATTTTCATTTTTTTATTGTTGCCTGAGATACATACCCCGATTTGCCAAGATGGAGCCCACTGTGGTTAATACATCCATGAATTTACTTGGTTTTCCTAAAAATGCAAACACAACTACATATCATAATCATGTTATCAACCAAATACAAATGTTTTTGTCGAGTTTTTTCTTTTAACTAACATTTAGTGTGCACTATACATTAAAAAACCGATATATTGAAGAAAATCCGAAGAGGAACATTAAAGAAAATAGATGTATACACAAAAAAAGAATCTAGATGGCTTACCAATATGAAATATGTATGTTACAATATACTTTCTGATGTCCTAATTTGATAGCCCATTTAAATTGCTGAATCCAACTTTCTAGTAATCTCGTTCTTGAAATTGCATTTAAATGGGCGAAAAACTGAGAATTCAGGACTTATCGGGAACACAGTAAAAGCTTGCATATTATTTCTGCACGTTTCACAACCAACTAACAATTTACAGGCATTTTTCGTCATGTTAGTAAAACTTATTTTATTGTATCTTAACACTGATACGGTAGCAGTAGAATTAATACGTAGCTATTTGCTATTTTTATAAACTAGGTAATTCTTTGAGAACGATTTAAAACTTATTATTCAGGAATATTAATAACATGTTATCAAACATAAATAAAAAAACACAATTGACAATATTACTAATATTGTCGGAAATATGTACTTCTTTAGAACAATAATGTACTTTGGCAACAGTGACAGAAGTTTCTTACATCATTGGCGTGCATGTTTATGTATTTCGACGTTTAAGGCCAACGACGAATTCCATGCATTCCAATGTGTCGGGATTTCGACTGTTAGCGCCAGTGACGGTTATGTGTAATGTAGGTTCGGGCAAGTGAAGTTTAGGGCCAAATACATCGAACCGTCACTACTATTATTTATTTACGGTGTATTTAGAGTGGCAGCTAAATGGAATATTGTCACTGCATTATATCACTGGATATAATTTCTAGAGGCACTTAGCTTTAATAATCTTGAAGCTGCATGAAAATAAAACGCAATTTTTTACACACCCCCAGGTTTCAAGGAAAGCTCACCCTATAATAAATAGTAATAATAAAATACTAATAAAAACTTCATGAAAAAAAATTGCTCCAAGAAATATGGAGAAAAAACATATTTCTCCATAAATTTATGATAAATTATCTAAGTTCTAAGATGTTACAAATATGAATTACGTAGAGGAATACAAACTAAATTAGTTTTTACAGTTATTGTTAACCCATTTACAAAAAGAAATAGAAAAGTCTTTAGTTGTTACTATTATTATTTACACATTTACCAGTGGTGTATTTAAGGGGGGTTTAGGGGTTAAACCCCCTCAGAGCCACTTTTGTTTAAACTAAAATGATAAAGACCTTTTTTTCGGGGTTGGCTGCTCTACCTCTCCGAGTTAGTTATACTTATAGCTAACATAACATCAATAACCTTTTTTTTAGTTATTTAACTTTTGCATCGTCTTAAACCCCCCCCCCCCCAAAACAATGTGTATAATACGCCAGTGATATTTGCACAAAGTACAATTTACATTTTTTTTATAATTACAAGGTATTGTTAAGCAAGTAGAGCTGCATTTGCACGTTTTAATTAAAGACTCCGGCTTGTTTGACTTTGTATTAAAAAGTTTTGATATTATCATTCTCCACATCTCTTCTTAAATAATTGGTTACCTATTTATTCAATTAGTGTCTTTTATTATGAGACAAAATTTTAATACTTAGACAAGTGTGAAATTTAATTCTGATCTACATTGATGTGGAATACCTGCTGATAAAGCGTATTTTATGGCTTAAAAGGGCAAACTGAACAAATACTCTATAATAAAGTTTTACATTTTTATGCTATTAAAGATTTGTCTAGTACACATTTCTCTTTAAAAAATCCATATTTTCTGTAAATAAAAACGTGAAAAAATCTAATAATATCATTTCATATTCAATTTTGGTTTTATACCTTTACAAAAATACGTATTACAATATTTCCCAATATTTTAATACGGATCTGGTCTTCAGAATAATTATACAGTGGCGCTTTCACTAATATATAATCACTTATACAATGTTCGTGGCCGTGACATTGAATTTCTGACTCACATGCCGGCATATTATTTAATTCAGATCTGTTACAAAGAATTAAATAAGAAGTGAATGGAAACTGAGATATTTATGGAACGCCGTTTTACTTTTTAGTCTGCTATATGCCCGGTATTAATTTAAATTGAATAGGACTTTATTATGGCAATTTATTTTATAATATTATAATAAAAATGTAATTTTAATTGAATCCTTGGAACATCTAGAGCTCCAGGATATTTGGAAGGGTCTTTACAAAATTAATTCAATTTTCGTTATATTATTATAATTAAAATGCATTTTTTTTATTATAATATAATTTTATTACTTACAAATTTGTTGATATCAATATTTATCCAATATTTAACGAGTACCTTTGTAGTATTTTGTGGGAAACAATATAACCGATTATCAATTTTTATGAATGGTATTTTCATTCACAGCAATTTCTATGATTATCTATTTTCATTGAAACCAATTTCCATTGATATCAATTTCGATTGAATACAAGCACCTCGAATGCATTTTTATTATCGGAAGTTTCGCCATCTATAGCCTCCCAAAAGAAATATAATGTGTTTGCGTGAGTGTGTTCGATAACTCAAATTAATTTGCGAATGTGTCGTCATACGAAAGAGAAGTCTTCGCGCTCAAAAAGGTTTGTAAAATTCTGGAGCTTCTCTGGTCTGGTATTCTGTGTTCTGAAGTATGAGCCGACTTCTTTGGTTTGCGTATTGCGCTAACATTGGATTGCATTCTAATAATCTTGCTTGCTGATTTTTTAATATCATTTGTGCAATAAACGACGATGATACGGACCGAATTTAAACTCGTCTTTCCCGCGCAAGTACGTCACATCTATGTACAGCGTTTGGGAGTCAAATAGGCCGTAATGCATTGTCATTTGAAAACGTTTGTAGAATTTACGCTTCAATAAAATGTTTTTAAAATTATTAAACTAATTATTTTGAATCTAAAGATTTTATTTTCAATACAGTTTATTACGTCCTACCTGTGCAGTTGCAGGCAGTAGAAATCGAGATTGAAATTATAAGCGATAAACAAAAGTGACAGATATAAGATATTTCAAATTTCCAAAATAATACATTTTCAAAAATGTGGATTGTTGCTTACCGTCAAGCTGTTAAGATACATTTAAAAAATGGTAATTTAGGATATATTTACTATAATAATAGAACAATATGGTTTTAGCTACCTGTATAGGGCACTTTTGTACCTGGTTTGTATTTTTCAATTGCAAGTAAAAACTAAAAATGTCAATAGACGGCACTAGTGCAGCAACTCAAGTAACAAATGTTATAAAATATGAATGGAAGTTTCCCCTGCAATTATTTTACTTGCAGCATTCTTAACTTTTATTTTAAATTAATTAATTATTTTAATCAAAATAAATTTCACGAACCCTCACGAGGAGCACTTTAGATAATATGATATTTGTAAACTTCAATTTTATTTGGGCATACCGTTGTAAGTGTATCGTGGTGTTAATCATAATTTTATAAACAATGAGTATTAAAAGGCGACTCGCATGTTGCGTTATAGAGGCTGCTTTTCTAGAAGCAACAAGGCCGAATTAACTACTTACGATGGTTGGGGCTCATCTGGGCGAGGCGAAGTTTTGCGATGACAAAAAAACGGTCAATGGGTTTTACGTATTTGGGGGCCCTTCGGCCGCAACTCAAAATTTACATGATGACAAAAAAAAGAAAAGATCCTCAGTTTTGTATTTCGGGGCCCCCACCACATATTTGAGCCTTACGCGTTGTGGCCTTTGCATTTCAATCATTAAATCCCCGCAAAAACAAGACGCGCAAGCTCTGTGCTGGGGCCACTGCCGACGCGACGGCACGGCGGGGGCCTGAGTCAATGGCGGGCCGTTAGTATATGAAGTGGGAGGGCGAAGGTAAAAAATAGTATTCGCACGACGTACGACGCTGACGGTTCGGCAAACTACTTTCAACACTTCGAGATTTTAGTTTTAAATAAATTTGTGCAAGCTATATTGTCACAGATTACAAAACAATGTGAAGTAACACTTATTTTCTCGGTTAGTGATAGTGTCTGATTCTGTTGTTAATGAAAGGTTTATAATTTGAATCGGCCATTGAATTCGGATTTATTTTTTAATTTATCAAATAAATATATATATATATATATATATATATATATATATATATATGTATACAACCATTATTGTTAAGCCCCCGTTTATACAATGATATAACAATTTCAATCAAACAACACAACCTTTATTTTATTGGTAGGTGTAATATAAAGCAATGAATGTTCTTCCAGCAAAAGCTGAATCTGATTTTTTATCCAAAAAGCTATTTTTGTGTTTTGAAATCTGAAATGCGTGTTTAAACGTTCTATCTGTAGCACCTCCACTTTGGGTTTTTATCTATTTTGTTTTATATCTTACTGTAACAGTGTTGCCGTATCTTCTTTTAGTTCCGAATTTCTGCTATTAACTTTTATTTTTTAAATGGGACGCCCTATATTTGTTTGTTATTTTGATTTACTATGATATTGTAACTTCAACCATGACGTGTCAAACCAGAACCTTCGTATATCAGGGTGACTAGAAATTGCTTAGGCTTAAATTTTTTAAAATACTGCATATTGTTGTGGGGGGTATCATTATATATTACTCGCAACGGCTAACCCGAAGAGCGACATAAAAAAAAAAGGTTTTTTAGAAAAAATCGTTTAATATTTAAATGGGCGTAAAAGATGTTTAGTGAATAGACAGATAATTTTATTTTTCTCAGGGTTCTTGGAGGTAGTTTTTGCCAAATCACAGCACTCTAGATTGAGAAATAAAAATTAGTTAAAAAATAGCATTCAATGTGAGAATTACATATGGTTGTACTTGGAATATCTCAACCATTGAGGTAGTATACCGGAATGGTCCCAACGAATGAAAACACGCAAACATATACAGGGTGTTACAAATTCGATACAATGTCGGTTAAAATAGAACAAAGTTGCGCAATTTAACATCGAATAATAAGTAGTTGACAAAGTTAGACAATTATGACTACCTCCGAGGATATAGGTACGTAAAATACCGAAAAATCAGCTATACATATTTCATTTTTTTCAGGATGCATTTGATGAGATATCACAAAATAAATTTTATATCTTTATAGCTACTTTCCATTATCAACAAGATGGTGCACATAGATTTGAAATCCGACGTTTCTTCTTCGCGGTCAGATCAACTAATTTTTTTTTAGATAGACCTGCGTTTTTTAAAAGCCCTTGATTTCATAATATGTGCGTAAGTACCAGAATGTAAAAACTAAAAATAGAAAAAAAATCAGCTTTGTAGATTACACTTGTGTATTGAGCAAAGAGATCTTGTGAACAAAATTACCAAGATAATAGGGCATGAATGCTATGTTTTTTTTTGGGGTATTCTTCAATATAACATGTTCTGCATTCCAACATACGACAGTTTCGGTTTGAGTACGTGCAGGAGACAAATGCACCTTGCACACCCTTCCCCCCCCCCCCCCCGAGCTAATAACCCAAGCAAAAATTACATTATATAAAGCATTTCGGGACTTTTACCTCACAAACATTGAGAACTCTGTTTTTTTTTTAGTCTTCATGCTTATGTTGTTCCAACAAGAACCTAGAACTTTTTTTTAGTTATCAAATGTTTGCCTCCCCCTCTAAGACGGCATTCTAAATACACCACTGATGTGTTCATTTTTGTAAATCCGTATCTTGATCGACACGCAGCTTTGAAAGTGAAGTGCACATACCTATAAATTATAATAATTACTCACATATTAAACAAGGGAGACAAACATGAAAATAGTGTCCTAATTATCAAATAAATATTGTAAATAAAGATATAGTGATATACCTATACAACCTTACTACAGTTTGCTTTAAATAGGGTGACCACATATACTCTTTTTAAGAGGAATGTTCTCTTTTTCGGGTCCATGTACTCTGGTACTCTTACTATTTCCATAAATACGACAAATATCCTCTATTATGAGAAATCTGGGACAAATGATCTCTATTTTGCGAAATCTGGTGCCATTTTCTAATTATTTTTGTTATTTTTAGTCCATATTATTATGTGTATTATAATTATTATTGAAAGTCATTAAATTCTGCGAGAGTGATAAGACTTTACTTAATTATTATACGCTGGTACCTATTTTTACATTTCGTCAAAATATACTCTTTTCATTTTAAAAAAATCTGGACAGCCTACTTTAAATCACGTTTAAGAAGCCAAAAAAAACTGTAGTAGAACATGTCGCCGGCACACAGCTTCCAGGAGAAATTGCAATTTGCCATTACAAATTACATTGTGTGGTAATCTGTGAATTATAGCTGGGAAATTCAAAACCTTGTTTTCTTTTTTGTGGTATAAATATATAGAATAGCTTGTTTTGGAATAGGATGTTGGGAGCTAGATACGTTCGTTTTAACTTTTTTTCATTATGATCTGTAATTTTGTACGTGGTCGCATTTTAAATATAGGGGTGTATGTCGTATTCCGCAATGATTTAATAAGTAAGTATTCCCAATCGAACAATAATTAAACACGTTTTAACTGTCATTGATTACCTACGAATATGTTTTTCATTATTCGCATCCGACTCGTCATAACGTCATGCAGAACACAGTCTTAATTTTAGATGCACTTTTAAATCTTCGAACGCATGCCTAGCCAGAAACTCGGGTATTAAAAAATTTCAGATTTCTGCTTTTGTTGTTCTTAGTTTGCACTAGATCGCTCCACGTCCGATAATTAAAATTGAAACAAGATGGCTGCATTCAATGAAAATTGATATTCACGAGAATCGAGATTAATAAAAATTCGAAATCAAAACAATGCGCATTAAATAACACCAGTTACCTTATACTCGATAATCATTTAAATTCCACAACTCTTATACAATTAAATCTCGTATCAACTTTTATTTATTTATTCAAATCTATATTTCAAGTATTTTAATTTCCATGGTAAAGGGTCCCTGTTATAACTTTTTGATGTAGTATAAATTACAGATAAACGACTATCAACGTTTTTACATTTTTAGGGTGTTAATGAAATTGATATTTACAAAAAATGATATCGTAAAAGATGCTTTAATTTTTTTTGATATGCGATAAAAATAAATTAATTTTTTTTATTACATGACTTCTTAAATCAGATTTGTCTTCATACGGTTGAAATAAATTAATCTCCACAAAGTCGTTAATGCATTCTAATGTTTTCTGTATTAATATTAATTTAATGCGATCCAGTTTGAAGCAATTACATTTTAATAAAAATCAATATATTAAATATTTAAACAGATTTTTGTATATGGCATTTATTTCATACCAATTTTTATTAACATCGATTTGATGAAATGCAATAACTATGGAAAGACGCATGTATATAGAAATTTTAAGTAGGCTGTATACGTGTTAAAAAAGGATAAACAACTACTTTTTTGTGGTATCAATCGAAATGGTCTGCAAAGAAATTGCTTATCATAAAAATGTCATTCGGTAAAATCGGTATCCGCAAAAATTCGATATCGGAAAAATTAAAACGAATAAAAATTGAATGCAAGTAGCATCATTTATATGTTTTGCAATTAAATTTGGTATCAAAGACGCGTATGACTAAAAAGTAAAAAGGCGTTCCATAGATATTACACCTTTTTAATGAAATAGGAATACAAGGGCTATTTCGGTCTTTATATAAGTATGAGGTATCTAAATAAATAGCTTATTGATGATAACTCAGATAAGAAAACATTTGTAGAAGCTGATAGCAGTTTCAAACAATTTGAAATATTAAACATATTTAATACATTTTTTAAATTATTCTAAAATGTTCTAAGATCTACAAGAACCTATTATATCTACTTTAATAATATGTATATATAATAAGTAGGGATTTTTGTAATATTTACTAGGAGCGTTTGATTTTTTTAACGGTTTGCAGATCTCATTATATTTATTTCGTTCTAGCTCTTTTTGACCATTTTAAGCAATCGAAAATAAAATCAAATGGATTATTATTTTGTCTCAAAGTGTCCTAATTTATAAAAATTAATTAATTAGTAGGAAGTTGAAAGCATGTAGTTTTCTTTAAATATTGATACATGTACAGCAAAAGTTGATTTTTGCATTACCTGTTCCTCTGAAAGTATACAATTTATCTATAAAAAAGTTTCTTCATCACGAAGTTTAAATTTTGAAGTAGATTGAATAGGTTTTATAAATGTTTTTATTTACATTTATTTGTTTGCTTTACATATATCTATTTTTTTCTTTTCAGGACGCGCCATGAAGGCGTGGACTCAACTACTCGAGCCGGGCCCAGCTTTGACAACAATATGTATAGTCCTAGTACTTGCCACACAAGCGTATGCCGGTAAGTAAATGTCTACAAAAATAAATTTTAAAAAAGCTTTTAACAAGCAGTATTGACTCAAAACATCTTACTGAAACGAAGTTTAAAGCTCTGCGAACGTTGTATAGTTACAAATTTTCACAATTTACAAGCAGAGACCGATTATGTTTCGCATAGAAAGTCCATCATCAGGTACAATTAAATTATCTACATCAATTGCTCCTATCACCGTACTTATATGTAATTAAAACGCATCCAACATAATTTCATAATTTGCTTCGATGTTGTCAGAATCCTATACAAAAATTAAACTTTAAAGAATCAAATAGAATTACCAGGTAGCATATAAACATCCTATACAGACAGGGATCAAATAGAAATTTCTCAAGTTTGCGTAATGGGATATTCCAGATTTTAATGAGAATTTAATTTTAAATTGATTTGGTTTTAATGTTAATAAATAAATTAAAAAATATCGAAGTATAAACCAAGTTTGTTTAGTTTCTGATGTGTGCAGTCGTAGCGCCATAGGTAGTAGCTTGGGTTACAAAGGGCTTGGGTTTCCTTTACCCGGAACTTCCCCCGTAATGAATCTTTCCTTTCATTAGAAATAGTAAAGTGCGACCCAATTTAGGTCTACACATAGACATTTAGTAACACATATATACTGTCATTTCTTCAAACAAGTTCATTGGGCGCCATTTTGTTCCACCATATTGGATTCGTACCAATATTTTACCAATTTCTACCTATGCCATTTTTTATTTTTAGACATAATTTAAAATAAATTGAATAGGAAGTTTTTTATAATATTTTTTAAATGCATTATACCGCCATAATTCGAACCAAAATTTTACTAGAGATATCAATTTAACAAGTAGTTTTTCAAAATATTATATTAGGCTGCCATTTTACTTTGCCATCTTGGATTCGTACTAAAATGTTACCACTTCACTCCTATGTAACACTCGATCTTTGCGCAGAATTTGAGGTAAATTTGATAATTATTTTTTTATTAATATTTTTTTTAACATTTCACTAGGCCACCAATGAACGCAGTTTAAACAATTCAAAATGGGGCTATTCCGCCATTTTTAACATTGCTACTATGGAACCTCTCCGGTAATATCCTGAATATTCCCTGACAGAAAGTTTCATCGAAATTGGTCAAACCTTCGAGGATTAATCGATGTAAATACATAAAAAATACATAAAAAAATAAATAACAGAGTCAGAACTAATTTGTACTAAGTATCCTGTATACGAAAAAGAATATATATCTTTAGGTATAATATAGCCCCACCAAAGATGTTGGTTTAGTTTATTGTTAGTATATTTTTATACTTAATCCAGCTTCTCCAGCCCAGTCAGCAAATTGTGGTTTAACCCCTTTGGGAGCATATTATAAAATTTAAAAAAAACATTTGAATAATTTTGGTTTTTATACCAAGCTTAAAACGGCTAGTAAACCAAGCCCAATTCAATCATCATTTTATCCTAATGCCCACTTCCCGGTTTAAAAACACGAAATTGTTTAATTTAAATCATTATTTAGAATTCCCTCATATTCTTGTTCAAGAAATTGTCTTATTACCTCGTCTAGTGCTCATAGAGCGGAATATAGTTTATTTAGTTTTTACCGGATCATTTTTTATATTTTCCGACCCCTTTAAACTTTTTTGTGCCACTGGTTAGAAAAGATGTAAATAGGAAAGTTGTAATGTTTGAGAAGTAACGCTCAGAAAACATTTTTTGTTTATACAGTTGTGAAAACGGCGAACATAAAATATATTTTTTTAAGTGGAACACCTTGTATATTTCTTCTCATGACGAGAGATCTTTGTTTTCCGATTACAAAAATATATAATATGTCTATATTTGCTTAAGCCATTTCCGAGCTATTTATCTTTAAAAGCTGATTTAAATTAAAAAATCAGTGTTTTAACTACATTTTTTATTATTATTACAAATTCTACCATAATATATTCAATAATTAAAAACTTAATTCAACTTAAGGTACAATTGTTGCCCACCGTTTCTATTGAACATTCTCGAAATTTTCTTTCTAATTTATTTATTGCGTTGGCAATAAAAATTTAATTGTTCTGGTTAAGGACGTTTATGTAATATAAAACTCTCGTTCGAGCTATTCAATATTGGCGCCTCTCTGAGCATACACTTTGTTTTTAAATGTCCCCACAAAAACGAATCTAAGAACGTAAGATCTGGGCTGATCGGTGGCCAGTGGATGGTTCCCCGCTTAACGATCCATGTTTCATATCTATTATTTAAAAAGATAATCACAGGCATAACTTTGTGGTGTGGGGCACCATCTTGGTGCCATATTATTTGAGCATAACGGCAAACTGGAAGCATTTCCAAGAGAACCTCTATATCCTGATTCAAAAAATGCAAATATCTTTCGCCAGATAAGGAAACTTCATACAAAATAAGTCCAATAATGTGACCGCACAGTATGCCACACCACACATGCAGGGACCTTCTTCCCTAAAACTTTATTTCCGATAATTCTCGTGGGTTTTGAGGGGCCCAAAAATGTCCGTTCCTTCTATTGAATATTCCCGTAGTTGTAAAAGTGCATTCGTCAGTCAATAATATTTTATTAAAAAATATCGATCTTGATCCTTCCTTCGTAACATATTTACACAAAACCTCATTAGCGCATTTTATGGGCGTTCTTATCAAAATACCCTTGGGCTCTTCCATAGGTGTTAGGGTGTTCTAAAAGATGTTGGTTTAATAATTATTTAGGTTTTAATTAATATAAGTTAATTTCTGTTACCCTTGAAAAACAACAAAATATCTAATTCTTATTCTCATCGACTACGGCAATTCGCTTTTTCATGTAAATGGACCTTCGTTGCCTAAATCCCCGCTCTATGTTACTAAAAGTTTTTCGGTCGGGAACTTCTCTATTAGGAAACATGAATCTATATTATCTCCTAGCTGCACACGCATTGTTACAATTTTGATAATACAATCCAAAGATTTTACATTATACATAAATTATACATTTATGGAACTTCATCAACAAATATAATAGATGTTTGGTTACTGTCATGTTTGATACATTTCTTGTTTCTTATGGTGGACAAGGCTACTTCGACTGATTTGAATTCATGTTTTATCCGCTTTTAGATATAAATAGCTCGGAAATAGCTTAAGCAATTGTAGACAAATTATATAGTTTTGTAATCGGAGAACGAAGATCTCTCGTCGTGAGGAGATATATACAGGGTGTTCGCCATTTTTGCAACCTTGTATGTTTTCTGGGCATTACAACTTTCCTATTAACATCTTTTTTTTTTAACTAGTGGCACAAAAAAATTAGGGGGGTGGGGAAATATAAAAGATGACCCTGTACATGATTATAGAGTTGTACATTTCACTTTTTGCCCATTTAACCTTAAAGTCTGACATATAATACAGAAATCTAGGACATACTGTACATTTTACGTATAAATATAACCGAATGTAGGAACAATGAGGCCCATAGCAACCAACTAAGACGTTGTCAGTATAAATAATGCATTATAAGAGCGCAAGCGAATTATTCTAAAGAACCAACGTGGTTCTTAAGAATTGGCAAATGAATGAATCCATCTATCAATGAGAGAGTTATGTACAGTCGGTTCTCGAAACAATTTGTTATTGACATTCAGTCGCGCACTCGCAACGCTCCATCGGTTATTCATTTGGCGATGTCAATACTGTGTGTATTACATTTGTTGATGCATTATGTCGACGACGGGTTTAATTTAGCGGAATGCACAGTGGCGCCGAATCTAAAGCTTCTTAGGCCGAAGAGTTTCGAAAATTAAATTAACTATGTGTAACTGCGTTTCTTGATAAATCACAATCCTAATTTGAACTAACTAAAATAAAGGCTTGTAGTCAGAAGGTGCTATGCTTGCCCCACTATGTATTTATCTAGGCGAGTTGGCCCTAGATTCAATGACTACATTTATATCGACATTTTCAAGTCGACTTCCTAGTGAATTTGATCTGAAATTCAGTTATTTATAGCGTAGGCTTCAATATCAAGCCGAGATAAATTAGCATACTCCCATCTAAAAAACAATGTAATTGTAAAAAAAAACTTTATTAGTATGGACAAATTCTCGTTCTCTGTGGTTATCGAACTCACTTTCCCCTACGTTTCTACTTTACGGTAACGAAGTATTGCCATATTACTATTAGAAATAATACCAACAACTGCCAAGAGGAAGCACACATTATCGAGGCGACTTCCTAATTTCTCTTCAGGTTTTACTGGAATTATAAATAGTTATGAGATTCAGATTCTATTAGAATGAGACAATTCTTCAAATGTCACTAATTGTTGGCAGGATATTTTCATCTAATATTCATCTCTAATATACCTTGCACAATTCAACACGAATTAAACACGGAAAAGGAGTAGGTGGTTGTGTATACTCACGATATCTGAAAAGTCACTAAATCACCACGTCAGCAAACAAACAGATTAGCACTAATTAGATGAAACTGGCTAACATAACTTTAATTGTAAAAAGATTATCCGTAGAGCCACAACGAGCAAAATGACCAGAACCCACACAGATGGTAGACCAGTTTTACGATCTCTGGCAAGCTACAGATTAGCCACATTAAATTTATGTATTGGAGTATCAAGTAGTTTTCGCCTAACTAAAGAAATTTCTTTAAGTATGATGAGTATACAAAAGTCTCAATATAGAGGGAAGAAATAATTTGACAACTTTCCCAGGTAAGCGACCAGTCTAATTATTTTTAGCTGGACATCTTTTTTTGCGGAATGCCCAGGATTTATTTCCTTTTTCTTTTTAAGAATTCATCCTCATAATCATGTCTCTTTTTTGATTGACTCTTTTGGGCTTGGACGTCAGGGAAGGTGGCTAAGGTTACCTCCGTAGAAACGTCAAATGCTGACCGTAAATTTTAGGGTTCTCTGGCTGAATTTACAAATGTGTGGCTCCGGTCAGTGAATCAGTTTATTTTTTATCATTCTTCTCCGAATTTCTTACTTCTTTGAACATGGTTATTACCGCTACTCGAAGACGTCTAATAAGACAAAAACAATGTTTAGTGGTTATCATACTTCGATTTTTTTCCTTTTTAGCATAGTACCTAGTTAACATTATATTATTAAGACCAAATATATAAAAGAAAAATGTTCTTACTCCATAAATGCTAAAAATATATCATCTCAAAAGTGATAGTCAAGCTTTATTTAATAAAAGTTGGTATCTACATATTTTAAAATGTTATAAAACCAAAAATGAATAAACATGTAAAATAAAGACGTAATAAATCAAAAGTATACCAATGTATATTTAATCTTGCATGACATATACCGTCGCCACTGTTTTATGAAAAGAATTACTCGCTCTGAAAAACGACCCATAAACCAATTAAGATTTAGCCTTGGCTCTCCGCCTATGTAGTTCACATAATTCGCAACTTTGTTCCAGTTACATTTATGTTTGTTTGGTGTTTAGAATTTTATTTGCCTTATTGGTCTAGTTTTTGACCGGATTCGCCCACTAAACAGACTGACCTAAAGATCTTGATTAGTAGATACCAACCAAATGACACTTAAAATTAAATATGTAAGTATGTTTTTTTTTCTATTTTGGGTTTTTTAGATATAACCAATTTGTAAAATGCGTGGTAGGGTTAGAGAACATTATTACCAACTTTTAAAATAATATTTTCTACCTTGACTTAATTCCCAATAATTGCGATACATTTTGCCAACATTTGTTTGTAAACCTTCTTTTCTAAACTAATAAAATCTTAAGAAAATAATTAAAAACTTGGTCTCAAAAGAAAAAAAGTTCATTCTATTTCTACAATACGTCATTTATTATGTCCGCAAATGATGTGAAATATGACTTTTACTTATTAGTAAAAGACACTCTGGTCTCTTATCGTCTCGTCCCGACAAGAACAATAACGACATAAGGCCAATGAAAAGGATTGAAGAGCTATCTGGAAATCGACTGTCTATATAAGGATTTCGCTTGTTATAAGGCACAAAGAAATGGTAAAGATGGAGAAAATAGTAGACAATGTCGTGTAAAAACCTAATAGTACCAAAAAAATTTTAGATATTCTAGTTCTTGAGATATAAAACTATAGATACCTTTCCAAAGCAATTTTTTTTATTCCGACGTTTCGTAAACGGTGACCCATCATCAATTTATTTTTTAAATACGGACCTGCTTTAATTTTTAATAATCGTTAGACTTTCCAACATCTAACTAAGAACAATGTGTTAAAGAGAGCATGTATGAGTGTGAATAAAAGGTTGTAAAAAACAAGAGAAAAAATCCAGGTCGGTATTTCAACAAAAAATATGTTGTTTGTGGTCCTCGTGTACGAGACGTCAAATTCAAAATCAGACTATACTGCAAAATTTAGCGAGAATACACGAAATCCAAAATGGATACATTTTCGATCTATATATCCTTTTAGAAAGATTCTCATTAATAAAGGCGATTTTATAAAAAAAAACATTTGAAAGAAATAGAGAGACGTGAGTGTACATAAAGCAAACCTGCTTCATGTTTCAAATGTAGTTTATATGCTAGCAAATAAACTAAATGATGTTTTGAGTGCTGCGTCGGATTGTTAATAAGAGGCTCCACCGGAAAATTGGAGGAGAGGGCCGCCAATATAAGTTTCAAATAAAATAGTATGTAGCCCGTATGTATTGTATATCTACAGCTTTAACAAGATATACTAAACACTCGACTTTGCACATAGTTATAGCTAAAATTATTTTCTTAAGACGTATCTCTTTCTCTCGCTTTCAGTTCGTATCAATTCAGGCGCTGAACGCCTGAATTGATACGATAATTTCCTATTAAGACATATCAGGTCGGATCTTTAGTCTGAAATGTACCAAAAGCTGCACAATAAGGTCCAATTTTTCTCGTAATTTTTGCAATTTGATTTGTTATCTAATTTCTAGGCATGTGACCGACATTCTCTATATCATGTTTCTCTGTTGTGATTTTTGGATGTGAATCTTGCTGGCTTATTATGTCTGCGTTTTTGACGTTCATTTTAAGGTCGACCCAATTAGAAAAGACATTCAATCCTCAAGCTCAATTAGGTTTGTACTAATGAGAACTAAGCAACTATCAACCCTAATACCCCTACTTTCCCAATTTATATTTTTGAAAACATCTTCTAAAGCTAGGATGAAACGCTTTGAGCTATCATGTCGTTTCATATATATTTTAGGCAATTACAAGTTTTTACAGAACTTATGTATTTTTGTTCCACGTTATATCGCCAATTTTATTTTGGATACAAACTCAAATTGCCCCGCGTACCCACAGTTTCAAGAGACCGTCGGGAAATTTCCCGGTATCTCGGTGGAGAAAGTCGATGCTGCTTGTGTGTACCATAAGTAGGTTATTCAGGATTCTACATGAATTTTTAACGCCTGAAAAAAGTATTTGCCACTACGGCCAGAAATTTATTTCCTTCTGAAGTTGTAACACATGACATAAAATTGTCCACTTGACCTTTGTATTTCTCAATAAAACTTTGTGTCTTTGAAATATCTTGCCACTAAAATAGTAAAGCTTCATATGAGTTTTGACGTCAGTAATTTTTATATTTTTTAATGTTAATCTGACCAAGCAGGTAATAAACAAACATCCATTGAAAACGTACTTACATATGTGGCTATATCTTTCAGTTATCTGTAGGAATACTTACGACAATTATATTCAATATATTAACACATTATTCGTGTTGTCGAGATGTTAGGTTATAGAGGTAATTTATAGCAGCCATAAAAGATTTTATGTGAAATTTTATTTAATAGGCAATAAACATTTATTGATGACATATTTCCAAATTTGGATAACCGGATGGAGACTGCTAATACACGTATGCGTTCAGCTAAAAAACTCATTACTTTATACAAAAGGTTTGAAATATACATTTAAATAGAAATCTTAACTTAATATAAGATAAACAGTTATCATCATTCGAACAACATATCAATGCATTGATCTAAATATTCATTCAAGTGGACAACTAATATAGCAAACACATAAAAAGAACAATTCTTAAGCTATGTATATGACTTCAGCCAGCTCCTTTTCCACGATGGTGCCATCATAAATTTTCGAAAACAATCCCGCTTTCCGCGTTCACATCAAGTCAGATTAAGAAGAATTACGATATGTATACGCGGATCGTGATTATGTACCGGCATTTACAGTTATCTGCTTTACCTGCCGATAACATGTTATGCATTTCACGACCAGGCCAGACTGCGGCGGCCGCATCGGTAAGACAGCAGCGATAGAGGGCCCTGCAGGGATTCTTAGACGAGCGAATGCGTATCATTGCAAAAGTGAATTTTCATTAATATAGACAATTCTTAATAGTTTTTCACAGGTAATCTGATGAAATTTATGAATCCATACAATAATAATAGCGGGGTTTCATGAAACAGTATTTTTAAGACATCGTTTCACTATAGTCATATAAATTTCATTTCTAACTCATAGTAAGGAGTCCTGAAAAAGGGAATAAACATTCCTAAAAACTAAACCACATAATAAACAGTTATCCGCACTAAGCGAAACTGCTTTAACTGCATTCCCAATAAGCCTTAAGCCTCAACCGTTTTACCCCTATTCTCTTTAGTTTAAACCGTCACCTGGCGTGATGGGTACGCCGAGGTAAAAAAAAATGATGTTGGCAAAATAGGCAACCTCCCCTCCTCATTTTTAAACGAAAATTGAAATATTTAATTTTGTATGGATCGTCATGAAAATCTTGTTCACCCCCTCCCTCTATTGCCAGAGTCTAGCTATGACGCTGTAGAGAGATTTAAAAAAAGAACAGACTAGTTAGTTACTTAGATAAAAGCCATATACAAATTTTGATTAGGAGATATTGCGAGATTGAAGTTGCTCATAAAAAAATTATTTTGTAAATAAAAGTGTCTAAAGGTTCTAAAAAACACCTACCTGTTTTTATCAATATAATTGAAAATATAATTCCAATAACTGCTGATTAGCAGTTCCGCTCTGCTTAGTAGAGCCATTTGTAGTTGACAGCTGATATATATTATATGTTCCAAAATATTGCACAGTGAGCAAATATAGTAATGTAAAAATGATTTTTTTCTTAAATAGGTTTCTGAGATAAATCGATCGAAAAATTTAGTTAATTTTTTATTTCACTAAAAAAAATGTCAAAAGAAAAATCTGAAACGCGTCCCGCAAATATATTTACAATAATTCAAACAAAAATTATTATTTTTTTATATTTAAAAATGATTTTCAAAGGGAAACATGTGACTATGACATGTGATAATTAGTTTTTACCCGAAAATTCGGTCGAAGTTTGCAAGGAAAAACAGCTGCCGATCTCCGCGTAATCCATTTTCACTCAGTGTAGAAGTTCTTCTTTTCACGTACAGAAAATTAGATGATCAATATGACGATTAAGAAGATTTTTGAATTAACCTTTCATTGAATATATAGAACACCTTTAAACCACATAAACAAATCGAGATGCAGCAATTTTATCCCAAACCCTGTATGAAAGTTAAACACTTATTTATAAAAATAGGATTAAATATGTAAAACCGTAAAAATAATAAGATTAAAAATGCAATACATTTTTTCCATGTTGATACTTATTTTAAAAGGAGTACCCTACTAAACTAGGGAGTTCAGTATAAGACGCGAAAACCATAGCAGTAATATACCTTAGAAAATGTAAAACAAAAAATAGGATAAAACTATATAACTTGTAGTTTAAGTAAAGTATGAAGAAAAAGAATACAAGGTGATCAAGAATTCTCCTAAAAACATACCTCAATTTTTTTATAAAAATTAACCGTTTAAATTTTTTATCAAATTTCAAGTTTTTTTTGGGAGGAAAGTCATTAGGTAATACAATATAATATATTGAAATATTAATAAGAAAAATATCTAAATAATTGAGAGTGTCAAGATTTCCTCAGTCACTCTATAACATTGCGTACTATCTAGTACGACTATCATATTCTTCTATTCATAGAAGATAACATTTACATCCGCTCGTCTAAAAGCCTGCTGGCCATTTTTGTAGGATCAATTTCGAATTTCCGATATCTCAGGATTAGATCTCGTGGCTTACTTACTCACTCCCATGACCGGCGATTGTTTCTGGATTTCTATGTTTGTACTAGAGTAACGCAGCCCAAGGCCTTATCTATTTATTAGCTAGTACATTTCTTATATAGTCTTCTGGTATTAAAGCTCGCAATTTATTAATTTTCGCTCTAAGCCGTTTATACGCGGCACGATTCGAACCTAGCTACACTTTAATATAACTATTTCGATATTTGAAAGTAAATTTCGTTTACTTATAATATTAATGTTACAGTTTGGAAAAAAACGGTTAATTATTTTATGTCGAACATAGTTTTGTAGAAATATAATTTATTTTTCTTTTAAAAATGCCCTTAAATTTTAAAATATTTATGATATATAGAATACCAAGTTACTCCTGTCAGTAATAAAAAAGCCCTTCGATATTTTAGTAATATGGAAAATGTATGTGAATTACTGCCAATATGAAGAACTTGAAGAAAATGACCGATTTGTAAACTTTGATGTGGTATGCCTTTTCTCAAACAGTCGCGTCAAGACAAAGCTAAGAAGCGTAACATTATCTTCGTACTTCTTACTTTCTAGTGGGAAATAAATTCTACGCCTAGAACGACGGTTTTGCGATAGACATTTTGCGGGTGGAAACAGAAAAGATAAAACCCAGACTGTAGCTTTTATATATCCACGGCACTTTTATTATATCGGATAGAGACGACAGGCAACTTCAAGTGTTTTTAAGCCACTCAAGATCGGCTGTTGCCGAGCGTAATATTATTTAAAAATCAGTTCACTGGACGAAGAAATCAATGAAGCAGCATTTATTGACAATAATATGACTTTCAACAAACCAAACATAGAACCTTTACTGAGCCGCACTGATTTTTTCAAGCTCAAGTTAAGATAAAACCCAGACTGTAGCTTTTATATATCCACGGCACTTTTATTATATCGGATAGAGACGACAGGCAACTTCAAGTGTTTTTAAGCCACTCAAGATCGGCTGTTGCCGAGCGTAATATTATTTAAAAATCAGTTCACTGGACAAAGAAATCAATGAAGCAGCATTTATTGACAATAATATGACTTTCAACAAACCAAACATAGAACCTTTACTGAGCCGCACTGATTTTTTCAAGCTCAAGTTAAGTTTAGCATAATTCTTTCTTTACGCTTGATAATGACCATAGTCCACACTGGTCAAAACGTTGTGTAGTAATCAACTATTAAAACAATAGAAGTCTGACAAGTAAGTTCTTTTTGCAAATAGTTTCAGTACTGTGGACTTGTTGCGCTATGGTGCCGCAAAGATTACTCAAAATGTTCCCATATTCTTAATGTGGAACCAAGAGCATCGATAACAATTTTCCTTAGAGGGTAACTTTTTATTTCCTATTATTCTATGTGCGGCCTGTAACTATACCAAAATAGACAATGTTCACGACTCCTGAGACTGACAGGAATTAATTAATTAAATCAATTTAAACCCACCTGTTTAACACTAGCTCTGAAACAATTTATACTAATTTGACTTTAGTACAAAATTAATAAATCCATAATTTGTCTATTTACATTCATGAAGATTAATTTTTAATGGTCATTGAATAATGAATTATAAAATGAACTAACAGTTTTTACTTCATTTTTACTATTAATTTAAAATTCAAGTTACTTTAACGGCATTTTTAAAATAGTAGATATTTCTATCAAAACTGGAATTTAAATATTTCGGTAACTTGCTCAAGAGAGTATAAAGTAATAATATGAAGTTTATCTTACACGTTTTTTAAAATATTGAACTAATTTAACTGTGTATGTTAGTGCGTAATTTATAATTTTTATAAGTTTTTCAAGTAAAAAAAAGTGTAGATCTTTTTACTCTCAAGACTTTGAAACAAAAAAATGTTTATCTTTATAAGAAACTGTGATAATTTTAGGCATTGGCAATAGTTCTTTCCAGGATTTTAGAAGATATGTAACTATTACAACTCCCTAAAAACTTATATTATGCATATTGTAATGCTGATGCATTTTGTTTATAACCCAGTAAAATGTGTATTTTTGTGTTATATAATACACCAACACTAAATTTACTATTAAACAAAATTAAAAATATTATTTTATGCCATTATAACAGGTCTGAGATAGCATTTGACATTGTTACATTTTTAGAACGATTTAGACGAGATGTTATTAAATTTGAAAGCATCTGTTTATTAATTCCATAAAGAAACATATTCAACTAGACAATTTATATAGTGATAAGAAATTCTAAAACAGGAAATAGTGGTGATACTCCAAAATCGTTACTACTAGAAATCATTTAGAGATCAACAGTCGATTAGAAGAAAAACCCTAAAATAAAAATTGAAATAGGATCTCATTCCCCATGACAAAGAGGTTAAGTGAATAAAGTCTCCCACATAACGTAATTAAGCAGCTCACTAAAATTTAAAATATTTACTTTATATTTAAACATATTTTATTTTTCTTAAGTGAAATCAATACACACCGTTCATTCTTATCTAAATAAACGGGGATAGTAACGGGGGGCACGAGTAGGGCAACAAGAGCACATTCCAATTTAGAAACGAATTTTCTTTTTTATCATACCAAGCTCGTTTTGGGAGCTCGGGTTCCACACAAGTAACTCACATGCAAGGCAGTCTCATATTGACCAAATCGCCACACCATTTGCTCAAGTCCGGTGTTAAAATTAGCATAATATGGAATTTTAGGCCTAGAGTAAAGAAGCTTTAAATTATGGTTAATGCCTCAAAATTCAAAACACGAATTCTTATTTTTTTGTGCAAATTTAGCAGAGTGTGAAAGGTGATATTTATAAACAAATTAATTTATTAGAAAGACTACACGTGAGATTTGGCTACACGTCCGCGGATTTCACTAATTTTTGGATATCTTCTATAGATAAAGATAAGTACCATGTATCACTTTTCTAGCTGTACAGGTTTGCCAAAAAAAATCGAAATTATTGCATTGGATTCACATACTGGAACTGGCTCATACCCGAGTCCTCATATAATACTTAATTCAAAAAAAAAACTATATTTTGATCAATTGACCCTATATAAGGGATATTTAATTATATAGTAACAAGAGCTCCAAGATTGTTCCCACTTAGAAATTAAATTAAAAAAAATTGTGCTGCGGAAAAATATTTCTTACAGGAATAGCGAATCCGTGAAAAGTAGTAAGAATCTATTTTCAGCGTTTCAGTGTTAACATCACTGGGAATAGATATGCCATAAACAATAAACCTTAACCAGGTCTAACTCGGCGTAGATTTATATTTATTAGTATTCCGGACTATCGTCCACGACTGTGCCAAAGTAATAAATTACATTTCCTGATAAAGACCGAGGTTCTAGCCTCGAATGCAATACATCTTGGTCGGCATGGGGCAACCGTTAAATTCTCATTTAATAGAGCTGATTTGCTTTTAATATTCTATGGCATTTGACACCCATTAGTTGTTGCACCCATGTTGATTATGGATAATTCGATAATATTACACACGGTAACGCACTAGTGCAGTCATTGTATTTCTTACCGATATTGCAACCGTTAATAGTATGACTTGTCATTTTTTTATTCCTTCCTTTTTACTTCCCTACTAAGTATATATATATATATATATATATATATATATATATATATATATATATATATATATATATATATATATATATATACAGAGACGTAGTCGCAACTAACTAGTTAAGAAGAGAAATGAAAACTTTAGGTTAGTGAGGATGCAGTTTATATATATAATAGGCCAAAAATTAGGAAAATCCGCCAACGTGTAGAAAAATCCTATGTGTAGTATTTTTAATAAAAATTAGTTTGTTTATTATTACCTATTTTGATCACCGTTAAAAATTTATTATATGAATTTATAGCATTAAGAAAATCATATAATGAGAAAAAGTGAATGTCCCAAGATTGATCCCTACAGAACACCTACACTGATTTCTCTCTTCACAGATGACACACTGTCCATCCTGACAGCTTGGGATCTTCTCCCCAGATAAAACTTTATTAGTGCTTTGTTACTGGGGTGGAAATTGTAATATTTTAGTTTACGGATGAGAATATTAATAAAAGCCCATACTTAGGTAGCGAATACAATTGCATTATATTCCCTATACTCAAAAGCATCCACAATAGTGTCAATGATTTAAGAATGGCTTGAACTATGTTCCGACTCTCTCGGAATCCAAACTAACATCCTGAAACATTGTTTCGCTCGAAAAAAAGTAGTCATTCTAATAGCCATGCAGCTCTCGAAAACTTTAGAGAAAGCAGGAAGGAGAGATGGGTCTATAATTCGAGGGAGTGTTGTTATCCCTTTTTTTAAAAACGGTGTAACAATAGCATGCTTAAGTGCAGAAGGGAAAACATTCTCATTAAAACAAAGATTTAATAGTTTAGGTAGAGGTAAATAGAGTACCTCTTTAATTGATTGTACTAATTTTGCACTTAGCCATATTATCAGTGCTATATTTCTTTAATTATTTATAGTATCCGTAACTTTGATAAATAGATTTCAGCAAATGGAAAATATTCAACAAGATAAGGATCTTTTGAACGTAGATAAAAATGTTTTGTCTAAGCTTAGTTCTTCAAAATTACTGATTAAATGGTGGGTAATGGTAGAGAAGAAATCATTAAATCGAATCAGGTATTATAGTTGAGTTTTTTTCGGTAAATTTTGATTTACTACAGAATTTATTAATAATTTGCCACATTTTTTTGACTTAATTATCAATTTATCACTGGCACTTATTTTTGTCATCTTTAGTGTCTCCTAATATCTCCTTTTAAAGTATTTATAGTCCTCTAAGGTGGAGTCAGTTTTATGTTGCTAATGGTAATCATAGATAAAGTGAAGTTCGATTTCCGGAAATGCTTACTGGTAATTTTTTTCTAAAATCCTATTAAATATTTCATCAACACCTATACTTCCATCATAAAGCAGGAATACCTTATTTCACGCAAAAAAACTGCATTCGATTTGCATTATCTAAATCAAAGATATTCGGCTTTAAAAACGGTAGGAAAATTTCAATTATCCTTAGGGCCAATATTTACCACGGAAACGATTGTTGAGGCAATTGTAATCATGAAAAATACCCACCGAATAAAATTATACGGAGATGAAAATACCAGCCCTTAGAAATGTATTAGTAGTGCAGTTAAGTTTCCCATGCCTTCAGGCATTGCCCACACTTTTTGTGAATACAGAAGATTGTACCAATGATGTGAAATATTGCAATAACTTTAGATTTCCTTTCATTCAGTAGTAGATAATCAAATTAGGTAATGCAGTTTTTGGTTTTATAATTGGCACGAAACATACAATTGAATAACTACTGCAGAAATTTATCAATATAGAAGTTTTCTTCAATCCCTAAATTACTGAAAGGTGCAATTCGTTTGCAGTCATAAACATCTAATAACTTTCGGAGACAAATTTTATTTATCCTTACCTTTCGGAAAGAGTTGAGACATTCCAGGTCAGTGAGATACTTCAGTGCCATCATAGATTTGCCTTGGTAAGACTATATAGAAATATCACACAAGGGTTACAACGTGTCCGTGTGCATGAGGAAGGTCGTTTGGATTAACTTAAAGCCCAAAACCTCGTATTATACTAACTTTAAACGATTGTAATAAAACCAAGAATTAGTTGTGGTGCTAGTGAAGGGTAAAATAGCGTTACAGGGAAGTATTGTAACTGCGAAAATATCACCCTATGAGATATATAGGTATCAGTTTCCTTAGCTCTCACAGAACATATTTTGCTATTTCTAACACTTACTATACTTAAATTTACTTATTTAACTTACATTAAATTTTACATATAAATTTAATTTGATTCTGGGTTGAGCTGGTACGATAGTAGTATAAATACGTTGGAGAAATAAAATAGCGTTTAAATAAAATAACTGAACAGCAATAAAGGCTTATTTTTAGGAAAGAGAATAAAATATGGCGCAAATTACTTAAAACTGAAATAAATGAGAAGAGAAATAAACAAATGAAACATAATAAAAATAGGAAATAAAAATAGCCACAAATGCAATAGAACCCAATAAACTTTTTAGACAATAGAAAAATTTGCCTTTTACCTGGAACTTTCCTCATAATTTCCTGTTATCAAATAAAAACAAAACATAACGACATTTGTATATGTAAGTATATACATGTTTACCAAATATGTAGCTATGCATATTCTTTCTTTCCAAGTTAAGTAGGCTTCAAAGGTCAACTGTAACTGGTAACACTGTAATATATTAAGAATTTAGAATGTTCAGGAAAATTCAAAAATGCCATTATATACAGGGCATTCCTTTAGAAAACTGATTTTGCCACGGGTTTAGTGTCGAAACGGCAGCACCGCACAATTAAAAGTATTTTAAAAAGTCAAAAAGTTCACCTTTAATTGAAGCTAAATTTTCAAAATATACATTAAATAGTAAATACCGATCCAATTCGGATTTCTTGAGAAGTATGTGGTAAAATCATATTTGGTGAAGAAATCTGGAAACTGTATCATAAAATGGCTGATTTACGTTTATTAGAGTTAAACTTATCATTTTAAGGGCCAGTGATTTTATTTGGCTACACAGCTAGCCAAATAAAATTTCAATGTTTGTAATCGCTCTTAGCTATAGTTGATGATATTTTGCCATATATTTTTCGCAAGGAAGTTTTACAACGTTGGTTATTGTGTTGGCGCTGGTTTAAATATTGTTTTTAGGGATTATTAATTTATGCATTTCCTCCACCTAATCATTTTAGTAGTTCAATTTCAACAATAGTGAAATGTATTCGTTTTATCCAGCTTCCTCCAAATACCACAAAAAAGGCGTTTACAGTTCGTCTGCTTTAAATGATATATTTTGTTAGCAAATACGGTCGTCTTATCAAAACATCTAAAGCACTATCCTCTTTCATACCGGTATGCCGTCGTATATCCGCTTATTTATAACGCACAGCATTACATATGTGGCGTATTATGTAAATCAGGGCTGCGTGTACGATATTCTTGCAGCCGCTCTTTTTGCAGATCATATCTTCGCAGATAAAAATTATACATTAAATTGTATGGCCGTCTATTGTGCGGACATACTGTATAATAAAGATGGCGGAAAAAAGTAAAAAGAAGCTGCAGTGTGGTCCTGCGAGATCAACGCGGCGTGGGAGACAGACTGGGAGGTCAAGCAACGAACTGCGGGCTAGACTGTTTTGTTACCGCCATTGGCGGAGATCAGCACTGACCATTAGGACCGACGATTCTTCTGTTTAACTTCAATACTCATAAATAAAAAGAGGTCATCAGCCGTTTGGACAAACGTCAAAATTATGCTTTACCTTTAAATGGATACCTCCTAATACCTGCCTAACTATAAAGTTTAATACAAAGAAAGAATATAAACATATTTAGTTAAATGTAATTTAACTACCTATTAAGCATATATTGTTTAGATATATAAGTAAAAGAAAAATTATCTGTTTTCATGTTTTGTTTTTAATTTTTATTACGGACTGCTCAATACATTTCTAATTAGCTTTTAAAACGTTTATTGTTACCAGACAGAAAATCTGAGAGCGAAGGTAAATTCTCACCAAAATAATGCCTAAGGGCTAACTAACAAGAGAGATTGTATAAAACACGCTTACAGATAAAATTATATGTATTATTGACTTCTGCATCCGGTAAAGACACAAGATGTGTGATTGAACTTGTTTTTCGACAACCAAAAAGGTACATTGATAATTATAAAATACTATTACATTTAAAACTACATGTACAGAAATTCACAAAACCATAGTTACCGGGTTACCGCTACGATGCCGCCAAATTTCGTATGTCGATATATTACCACGCGCAGTTTCGAATATATCTCGAATATATCTAAACGTTCTACCTGTGTTGGTGTCCAATTTCGATTCGCCGTCTAAAACAGATAATCCCTTAATCTGGTATTTAAAATTTACGTTTAGTGAGGAAAATACCTGTCATATAATCGAACCATTTCGCCTATGTGGGTATGAAATGGTCATTAGTGAGGAAAATATGCCCCCCTCCTCAAATCCGAGATAGTGCGAAAATATATTTGTAGTTGTCAGATATGTATTCAAATTTTGTGAAGTTAGCTGAGGCTTTATATATAATAAACTGAATTGTCCGATTTGGCATGGATAAAGGTAATTCACTGGAATCAACAAACCTTTTACTGCAGTAATTAGGCTTTTAACGATCGATTTTCCTTAAACAAATAAAACTAAAGAGAATTATTAATGGCATCGTGTAGTTTCATAAATAATAATTTATTCGGCTTTTCTAGTTCAATGTAAATACATTCTTAACTGAAGTCCACTAGCTTAAAAAAAGAAACATTTTGCAGTGGTACCTAGTAGCATTCTAAACTTCTTCATTGTTTGTTTCTCATATGAGAGCGACAACACACTTCATCTGATTATATAATTAAAATGTGGAAAAATACGATAGAAAAGAAAAAACATAAACGGAAAACAAATGCAAAGCCTGTTTTTCTAATAGGCCAGATAGACCCGGGCCCTATCGTCACATGGAGCTCAATCTCGGCCTGACTATGCCCGATCGTGGTTTTTCAAACTACAATTTACATATATCATATTTCTTCTGCAAAGGCAAATGTAAAACATTATACTTTTCAGCGTTCTTACATATTTCTACCGAAGAATTATCTTGTTTTTGTTAAAATAGCCTTAAGTTAAGATAGTCGGGTATTTGCATTTTTAATATCTTTACATATTCTATTTTGGATTATTGATGCTGAGCTTAATGAAACATTAAAATCAATAAAATGTATCTTAAAATTCTTCCTAAAGGGCTCCGAATTGAATAAAGGCCTAGGACCCACCATAAACAAAAATTCTAGACATCTTTTATGCAACATAATATATACCTAAATTAATTTGTTTTGGAGTAACTGATATCTGAAAAGGACTATTTTTACTACTTTGACACCCTGTAGAATCTAAGTTAGAGCAAAAGGATTTACACTTTCCGATCTTAGCTTTAAGAGTTCTACCATCTGATATCAACCTCTGGTTAAACATCTGCTTTGCAAAAGTTGTCATGATTGGCAAAATAATAAGGTCCTTTATTTTAAAATAAAAATATAAAAAAACTGGTATTGATTCAACAGTAAAAAAATTATTTTATCTCTAGGCAATTCATACAATAATTTTTCTTCGTCAATCATGGAAATATCGCAAAAAATATCTCTCAATATCTGAGCACAGAGGTCTTAATATCAATAAGAACAATCTATTTAAAAACATATAACTTTTTTAAAAGCAAAAATCAACAAGTTTAAATAAATTTTATTGTTTTTATAAAAGCGCACTCGACATTTTAAAACCATATAAAAAATGTTAAATGGAACAGGGGGCGCCAAATATAGAATTGAACAGTTTTTTCGAAATTGGGAAAAGGTATAAAATAATAGGGATATTGCATTATACACTAACAAATGTTCAACAATGAGAAATTATTTAGGTTCTTTATAACGTGTTGTTATTTTTATTATTTCTAGTATAATAAGTTTTTCGCTGTAATTTCAAAGCTCTCATCAAAACTATGGTTTTTCTTGATTTAAATGTTTGGAGTAATTAAAACTAACTTTTTGATTTCTTGAATAAATTTGTATTTACCACTTATTTTTTAAAATGCTGTGTCGCTGTTTGAATTTTATATCAGAAAATGGGTAGAACGTTTCGACAAGTAATTAGTGAGCAGAAAGTTAGAAAAAGCAAAAAGATAATTATTCTTATTACTCTAAAAATGTAATTAAAGCAAGCTATAATTCTGATGAGAACTTTGAGATTTTACAAAAAACAACTAAATTTATTGGAAAGCATTAAAATAAAGAAACAAAAATAAAACACATTGTAAAACGATTAATTGGACCTACATAGTTCCTCATTGTTGAACCTTTATTAATTTATAATACAGAATCCTAATTATTTTATATCTGTATAATGTCTGCAAAAAAAAACGATTCAGGCGTTGTTATCTATATTTTGTATCACTGATTAATTAAAAAATACATCTGAAGATTGAAGAATAACTGTAGATACTGATATTTTGATAAAACATTTTCAAAGTTTTAAGTTTTGGAAACCCCAGATGATAGTAAAAAATCTGCTCAGCGTTTCCAAATACCCTTATAAACAGGAGAGTGTACGGACAAGAAAGAGTAGATGGGAATTTTAGAATCAACTGCACAAAGCACAAAAAATAACACTATAAGGAGACATTCCTAAAGATAATGAAAGGTGCTGCTTTAATATTTAATGAGAACAAAAATTATTTAATGTACATTTTTTTCAAAATTGCAAATTTAGACATACATTTTGAAGTCTTATTTGTATCTGGGAATTTATTTGCTTAACTTGAGAACTCTGCTATTTTTTATGTATTGATACATACACAGGTTTCTTCCTATGCAAAAGTATAGCCAATGAAAATACACGTTCTAAAAATAATTGAAATGGAATAATGCATCTTAAAGTAAAATGGTTCATCTTCAAAAAACTATGGAATTCACTTTGACCGGATGGTCGCAAGTACTTCACACAAAAGACCCGTTTTAGTATTTATTTACTAATTGGTGATGGTGTGTAATAATAATGTTAAAGATACTTCAAAAACCGCTTCACTTTGTAGACCTAACTGTAAACTCCGTTTAAACAATTTATTACAAGTTTCCATTCGACATTGACCAGATTCTTTTGGGTTTTGAATCATTAATGACTATATTATCGTCTCGCTGTTGTATTTACGTTCAGAAAAAACCCATTTTACTCAAATTAAATAGGTACTATATATTTAAGCCCTGTTTGTATGAAGAGTTAATGTAGATTAAAAATGCTTGATAAGTATAAGCCTCTCAGAAAAATGTTCATGTTAGTAAGTCAAGTCTTACTTGTTGATAGGTGGATGTTTTATAACATTTCTTAAAAAATATATATTTTCTCAATATTAATTCTTTTTATGTAACTGATGTTATCAACGTTAAGCAAAATGTTATTTTTTTGTTGGTCAAAAATTCAAAATTCCCCAAAAATGTATTGATTTTTTTATAATAATGTTATATATACTTTTTATTTAACTGTAACTATGTATTGTTGATAGTTTGGTAAATTTTTTTAGGGAAAAAATTTCAGTGACGCAGCATTTAATAGTTACTTATTTATTTATTCATTTCATGATTACGGCAATATTTCTTCATATTATCGGATAAAAATTTTTGGAACGGTTAGAAATCCATTTATTGGATCTCCCTCAAATACTCACCAAGAATAACGGACACTCCTTCATTAAACAATGTATAAAAATATCAATAGAACGTGTTATATTTTTACAGATTTGAAAAGCTAGTGAAAATTCCGATAACAGTCATATGATTATTCCATATTGTCATGTTTGATACTCAAAAAACATGTATTTCAATCAAAATGGTTACTGTCTTTAATATCTCTTACTTGAAAAATACGACAAGTCTTGAAAACCTAATTGCTTCGATCCCATAGCAACTACTTGTTTACAGTACTTCTTAACACAAAATATGTTTCCTGGTGAAAAGCTTTCACGACTGACGAGTAGCATTTCGAAGATAAATGAAGATAAATAGAGGGAACTGGGTGCACCTTTAACTGTAGAAAGACTGTCCACAATTACAGTGTGATAACAATAACCACAGAGTGATTTCTAAATAGCCTAAAACATTCTGTGAACAAGGAGATAATGATTTTATGATGAAAATATGTTATCAATTGTCTTACACAAACAGGGCCTATTTTTCCAACAGGGGCTGGGCCTAGGGACCCTTAGTCAGACGGGCGCTATACTCGGTTCGAGTATGGTTTTTCAAGCAGTAATACATATACCTCTTTGGAAAAATAAATATTGTTAAATACTATTTTATACTTTTCAGCTTATTTACCAGTTTAGGTAAAAATGAATTTATCTTTGTTTAGATTCAGATTGTAGCTTGTTGTGTATTTATATTTTATTTATTTTCCTATTTACATATGTTACGTTGGTTTCTTGTAGATGGGTGCTTAATAAAACATTAAAATCAATGTACTTTAGCTTAAAAATATCCTAAGGGAGCGCCGGCTTGAGTAAGGGGCAAGGGCTCCCTAAATAAAAATAAGACCTGTATACAAGTCCATTTTTTAGTTAAATGGTGATATAATTTATTTAAAAGATTCTTCTTTGATAAATACTCATAAAACCCTTGAATATATTTTAACAAATCTACTTTTAGTTCATACGAAGTTCATAGAAGGCCAGTAGAGAATCAATGTCTATACACATACAATTATTTTATTTTAGTATAAATATCAGTATGAAATAAAATATCAATATCAATTTTTAGTCAAGTGTGAACAGCAAGTTATAGATGCTTTATTATGACTTTAAAGATAAATTTATAATTAATTTTTAATTAAATAAAAAATAGTATTCGGTAGGTACATTTTCAGAATGAGCCAGTCAAACCCGGTAAATATACATTTACCGCATGTTTTATACTACTTTTTTCAACGTTATCGAATAAAGATATGATTTGTGCATGGATTTTGTCGTTTATGAACAGTTTAAAGAAGCAGATAGTTATTATTACGAGATTAAGTATTGCACGATTCGTTATCTATTCATCTGGTTTTTATTAGGATTGACACAATACCAAGTCTTACTTAGGCCAAACTAATTCAGCTTTCCAGTGATACTTTGAAAGTCGTAGTATTTTAAACTGAAATATGTGAATTCTGGGGCAGGCCCTAAAAATGTTTTCCGGAAAATGTATTTAGTAACTTTAAATTTTTCAGTTAAGATTTTTCCCTGAAATTCACGTTTTATATTTCTTTGAAATGACCGACGCGATACACAAACCGCACTTGTATTTTGAACAATGCAATTTTCTATGTAAATCATTATTGCCTACCCTGTTTAGAAGTAAAGTTTTAATAAAAGCATACCAGTCTCAACTAAGCAACTTAATAGATTACGCATTTTTAATAGCAAGATGCATTTTTCTACATTTATCTATTATAATACCATCTAAATTACCGTCGAATTACGCGTTCCACTATTATTAAGTATGGGATGATAGTATTACAGCTAAATGCGTCCAATTTGCATCCTGATCCGATAGCAATAAATCAGTTCAGCCTTTAATAATGGGTTGAGACTGACGGACAAAAAGTTAAATGCACGTAATATGCGTCTGGGGATTTATGCACTTTATGGGCAATCCATAAATTGATGGATTTTAGGAATATGTCGCATGTGATCGGAATTTTAATTTGTTGGCACTTTAATACAATTTTCAGTCAAGCCATTTTATATTTTTTTTTCAGTGAGTGTTTAGAGAAAAAAACATATATCGCTAAGTGCCTAAGAAAATATTTTCAGGTAAAAGGCAATTCTTTTCTGACCAGAGATACTTTCAAATCCAAAAATATTTAAATATTCTGAACAAGAATCATAGTAGTGAATTATTTAGTCTCCTCATATTTTTCATACGTTTTCTTTTTACTATTACTATTTTATATCTGTTGGAAAAATTACGTTTTCTTGTTGTTCGGCTTTTTCTTTATGAAAACTTTTCTAGAGTGCAATAATTGTAGAAATCTCAGACATCCTTAAGTGTCCGCATTTATTTATTTACATTTAATTTGAATATGGATATTTTTTTCTTATCTGTTTCTTTTCAGATCACGTTAAAATGTTAGTTATGAAATTATTTCAGACAATTTATTTTTTTTTGCATATTGGCGACAATAAGTACAATTAATACTTCCATCAGGTTTGCATTCAGTTCACTTCGTGGAAGAATTTGTGTTGGCTAGCTCAGCACCGCAGCATTAGTTCCTGCAGGTAATTCATTATCTACTAATTAACGCTTTTAATTGTTATTCCGTTTAAACATCCTTAATTAAGTGCGCTGAGTTAATATTTATATAATTTATTCAGATTTGCAATATTAACAGAGGGCTGGTTTATTAATAAAAAGAATATTTGATTGAAAAACTTATGAATAAAAGAAAATTATTGCAAAACAGCTTTATTTACTTGATCTCAAATAGAGCGATACCCTTTCAGGTTAAATGGATATTAAAAAATGACGAAATGTTAATTTTCATCTCACTCATCTCGAAGCTAATAATATTTAGACGGTTCCAAAAAGTATCAAAGTGTTAATTTCTTGTCAAAATTAACAACTTTTATAATTACGTAGTTGAGACATTACATTTATAAAAATATTTATTATATATATATATATATATATATATATATATATATATATATATATATATATATATATATTTACAATATTTTTTTTTAATTTTTCTATTATGGCCCTTTCGCTACGCCTCTGAACTGTTTTCTTCTATGTCATATAGAAGTTTTCTTCTGTCTCTATAGAACTTTGACGATAGCCATTTTTAGCATTTATATATCCTGGACAGGATAACTTTTCTCGATCTTTTTTCCTCCCCTAAATTTGTCGATAATAATCGACCGAAAAAATTCATATCAAACTGGCCCGAGGGAATAGGAGTCAGAGTCTCAGGGGCCAAACCTGAATCAGATGCCAGAATAGTAGATATTCTTATTTCTGACTTGAAAAGAAGAGAATAAATCGTTAAGATGTCTTTTTGAGACAGGATCTTTTAAATTATCTAATGGGCATTATGTTGACGTGTTAGTAGGAGAACTAGAAATAACAATAATTTTACAAAGTTGTTTATGTGTTTTATTTTTTGGATCAGAAAGGGTACAAAATGCGGGGTCAAACTAGCTCAGTCCAACACTACATCTCCCCTCAGGGCAGTAGCGCACCGAGAAATTATAAAATAGTTGGGCTTTAATACATTTTTTACATAAACGTTAGACTCAGGCTCTGGGAGCATTTAACCCTCCAAAACCCCTCTCGGTGCGCCACAACAACAAAAGACCTTATTGCGCATTTGACTTAAATAAAAAACACTTTATTCACTAATTCAAGTTCCAAATCGTTTTATCTCCAGTACCACTACTGGTATTAAGTCGTTTTGCAATGCCTATTTGAAAGAATAATTATCTTCTTAAATACTAAAAATTTATGAGATATTATAAAATATATTCGAAAAACTGTTTAGTACATAACTAAGTATTATGGCCATTATACTCATACACAAGTACAATTCAAATTTTGTTTTTACCGCTTAATAAATTTTTCTCACAAACAGTTGTATGTGCATTCTTTAAAAGTCAAGTACAGATGCTATAGAATACAAAGTTCATTACCACTCGCTTCCCATTTCATTAAGTTTACGATATACAGTCAATGATTTGTGAATAATTAAAAGATTGCATAGATTTCCATTTGGTTTGAATATGCATGAATGTACTTCTAGGGGCAATGTCTTAGTTAAAAGGCAGAGAAGGGGAGATCTTAACACTAGTAATTTAAAATATTTTGCTATTGAGTCAATAAATAGGTGCAAAATATTTTTTTACTTCCCTCGTAAGTCGGTATGTCGTCTGTCTGCCTGTCTGTCCATGGCGGTCTGATAAAATGTTTAAAAAGCCGGTGTAAAATACTACTTATTTAATTGTATTTACATTTTTTCACAAGAATTAGGTGTGATGTAGGGATGAACTAGCAAAATTTTCGTATTAATCCAATACAGCGGAATAAAATGGTCAAATAAAAAAATGAGTAAAAAACGTTCTGAATAACTTAAAAATTTGCACAAAAATCAAATGTAACATAGTGATGAAACTATTAAATGTTAATAATCCAAGACGGCGGAACAAAATGGCAGCTTAACAAATTGTTTTAAAAATGAGTATCAGCTTTTATCCGTAATGATAGTTCCCTTCTATAAAAAAAATAGTAAACGATTGTATTTCGTTTTAAATTAACACGTTGAAATTATCAAAAAATATATAGAAATTATGGAATAAATCGATAAATTCGGCATACCCGAAACTTTCTTCGTACGAACCCTTCTTTTATTAATTAAAATATTAATTTTGATTTTTTTACAAATTATTTTTATTCAATTACCGGAAAATTCATAATGAATCTTTCCTTTCGTCCAGGAATGCAAAAGGTAACACAATTGCAATATGTAGTATGTAAATATTATAGAACAAAGAGGGTCATATTTTACTATATACCTGATTTTTTATTTCAAACCTAAGTACAATGTAATGTTACGTTGTCCCTTGGTTCCCTTATTAGCTCTGTCCAAGGTGCCCTTAAGCATCAAAAGAGTCTACGATAATAGTGATATTACCAATGTTAGAGTTTATTTGAAAAATTATGATTACCAAAAAATAACTGCAATTTTATGACTTTATTAATAAAGGTTTTTCTTAAGAGATATAATTCACAAAACCATAAACTGGGGCGACTTAACAATTTGTTATGCCACCGTTATTTACTGTATATGATCGGGGCCGGTTTGCACACTATAGGTTTAAACTGTGGCTATGGATGAACTATATCAAACTACTGGAATATGTTTTTCACAACTGTTATTTTTTTAAGACTAATTAACGCCATATAATTATCGAACCCAAATAATAATTATTTTGCTTAGTGACACGCTTAGCTAAGAACGTAGTATATTTTACAATAACGGTTAAATAAACTAGCAAACTAATGTTAACTATCAGAAATATAAACATAAATGTACATAGGTCAGCAGACCTCACCTTGCTTTTAGAATATAAAGTATTATCATTTACCAAATCTTACAAACAGAATTTATAAAGTATACCCTACATAGATTTTAACTAAATTTGTTTATAGCAAATAGTAACTTAATATCAACGGCCCGAAAGATTCAATCGTCTTGCAGCAATAAAATCACTGCTACCTGCAGACTTCTTCCCAACGTGAGGTATTTTACGAGATATTATATGTCGGATAACCGCGCACACCCAGTAGAATTTTACGTATTTAATTCCATTAATTTATCTTTAAAAGTAACTGTACATTCGCTTCGAAGGAGTTACAAGATATGTCAAGGGTATGTAGAGGAAATTGAAAGAGATTTTGCAAGTATTATACTGTGGAAGTAAGTAATTTTAAGGAATTGCCAAAACCTGTGATATTCATGAGTCTTGTGTCATAAAACTATTATATTCTAAAAAGTATTCACTTTAGCAGACGCAGACGTTAGAACAGCGTTTTCCAATGCATGAACATTTCTTTAGATCATTTCATCTGGGGTTGTCTTTCCCAACCATGAACTCCATTATTAAATAACGTACTTCCTTTGCTGGTCTTTTTGTCTTGGGTTGTGACCACCATGCTATCTATACCTTCCTTAACTTTCCCAAAAACGTATAGCTACTACTTGTAAGGGATACGTTTCGGTTTATATAACACCAAAGACATAAAATACAAAATCAATGAACCTGACTACAACCAACTAAGATTACTATTGACCTACACATTACATCATCGAATATTTACTGTTAAAGAATACCACTTGAATTTACAAATCTTAAATGTAATCAATAGAAATATTAGAATAAAATAGTGCATACATTTCTAGTAATTTCAGGATATCTGTAAAAATATCCAGAACTCTGAAATATTCAAATAGAAATATTATGATGAAGCTTTGGCTGAAAAGCTTCCCAATAGTTCGTATAAATAGCATAGCGTTTCGAGGTTTTAAAAAAAGTTAATGTTTGTGGTTTATATTAGCCAAAACTAAAAACATCATCCATTAATACTTTTAAAATAATCTGGCCAATACGGCATATTACAGTCCGATATTTTTTTCTTACAATTAACGTTATAATTTACATTAATGAGATCATAAATCTGGGTCCATTTTAGCCATTTCTGCGGCCTGCTGCAGTCAGCCGTGAATAATCTGCAAATGAAAATTGCCAGGGAGTTGCCAACCGGACCATGATAGAGGGACCATAACAAAATTCGGCAAAAAGTAATTATAATAGAATGCTGTTTTTAATATTTATGCAAATGTATTAAAAACTGCATTTATATTTTGTAGTGTTATAAGTTGGATGGTCTACGATAATAGTGATATTACCAATGTTAGAGTTTATTTGAAAAATTATGATTACCAAAAAATAACTGCAATTTTATGACTTATATAAAGGTATTTGAATATAATTCACAAAACCATAAACTGGGGCGACTTAACAATTTGTTATGCCATTATTTACTTATATATTGTTTTTATAGGTTTAAACTGTGGCTATGGATGAACTATATCAAACTACTGGAATATGTTTTTCACATTTTTATTTTTTTGTAATTAACGCCATATAATTATCGATATAATAATTATTTTGCTTAGTGACACGCTTAGCTAAGACTTATATTTTACAATAACGGTTTTAAACTAGCAATATATTGTTAACTATCAGAAATATAAACATAAATGTACATCGGTCACATATATTGCTTTGATAATATAAAGTATTATCATTTACCAAATCTTACAAACAGAATTTATAAAGTATACCCTACATAGATTTTAACTAAATTTGTTTATAGCAAATAGTAACTAAATATCAACGGCGTATTTCAATCGTCTTGCAGCAATAAAATCACTGCTACCTGCAGACTTCTTCCCAACGTGATATTTTACGAGATATTATATGTCGGATAACCGCGCACACCCAGTAGAATTTTACGTATTTAATTCCATTAATTTATCTTTAAAAGTAACTGTACATTCGCTTAAGAAGTTACAAGATATGTCAAGGGTATGTAACAAATTGAAAGAGATTTTGCAACACAAATTAAAATTGCCAAAACCTGTGAATGTATAAAACTTATTAAAAAAGTATTCACTTTAGCAGACGCAGACGTTAGAACAGGTTTTCCAATAGGCAAATTTCTTTAGATCATTTCATCTGTTGATGAACTCCATTATTAAATTAACGTATGTTCTTTTTGTTGTTATACCACCATGCTATCTAACCTTCCTTTTTCCCAAAAACGTATAGCTACTACTTGTAAGGGATACGTTTCGGTTTATATAACACCAAAGACATAAAATACAAAATCAATGAACCTGCATCAAAGGGCATCATTATCACTGTCTGAAATAAGTCCTTCAATGCCGCATTCGCAATGGTCCAGTTTAGTCAAAAGATGATCGCGATTTCGCTCCTTTAAGAGCTCGTCGAGCCGCCATAGACTAGCGAGCCCCTTGTAGCCGAAGGCACAATATGGAATAACAACAGAATACCGACATTGAATTACATTGTTGGACTAAAATGGATGATTGCATCTGCGACATTGCAGGACTTGTTCCAGACAGGGATCATATTATTCTAGTTGTAACGTTGGTGTAACGTGAATCAAAAATATAATAACTTTATTTCTCACAACAAAAGTCAGGAATCAACAGTGTAATTCAGTGCCGGTCATGATTCCATTTTGTTGTTATAGTTCATACCTTCTTGCAAGCAGCAATTTTTATTCCTATAATTGGTACATTTTACAAAAAAAATACAACTCGAATCAATTCGAGTTTTCAGAACATAGAAACGCACACCTAATAAATTCATGTTAAATATAATTATTAATCTGTTGAAATGTTAGTTAGCTTGAGCATGTACAAAGTGCTCTTCGAATTTAATAAATATACTCAATGCTGCTGAAGTACATGCACAATTCGTTGGACATTTTATAAAGTCCTTGACCTGTTCACGGAACCGCCACCTACTATGAAAAAAAGAATATTTTCAAAATTAAACAATTTTATTGTAACAAATTAATTAAAATTTTCATGACACTCTCCGACGTCGTCAAGGTGGATATATCAAACAATTTATATACTATTTATTCTCTACTTCCTGCAGACACGAACCTTAAAAATCAGATGCCTCTAGTATCTAGAGCTAAAAGCCCTATGCGCGTCTCAGGAAGCAATGAAACACATAAAACTTATCAAGGTATAAAATTTTGTTTGCCGAAGAAGGAAGAATGGCTTGTGCAGAAAGATAAACATTTTATAGCTAAGGAATTTGAGACTCAAACCACCGATACTCTCGGTATTTGTGTTCCGCGAAGTCTTTTAATATACCGTTCGCAGTGGTTTTATTGGACATTTAACGTGACTTTAGAAGTTTGTAAATATACGTTTAAGCTTTGAAGTTCGTTATAAGATTTTAATAAGATGCAATATCTTAGAGAGTCAGCGTTTAATGTTCGATATTTTTTTATTTGTGTCATAATATAATCTTAGCTGATTATCTTTTCTTCTTTACAGCACCCACGTTGCCAGAACAACATGCCGAACAAAACACCGAAATTGAATACTACCCAGGTAAGAAAGCCTAAAAAAGGATAGATAAAAATTTTCAGTTCACTATTTCTATGTCAACATTAATTTTACTTAAATGGTTTAACAGCCTTCCTGCGGTTGGTATTTTTATTTCCGGCATAAGAGCTTATATATTGTACTATTAAGACACTATGGGAAGTTTACATTTTCGAAAAATGTATGTGGGTTTTTCCGACGTTTTAAGGTCCCTAGAAAAAGAAATGTCTGAACGGATGTGTGTTAACAAAATTTACGAGTTCGATAACTTGAGAGCGGTCAAACAAATTCATTTCAAATTACACTAAAAATAATCTAAATAAGTATCCCGCGGATATTACATTTTTGCCATCATAGATATAGAACTTCGATATAAAAACGTAAAATAATCACAGACGTGTTATTACTACTTAGTATTTATACATGGAAAAAATAAAGATTATATAGATAAATTGACTATTTAACGCGATGTTGCTGGCGGAAGGCTAGTGTCAGAGGCGGTAGTCCTGCCTCTGTGAAAGAAACTCAACTAACACTCCTACTATTTATTATTTATACTTCTGATATTACTACCTCTACTAGATTCTGTCAGGTGACTGCTTATGCAGACGATACCCAACTTTATTGCAGCTTTGATGTCACCAATTTAGCCGAAGCGGTAGATCACATTAATTCTGATCTAGAAACCATACGATCATTGTCTGAAATACATAACCTTAAACTCAACTCGAAAAAATCTCAACTCATGTGTGTAGCTAATAAAATAAATAAAGAAATTTTAAAAAGCAGAGCTAATATTTTGTTAGGGGTGTGAAGCTTCCTTACGTAGAATCATCAAAGAACCTAGGAGTAATATTAGACGAAGACCTCCGCTTTAAACAACACATAAAACATATTAATAAAAAAGCATTTGGTTCTTTAAAGCATATTTTTATTAATAGACATTTTCTAGACTTCAAACTTAAAAGAAAACCCTTTGCGACAGTCTTATACTTTCTCATTACTCTTACTGTGACTTTATCTATATGCCATGTCTTTTGGAGATTGAAAAAAATAGGATACAAAAAATGCAGAATTCTTGCTGTAGACTGATTTATGGAATTAGTTCGATCATATATCATATATCTCATAAAATTAAAGAGTGCCAGTGGCTGAACATAAGAAATAGGTACAGTTTTCATCTCGGCAATTTTCTGCATAAACTCTTAACTGTATCAAATACTTCCAAAATTCTAAAAAAAAGTTTGTACCACGAAGCAATATTCACAGTAAAAATATTGGTTTTAAAAACATATTTACCATGCCTCGTCATAGAACGGCTATGTTTTAAAGATGTTTTAGTTACAACGCTTTAAAACTGTACAATTCTATTCCGGATGAATTTAAGCTATTTAACATAAATAAATTTAAATATAAATTTCGTCACTATTTACTAAATAAGCAATGACCGACCTATAAGTTATTTTTGCGAAGTCGTTCATGCTGTGGGATCGCGCGGGATGTACTTGCTAGTGGGGTTGTATTATTTTTTCATCCATCTACTGTAAACACTATTGAATAGTGATCGTTTGATTGAGTAAGAGTAGCCGATCAGGCTAGACTTCGCCAAGCTCACCATTGGTTTATCTTCTTTAAATATTTTTTTTACATAAACTTTTGTATTTTATCTTTTAAGATGTAATCTGCTTTTCGAGATAAAAGTCTTTTTTATTAATATTATTATTATTATTATTATTATTATTAATATTTAAATTCAACAATGGCTGCTGTCAAAGAAAATGAAAAGCCCTTGTAAAGCAGAGGACGCTCTTAAGTATTGGTGTGAAAAGTGGCATGTTTAATAATTTTAAAAATATTTGTCTTACAAAAACTTCATTCTTTTTAATTTTATTTTTGTCAAGTCTAGTACATATTTTCTCCATCTTGAAAATATGTGACACTGCCACCAACGTTTGAGAACTACTCTGCTTGGAAAGAGCTTTCGAATAGAAGAATTGATTAACAGACTTGTCAAAAAATTGGTGGATCGCATTACCAATAAACGAATAAAAGAAGTAGCACTTTTTTACTTTTTTAAAAAAACGACTATTCGCCATTTGTTCAAAATACTAATTTTAAATATTTAGATGTCCAACATTTTAAAATAAAATTTGAAATAAAGTAAAACATCTGTCAGTTAAAATAAATTAGTAAATGTTTTTAGGCATTTTGAGGAAACTTTTTTAACAAATATTATTCCACACTTTGTTTTTGAAAAACCGATGAATTTTTTTCGTCATAATTTGTAAATTTAGATTAATCAAAATACTATATATATTTATCATATATATTTTTAGTTGCCGATGCAACCGGTTGTTACTATAATTTCCAACATTATGACGAAGGAGACCGAATAATTACAAATGAACCATGTCTAAATTGCACGTGCCACAATCGAATGCTTATGTGCTATCTAAGAGTTTGCCCTTTCACCAAAGCTATTGGAGCCAATTGCAAGGTAGAAAAGAGGCCTGACCAGTGCTGCCCAGTGATAACCTGTCCTGAAGGTAAATTAAAGTTTAACTGTTTCAAATAACTACCTTTAGTATCTTGTTTGAAAAATATATTTTAAATATATTTATATTTTTATATTTCAGTCCCCGTACAACTTGTCACCTCTACGGCTCCCTCGACCGCTTTAGGACACTTGAACGAATACGGATGTTCCATCGACAATCTTTTCTATTCAGATGGAGCCAGAGTACCATCAAATCCAGAAAACCCCTGCGAATTGTGCTACTGTATCAGAAATAAAACTGCTTGTGTAATGCAGGAATGTACTCTCAATGTGGAAGGTTGTAGACCCATTTTCCAAGAAGGTGTATGCTGTCCTGTTCGTTATAGTTGTGGTAAGTAATATTCAAAAAGTTCATTTAATCTAATACTTATATAAAACAATATTATCAAAAAATTAGAAACTGCTTATATGCTATATTGCTAACCCAAATGGTTTTTTTCTTTAGAACATCCAGATTATCTGGAAGGGCCTACCACCCCACTAATTACGTCCACAACAACTACAAGCACCACACAAGCACCAACTTCTACTCTGCCACCGTTTGAATGTGAGTTCCACGGTCAAATGTACAGCGATGGAGAGCTCGTTAAGAAAGACATCCCATGCGAGAAGTGTTATTGCATGCGTGGCGACATAGTATGTGCAGTTCAAGAATGTGGTCCTACGCCACTAGACAAGGTTAATTGTACCTCTCTGCCAGTACGAGAAGGACAGTGCTGTCCAGATACTTACGATTGTGCTGGAGTAATTGAAGAAGAATTGACAACATTATCTTCTATGTCCTATGAAACCGAACCCACCACACGACCAAGCATATCTGAAGGACAAGAACAAGGAATTTCCACCCAGAAACACTTAACGATCGGTCCTATAGAACAAGAAGAGCGTAGACCTGAAGCAGATACTGAAATTTCTGAAACATCTGAAATAGTTACCAAAGCAGCTTTACCTGGAGAGGTACAGACTGAAAGTCAGCAACCGGAAAGCCAAAAACCAGAAGAAGGTGAATACGAAACATCTACTAACCTACCTGAAGTAATAGAAGAATTCACTAGACAACCTACAGGAACCCTGCAACCAGCTGAACAAGCAACCGAAAAGACTGTAGAGGAACACACAAGACCTTCACATGAAGAAGTTCCTGCAGGATTACAAGAGACTACTGAAAGTACCCAAAAATCTGAAAAACCAACAGAAGCTCCTCTGTCTGGTGAAAAAACAACTGAAAAATCAATAGAAGAAACAACAATACCTGCAATAGAAACATCTGATGGAATCCAGGAAATCACTGATGTTGAAAAAACTGAACAAGAACAAGTAACAACAGTAGAGGGTGAAAGCGAAGTTACTGAAAAAGAGCCTGTTACAATTATTACTGCCATAAAATCAGATGCACATGTTACTGAAAGCATATCGGATGAGCATACAGAACTACCCTCCGAAAAACCATTTGCTGAAGAAGGATTACGAAAAACAACCGAGAGTTCCATTGAATCACTTACAAGCAGAATAACTGAAGCATTTGAAACAATTACTTCCAGAGTAACAGAAGCTGTTGAAGCTGTCACTAATGCAATTAGCAGTTCTAGTACTGAGCAGCCTGTTACTGAACATGTTGCATCTGATGAAATATCTGAAGGGCATAAAAAGATGGAGGCATCAAAGGAAAGTGAAGGACAAACAGAGAGTCCAAGCGAAGAACCATTTACTAAAATTACAGCAATTACGGAAGAACCCGCAGTCGCAACTCAGCCATCTGTCACAAAAATCCCGACTGAATTGTCTGAATCTGATAAAGCTGGTATTACCCCTACTATGTCAGAAAAGGAACAACCAGAGGAAACATCCAAACTATCTGAAAAAGAAACACCGCTCATAGAACAGTCCGAAGTTCCAGAAAAAGAAATTGAACCAGAAGCTCTTCCTACAACCGAAAAATCATCTGAAATTCCAGTAAGAAGCCAATTTGTGCCTTCTGAAGAACCAACAACTGCAATTACTGAAGAGCAACCCGAAGAACTTCCTATCGCGCATGATGAAGAGGAAGGTTTTGACGAGGAACATGAAACCGACACACCAGTTACGGAAGTTGAAGAGCCATCTGACAAATACCCACAAGAAAGCCTTATTGAAAAAGAACCTAATATCGCCAAAATCGAAGAAACATCAGAAGATACTCTACAAGAAACTAGTGCTCCTGAAGTTTCAGGTGAATCATCTTCTGAGACTGAAGAGCTATTTAAGCTTAAGCCTACCGCACCAGTCGAGGCACAACTAGGAGTTACTGAACCGACTGTAATGGCCGAGAAATGCGGTGAACAAGGCTGTGATAAAACACCTATCGAATCTCATCCAAGCACCTCGCAGCCCTTAGAAGAAGCTACCAAACCAGAAGCAGAAACACAAACTTTAATACCAACAGAAGAATATTCAACTAAAGAAAGGGAAACGCCGAGACCTTTAGGTCCACTACAAGAAACTTCTGAATTTCCAACTAGAGAAAAAGAAGCAGAAAGTACTCCAGCAGAATTGGCAACAGAAAAACCTGTGCCGTTCGAATCATCAACTGAGTTGCCAAACCAGACGCCAACTGAGCAACAACCAACAAAACAAGAACCGACAATACCTTCAAAGACAATCGTTGAACCACTTATTGAAGAACAGAAGCCTTCAACTGAAGTACCTGTAGGAGAAGTCAAAACCGAAATACCAGAGAAATCTGAAACTACCGAAGAAGAGTTTGTTATTGTTACTGAAATACCTGCTAAGAAAACTGAACTTCCTGAATCTATGGATCATATATCTGAAACAGCTTACTCCACAGAGACACCAAAGGAAGATGTGCAACCCACAGGATCAGTTGAAGCTGAAACTGTAGTAACAGAAGGTGAAGTTGGGGATAATAAACAAAACTCAGGTGCTAAAGGTTCAGAAGTCACAACAATTAGCTCAGAAACCGAAGAGCCGGAAATCTATGTTACTGTACCTGATGAACGAATTTTGGTATCAACTAAACTTCCTTCAGGATCTGAACTTAAAGAAACAGGCTTAACGGAACCAACGATTGAAAAGGAAGAAACCGATCGTCCTGTCCCAAGCCTTCAAACTGAAATTCCAACTGAAGCAGAAACTTCAGAAGTTACCAAAACAATTAATCAAGAACAATCTAGCGAATATGAAAGGGTTCCAGAAGTTACAACTGAATTCCCTAGAGAGGAAGAAAATGAAATTGATCATGGTGAATCTGAAGTCACAGGTCCTAAAATTGAGGAACATGTTACTGCAAATAAAACTTTCGAAGCTGATGTAACTGCAGCTCCAGAAAAACAACCACCAACAACGGTAACATTTAAGCCAGAAGTAGAAATTACGAAAAGTGAAGATGTATCTCCAGAATCACCAATTACAGAAGGGCAGATTACCGAAAAAGCCATCATACCTGAAGTATGTACTTCTGAAACTGAATGTGCTCTTGGCGTTGTACCTTCAAAACCTATTCACGAACAAACATCAGTTAAAAGCGACGTTGGGACTGGAGAAACTGTATTACCTGAAGGTACTACTGAAAGTAATAAAATACGTGAAACAAAAGTATCTACTGAAGAAACAAATGAAATTCCTGAGAGTGAAACGGAAAAAGTAATTGAAATGACCGAGATTTCAGAGGAGTCAGGAAAAACGGAAGAGGGCTCTGGTCGGCACCCAACAGAATCATCGACACAAGAAGAAGGTTCTGGAGAAATTCCTGAGGAAGAAAGTGAAGCGACTGAAACATTCCTCGAAAGTACTACAACACCAGAATCAACTTCAAAAGTCAAACAGTCAGAAGTATTACAGGACAATAAAACTACCACAATTAGTCATGAAAATGAGGCTTCAACAACACACTTCCCACAAGAAGTTTCAAGTGAAACCGAACATCTGTCTAAAGAGCCCTCAATTGGAAGCACGGAACAAGTGCCAGAATCTACACCGATCAAACCCGAAGAAAAATATTCCGAAACAACTGAATATCCCGAACCGACGAAACTACCAGAAAGGGAAATTCCTGGAGAAGGCAGTTGCTTGGTTGACGGTGAAACATACAAAAATAATAGCAGTGTACCTCCTATTAATCAATGTCAAACCTCTTGCAGATGTGTTAGCTCTCTTTTAATATGCGAATCTATTGAATGTACTCCACCTCCTGCTGGTTTTCAAAATTGCATACCTATTTTCACCAGTCCAGATAGCTGCTGTCCAACATACAATTGCGGTAAGTCAAAAAATTAACGATGTTTTAAGTTAGTAAAATTTAAGCAACTTAAAAATTAAACATCTGTGTTAATCGACGGTAATTAAATTTAATTATTCAAAAATATTTTATCATTTTACAAATATTTTTCCTTTACAGCTGGTCCTGAAACAACGAGTGTAATGGAATCCGACAGTCACGTTGTGCAGACAACACCAGCAAGTCAAACGGCGACAACAACGAAAACTATAATTACAGAAACTGAAATTCCGATTGAAATTTCTACTTTACTACCTGAGAAGGAAGTGACCAAGTATGAAGGCGGTATATCCGAGAAGCTTCCTGAAGTTACATCCATAAAAACTTCACTAGAAGAAGGTGTAAGTGAAGAAACCTCGGAAGCACCTTCTGAACCCAAAAAACCAGATGAAAAAGATACTGAAACAACCCTTGCCGGACAGCCAGAAATAACACCGGTGGTTACAGAGAAAGTTCTTGGAGAAGGTACTGAATCTGCCAAAACCGAAGATGCCACAGTTCAGCAACAACAAGAGTTAACAGAAGAAGTATCTAAAGATTTACTGGAGGCAACTACACCATCCATGCCGAAAGGAGGCGAGGTAGAAAAGTTATCCGAAGAAAGTTTTCTTACAACGTTTAAACCCGAAATCGAAGCAAAACCTAGCGAACAGGTTCAACCAGAAGCGACTGCTCAGCCGGCTGGAGGTGTTCCAAGTGAAGAAGAAAGTACTCTTAAATATGAAGAAAATACCCTTCTACAGTCCGGTGAAACTATTAAAACAGAAAATGAGTTACCAGAAAAACATATTCCTGAAGAAAAAATACCAGAAGGTTTAACTTCTGAGCAACCAGAAATAGTAACAGAGGTCCCACTTGACGAGCAAACTACTTATTTACCAAAACCAACCACAGAGATTTTATCCAATACTTCTGAAAGAGTTGAAACTAGCACAGTCATAGAAAGTAAAGGTACTGCATTACCCGAAGAACCAACTGCTGAGAAACATGTTCCAGAGGTAACATCTAAGATTGGAGCTCCTAAAGTATCAGAAGTTTCAATCACAACTGAAGCTATGGTGGAATCTGCTACGCAACCAGAAGTAACTACGGAAACAAAATTGCTGCCAGAAATAACTCCTGAGAAGGGAGCTGAAGGTGAAAAGGAAATTGCAGTTGGTCTGCCGGTAACATCAGAGACGCCTGAACCAGAGCAACCAGAAGCCACAAAAGAACCACAAGCTTTTACCCATGCTGAAGAGTATGCTCCAGAAGCGGAAGTTACTGTGGGTTCGGAAATTTCCGAAGGTATTGAAATATCAACAGCACCGGGTGTTTCAGAAGGTCAACCTCATGCCGAAAGTACTGAAATTTCTAAGACAGTACAACCAGAAGAGGGTCCGGTTGTTATTAAAGAGAGCATTGAAGTAACTGGAACAACCGAAACAATACCAAGCAAAGAAAAAACTGCAAAACCAGTTACTACAGAAGTGCCTAAAGATGTAGAAGAACCTGTGGAATATGTTACTATGCCAGAAGAAGAAATAGCCACTCCTAAACCTATAGAATCCGAATCACACGTAACTGCTCCTGAGCCAACTGAAACAGAGATTCATTTGCCAGAATCACACGTAACTGCTCCTGAACCAACTGAAACAGAAATTCAATTGCCGGAGGAGCAAACGACATTCGTGGTACCAAACGAAACATCAAAATATCCAAGTGAAGAGGATAAAACAGTAACGGAGGCGATACTTGAAGGAGTGAGCAAATCACAAACTGAGGATACTGAGCTACATGAAATGTCTACCAAAAAAGAGCAACTAAAAGAAACCCTACCAGAAGGAACCGAAATATATCCAAGTAAAATAGGAACTGAACCAACTGTTCAAGAAATAGAAAAAGAACCAACTATGACTGAAATAACTCCATTAAAACCAACAGAAAAGAATGAAGCGGATATGGCTACTCAAGTTCCTACCGAAGAAATAACACTTTCCACCAGAGGTGAGGAGGGAAAACTGCCGACATCTGTAACCAAAGAAGGTCAAGCGCATTCCGAAACGGAAAAATCACCAGGAAACATCCTTGAAGAAGGTACAGAAGCGCCAGCTGAGGAAATAACATCAGGTGTATCAGAATCCGAAACTGAAATAATACCGGTTAAAAAACCTCTGGGAGAAACGGAAGATCCAGCAGTAGTAGTAACTTCACCCGTGCCTGTGTCTGAATTGAAGACAGAAAAAAGACCAGACGAATTCTCTGCTAAGCAAACAGACGCTCCAGCAGTGCAACACATGACACCTGCGTCTATTATTGATACTGAAAAAACTTCAGAAGAAATTCCTGAAGAAGAAACCAAAAGTCCTGAGGTAGAAACAACGTCACCTGTAGTTGGATCGGACGCTTCACAAGAAACAGAAGGTCCGCCTGAAGAAGCAACAACATCATCATTTGAAATTAAAAAAATCGAATCGAATGAAGAACCATCAGAAGTTACTGTAACAGAAAAGTCTACAGAAAAACCAGTTACAGTAAAAACATTAGATGTTAGTGGAGAACTCAGCACGGAAGAGAATGAGATACCTGGAGTTCACCTAGTTCAACCATCGAAATCTGTCGATATATCTGGTACGACTGAGGGATCTAGCACAGCAGAAAATGAAGTACCCGTCATTTATACAGAAAAGGAAGGAAGTTCCCAACAGTCGGAAACTCCAGAAGTGCCTAGCATAACTGAAGGACCTAGCACAGAAGAAAATGAGATACCTGACGTTCATCTAGAAAAAGAAGGAAGTTCAAGTCCATCTCAGACTTCTAAAGTACCTCTTGAAATTGAAAAAATTGGAGAGAGTACACCTCAACCTGAGATTCCATTACAGGAAGGAGGGGAGAAAATGGGACCTAATGTTTCCCAAGAAGAACAATTACCTGGAAAAGAAACTGAGAAACCCGAAACCACAGACGAAGTACATTCCACATTACCAAGTATCGAAAAAGAACCACAGACTTCAAAACCAGAAGAATCTGAATCTGACCAAACCAGAATCGAAGGAGAAGTTACTACACTGGTACCTAGTGTTGGGGTAACTGAGAAAGAACTAATTTCTGGACAGTTTCCCGAAGAACAAACGGTTATGCTGTTACCTGAAAAAGAAGTACTGATGAAAGGTGAGAGTGAGGGAATACATAGACCAGAAGAAATTACTACTAACTTGTTGCCGGAAAAACCTGAAACTGAAGAAGAAATCACAGTTAGTAGTGAAACAGATAAGGTTGAAACTACTCCTGTAATGTCGCTTCCAATAGAAACGGTATCAAAGGAAGTTGAAAAACATGAACAAACAGATTCACATGAACCTAGTGAAGAAGAAATGGTCACCACCGAACAGTATAAAGTTGGCATTTTAAAAGAAGAAGAAAAAGTTCCTGCAGTTGCTCAAACAGAAATACCTAATCCATTTGAAGAAGAAAGTAAAACTACAGTTCCAACCACAGAAGATAAACAAACATTGAGTGAAACGGGAAAAACAAGTATATCAGAGGAAGATAAAACTGCAACACCTGAGCATCTAGCTACAGGCGAAACCGAAAAGCCACACATATCTGAGGACGGCAAAACACCGGTACCTGAAGTACCGATCACTAGAGAAACAGAGAAACCTAGTATAACAGAAGAAAGCAAAATTCCAGTAACAGAGATACATATCGTTAGCGAAACGGAAAAACCAGAAGAATCTCAGCCAACTGCATCAGAACAACCAATTTTATTCCCTGAAGAAACCCCTGTTACTACCAAACCTCTTGAAGAAGTCTCAGCTTTCACGTCTCCAGAACTCACTACGCCATCAATAGAAGAGAAAGTTAATATATCACTTCCGGTAAGAGGAGGTGAGCTTTTTACATCGGGACCTGAAGTTGAAGCTTCCACAAAAAAACACATTCCTGGAGAACTGTCGACTTCTGCTCCAGCCTCCGAGCCGACAACAATCTTGCCAGCAACCACCAGCACAGAGGTATCTCTATCACACGTACCGGGTGAACAGGTTCCTGAACCATCTGACTATGAACAACCGGGAGAAGAATATGAAGACGAAGAACAAACCGCTTTCGGGCCTGGCACATGCAGGTTAGTAGTTTTTTTTTAATTACTCAGCTATTTCAGTACAGAAAATCAGAGATTTAATTGTTTCTTAGCTTATATTTTTACTAAATTATTTAAATTAAGCTGTTGTCAGTATCAGCAATTATAAAACTTAATTTTAATTACTTCATTTTTCGCAGGTATGGAGGCAAAGTTTACGTTTCGGCTCAACAAATTCCCAGGGACGACCCTTGCGATTTCTGCTTTTGCTTTAGAAGCGACATCATTTGTTTACAACAAAGTTGTCCACCACCCATTCCTAGGTGTCATGAAGAGCCTATCCGAGGATTCTGCTGTCCGAGGTATGAATGCCCTGTTTCTATGGCTACTGCTGTGAATGTTACAACAAGTACTACCACAACAACAACTACACTACCTCCACACTTTTTCTCACATGCATATAAAGGAAGGGCATCTAAAACTGGCTGTCAGATATCTGGCAAAGCGTACAAAGTGGGAGAAGTAATCAGAGCAACAAGCGGACCTTGCCTGCACTGCACGTAAGTATTTTTAGAGTTTAAAGAATGTTAAAAAGCTGACCGGCATTAAAACCGCGCACCAAAAAATATTTTGGTTTTTGGTCCACTTCATTGATTATTTAGGGCAATACAGGTAGAATATCGTATTTTTTCAAAACTTCTTCCATCGAACAGAAAATGTTTTCCGAAGGGTGCTTATACCTGGAGTATCAAAAACTAGTTTCTTCGGTCTAACTTTTGAACACCCTGTGGAATTATTTCGCAGTTCACCGCACTAAAAGGGCATTCGGGATACCTTTCTCCCATTCGACGTCAAACACGCTCTCGACCATCTGGAGATCTGAAGCAGTACCTGGATTCGTCTGTAAACAGAACATTTTCACATTTATTCTCGGTCCAGTGACGATGTTCCCTAGCAAATTGAAGACGGGCGACTCGATGTTCTCTGGTAAGCTGTGATCCCGTTGTCGGTCTTCTGCAAAATAGGTTTGCTCCGTTCAGCCTTCTTCGCACCGTTTGTTCGCTGATATTAACATTTTTAACATACTGCAATTCACTATGGATTCGCACAATGGTGGAACGTCGATCACGTGGAGATGAATTGATGATGAATCGATCATCACGATGTGATGCTTATGGGCCGAACTGATCCTGAACGCCAGGCATAAGAACCTGTTTCTAAAAATCAAGAGTAGACACATTGCACTGTACTTCTTTAACATCCATATCGTCTTGCAACATACGTTTGGTTTCTTTGGTCTTGTAATAAAGCAACAATAGCAGCCACAACTTCTGGACTCAAAACAATCAAAACAAAATCTGCTAAAATGTATGACAAGAAAACCACAAGTAATAATGACAATTCAATATTATTACTTACGTCAATTATTATAGCTGCTGCGATACAATTTAATCGTATGACAAAAATCGAGGTGAACAAAAAACAAAATGTTCGAAAAAGATAGATCTTGGTTCAGAATAAATTTGCAGACCATTTGCACTGCGAGTTAATTCCACAGGGTGCTCAAAATATAGACTGAAAAACATCATTTTTGATTCTCCTGGTACAAGCACCCTTCGAAAGATAATTGATAAAAGAAGTTTCAAAAACTAAAATATCGTAACTGTATTTTGCTAAAAAATCAATAAAATCGACCCAAATACGAAAGAATTATTGACTATTAAATTTCGTTATTAATCTTAGGTGCCCTATTTTAATACCGATTAGTGTAGTTTCAGTCCTATTTTTGTCATAAACCTGCTTATATCATTCTAACTGTTCAACGAATGTTCGATCTCTCGAAATTTAATGTATCGAATATATAATAATTTTTCTCGATAACTTCATACATGGCTCTTCACAAAGGATGATCATATTTTTACACTATTCTTAACCATGTCATTAAAATTAATATGATCTTGATTTTATGAAGTGCCTCACTAGTCTTTAAAAATACACTATAATTAAATATTTCCTTTCAGATGTGGAGGCGACGGTCAAATGAAATGTGATCCAAAACCTTGTAGTCCTGAACCAATGCTTCGACAAATGATAGCAGCCGCAGCGTTACGGAGAAGAAGATGAGAAGCTGAACCTGATGCCGTGTAAATTAGTGACATAAACTGCACAACGGTGCAAAGTGATAAAAAAGACGTTTTATATTAATTGACGAATATAGTCTCGTGCTATATCAAGCATTCTGGGGTGCCAAAAAAAGAACAATTAGGTATTATGTGCCTTTTCGTGTTTAGGAGCCTGCGCAAGAGATGATTTTCTAGTCAGTACGGTTAGTTAAAGTAGTTCAAAAGGCTAGGCGGACATCTTTTGTGAAAGGTCATGTACACATAATGAATTGGGGAATTATTAAAAATTGCGAAAGGAATTTACCCTACATATAAACAAAAAGGTGATAAGGTCATGATGTTGGTCAGTTGTACTTAATACAGGGCACCCCACTTAAAATAATCTTAGTATTGTCTAATTTAATATCTTATTTCGCTAATTGAAAATCCCGTCACCCTGTAATTTATATTTGTGTTAGAACTATAAGTTCAAAAAAGGCTTAACTTTCAACATAATTGTACAGCTATTATACTTCATACTTTTCTAAATACAAATTTATTTTAAGTGGGATACATTGTATAAAACTGTACAGTTTAAATATATTTAATTGTAAGTTTATAAACGAATAGTAATAAGGGTGTTTGTTTTAACAAAAATGTTTTGAAAATATGTTTTTAGCTTATTAAGCCAAAAAATGTCTCGGAATCTAGAGAAAAAATATCTTCCATTTCGCACGTTATGTGCAACAAAAAATAATGATGGTAATAAAACTATTCATAGGTTCCACAATATGACTGACGCTAGGAGTAAGTATATGTTTTCAAGAATATCTTTTGTAGACCTAAAACATTAAATTCTGATTTTTTAAAACATAAAGGACCCTTATTCAACTACTCAGTGTTAAACGCTTGGATAATCTGAAATTCTCTCGCTAGTTTTTATAAATGTCTTTCCTTAATACTTATCATCTATTATATATAATGATGTCTAAGATAAGAATTTTAATAATATTTAACACCAAAATAATCTATATATTTTGGCGGGATATAAGAAGTTAAGAAACTAAATAGTATATACAGGGTGATTCAGTATGAAACGTACTCCTTAATGAAATCAATTGCTTTTACAAAAATAAATAGAAAAGTTGCTCAATACAGAAAAGTTACTTTGTGTATTGAAAATTTACCCCTTGAACAGAATTTGAACCGGAATGTTAAACAAATCTTTTCATTTACATAAGCAGCTTAAACTTTTTTTATTTAAATATAAGGTATATGTTCTCAGAAGATTGGACATACTTTTTAAACACCCCAAAACACGGTCTAGACATTTAATGTTCGGAAACTCGAAAATAGCTTGCCAAAGGTAGTTTTAAGTTAAGTATTAAATTTAAAAAGTTTATTTTAATTGACAAGTAAAGGATAGCAAACCCTGATTCACCTCATCAGAATGTTTTCCCTAAAAATGGTATCACTTATAATAGTTAGTGCAATATTTCAGTAGGTACAGAAGTACAATGTATTAAGGGGTTGTTTTTTAATATAAAAAAACATTCACCGGTACATATTCGTCGTATTTTAGAACCGAATCGTTTAAGGGCCAATGTTTGTAATAAGTTATCTCCTGATTTTTATAAGAGTATGCTAATTACCTTGCTACATTACATTTTATTTTATTTTATCACCCTGTATTCAATAGAATAGTTGCTTAAAGAGTTGACCCTTCTTCATCTCACCAAAAAAGATTTTCCAATCGTATTAATACAATTTTAGTGGATACATTTCTTCTAAAAAGCTGTTCCCCTATGAAATAATTGAAAACGTGCGATGTTTCATAAAAAGCGAATTTTTATAGAGGTGATCAATCTAATTTGTATACTCAACATATAGATATTACGACTAGACTGAATAAATTTTTTACACTTTTGTAATTGTATATTAAGATTTTTTGAGTGTCGTTTTTTCTAAGCCAATCAATGTATTTCTTGGGCTAGAAGTATTTTTATCATATAAAAGGATGTTTTCAAGATCTAACTGGCTAAAATTCCGTTTAGATTTTGATAAATCGACCATCATCAGTGTTGCGTATCCCGACACAGGTCTGAGTTGTTTGACCGGTAGAAAATTTAATGATGATCGAAGTCAATTTTTTTCGAAACTTAGAGTTAAGATTTTAATATAGGTTTGAAAATACCTGTTTCTGCTGCTTGAACGCTCAGGCTGTTTCTTGTATATTATCGGATGCTCAATATTTAGAAATAAGTAGAATATGTAATATTTATCAATAATAAATTATGTAAATCATGAAAGTCTATTATTTTTATCTCCACAACAGCAATACCTAAAATGAATGACGCAGAATTCAATACAACACACCGGAATTATTGCCATAAGTGGATCCCAACTGTGTATTGCATTCAGTATAGTTGGGGTTGCCAGTCCACGATGCACAACCTTCGGACCAGTGGCGTAACAAGGAATTTTGAGCTCTCCCCCTCCGTCCTACAGTCTAAAATAGGTATTGAAATGCAGGCAAATGTGGTGCCTTGTAACACATACACTTCTCACAATTTGTGTCAAGAGATTGCCAATATAGTCCAAATTCGTGACGAATTTCGCATTTCTTTTGAAAGGATATTGATTTCCTTCAAAAGTCTATTAAAAATCACAATAATGGGCATACTCAATGTTTTCAGTTCATATACATTTCGCTCCATTTTCAGGTTTTTGACAATTTAATACTTTTTTGCCAGAGGTGTTTTAAAACTTCTGTATTCAAGTAGGTTGGTAACAAGTAGTGTAAATATCTTTCTTCCAAGACGTCTTTTCGGAATTTTTTCAAAATAATCGTTGGCAGCGCTCTCCACATTTCTTTGGTTTTTAGCATAAGCCACTAAGATGTCAAACTTTTCCAAATTTGAGAAAATATCCGCCCTTTCACTGAATACTCAACAATTTCTGACAACAAAATAAAATGTGTAGTTAAATGAAAATATTTTTATTTCTGACAACTTTCATATATTCATTTGTTTCAAACTCAAAGCCAATTTTAAATGCCTCCGCAGCTATGGCCAACTGTACAAGAAATTCAACTTTTTGTTTTTTGGCATAAAAATAAAATATTTTTATAAAGTGTTACATATCATAAAAAAGGAAAAGGGAAGTTATTTTTAAATATGCTAAAAACTAAAATGGCGGCCACAAGAAAAACAAAGTGGATGATGGTATCTCAAAACTGAAAAGTCAAAAACTGAATGCGGAGATGTATCGTTCGCAAAAAGTTGTTATAATAAAGTTTTGTACAGATTTTGAAAATATTGTAAACTAAAAAGTTACAGCACTCTTTCGAAAATGCATATTTTTGGTTTTTTCAAAAAAAACTCTCAAAAACGAAAAAAAATACAATCATTATCAAAGCGACGTTAAACTGGTAATTAAATAGCCTACAATTTTTATCATTTAACCAATTTTCTATCTGTGATAGTTTTCCAGATCCCAATACATTCCCGTATAATTTCGGACACACTGTAGTTCTGGCCCAGGTTTGTGTTTGTAAAAATCGCCAAAATATAGTTCATCAAAAATGCGCTGATAGTGCTGATGTTGTCAAATATATATATAACTAATTTTTTAAATGTTTACCCATGCGCCATCGTTCATATTCATAAGATTCAAATCAAAATTTCGAGGTTTAAGTAATAAAAAAAAGTCGAGATTCATTATGGGCGTGGGTATAAATATGAATAATAATTATAAAGTTAATTAATATTAACTAATGGCAATACTTACCAGCTACAAAAGATACAACATGACCCAATTTAGTTCTTTGCATAGTCACAATATAAACATTTTTATTGTGCGGCATTTTGTTCCATCATATTGGATTCCTACCAATATTTTGCCAGTTTCTTTCTACTTATGCCACACTTGACTTGTGAACATAATATATATAACTATACCAGTTGATTCCAACAAAATAAATTTAATACGTAGTTTTTACATCGACATACCGCTATTATATTACGTCATATTGAATTTATTCCAGTTTATCCCATTTTTACATTTAAATTTTCTGCAAATTTCATTGAAGTCACTTGAACAAGATTTTTTATGTTGATTTATTTCGCCATCTTAAATTCGTACCAAAACTTTACCAATTTATCTCATATCACACTTAATCTTGCACAAAAATTGAAATTAATTTAATAGATAATATTTTCAGGGCGATGTTTTGAAATATTTTATTAGGCAGCTATTTTGTTTTATTATTTGGGACCATATCAAAATGTTACTAGTTCATTCCTATGTAACACTTAATTTTTGTGCAAAATTTGAAGTAATTATCCAAATTAGATTTTTCAGTATTCATTTTTTTTTAATTTCTAAATGATTTTTAAAGACCGATCCTCTTGTTAGAGTGGTGTATTATTTGGGGTTAGGATCCAGTAACAAAAAACAAAAGTCATTTTTTAAATTGTCGACGTTTCGCAACTTTATTGTTGGATCCTCGGGACATTTATATAGATTATTATCAGTCTTTACCTACTCCGTTGGTCCGCAGATATTTCCTAACCACAAATAATACACCACACTAACATAACAAGATGATCGTTAACGAGAACCATTTAGAAACTTAATACCTGGAAAATATTTGCGGACCAACGGAGAAGGTAAAGACTGGTAATATGGGTTTCATGCAGGATATAAAATCTATATATGTACCCTGAGGATGGAACAATAAAGATGCGAAACGTCGACAATTTAAAAACAGACTTTTGGTTTTTTTTACTGGATCTTAACCCCATATAACACTCTAACATTAAAACAAGAATATGTTCATCGAAAACTATTTAGAAACTTAATATCTGCGGACTAACGGAGTAGGTCAAGACTGATAATATAGGTTTCATGCAGGATATGAAACTTGTGTGTCCTAAAGATGCAACAATAAAGTTGCGAAAGTCAACAAATTAAAAAGACTACGTTTTTTTTTACTGGATCCTAACCCTAAATAAACCTCACTCTAACATAACAACAAGAGGATCCTTAACGAAAACCATTTAGAAACCTAATATCTGGAAAATATCTGCGGACCAACGGAGTAGGTAAAAACTGTTAATGTAGGTTTCATGCAGGCTATAGAATCTAAATATATGTCCTGAGGATGCATCAATAAACGTGCTACGAAACGCCGACCATTTAAAAAAGGCTGTTTTTTTACTGGAGCCTAACAATTTTTTTAACACTGTTTCCCCATATTGGATTTTTACGAAAATATTATCAGGTCATCCCTATATAACCCTTAGCTTTTGTCCAAATTTGAAGTCAATCGGGTAAGTAGTTTTTGAGCTAACCCACGAACTGACAGACAGACCTACAGACGGACTGATGGAATTGATAAAACATGTTTTTTTGGCATCTAGAGACGCTAAAATGTGAAGATACGTTAAACCTGAGAGGGTGATTTTTTCATCATTACAAACAGTTTATTTGGCCGCCATTTTGTTCCGCCATCTTGAATTAGTAACACAGTTTTACTAGTTGATCCCTATACCACAATTAGTTTTGGCCACAATTTGAAATCAAACAATTAAGCAGTTTTTTCGGGCTTATTATTATTATTAATATTTTATTAAGGGACCATTTTGTTCCGCCGTCTTGGATTTGTATCAAAATGTTACCAGTTGATTCCAACATAATATTTGATGTTGGTGCAATATTTGAGATAAATTGGAGAAGTGGCTTTTTAATAATAATTTTTCTAATATTTCACTGGGCTGCCATTTTGTTTCGCCATATTGGATTTTTTACCAAAATTTGAAGTAAATTAGGTAAGTAAGTTTTTAGCTATGTCGCGAACAGACAAACACACAGACCGACGGAATTGAGAAAACAAGTTTTTCGACGTCTATGGATCCTGAAACGCGAAGATTTTAAAAAATCTCGGAGGGTGATTTTTTCACGATTACAATACTTACCTTTTACCAGGGAAGTAAACATGAACGAGATATTATTACACAAAACGATTCTTAGATCAGTATTCGAAAAAATGAACAAATAAATTTATTTTAAACTATTTAAAACAATTATAAGAGTGTTTTTTCCTTAAATAACCGGTACAATTTAATGGTCAAAAAAATTAGTGTTCACCATTCATTCTGTAAACCAAAATTAACTTATTATGTATCTGGTAAAGCTATTTTCATTCTGAACACAATATCCTGTAAAAATATATAAAATCTTATTTAAAAAAACTAGAGGTCATTTCCGGTAAAACCAGAAGTAAAAAAATGTTTTTATCAGAAATCGGTCTCATATCGAATAATATAAGTGTGCGAAATTTCGAACTGATATGTTTAAAACTAAAAAATAGGTCTGTGTTACATGTCTTCTGTGTTTACCCTCTATATACTTTTTTAATTTTATTTTTTCCTGAACATGAGTTATTCGCTTTATTTTTTCTGGATAGATACTCCAAACTAAACCAAATTTTACTTGTATAGTTATAATAGACCAAGATATAAGAGAACACAATTTCATTTTTATCTATCTACATTTTTCAGAAACTATAAAATGTAACTAACACTTTTAACACAAGTTTATATTCCTCATCTTATTAATACTTGTTTTTAATCTATTCGAATTAACGATTTTATCTGTGTCTGTGATTGAATGTAATCGAAATTCGAGTTTCATAATTTAAAACTGACATTAAAAAGAAAAATATGTAAACATAGTTACTGGTTATGAATTATTCAAACCAATGTAAATCTACTTCAATCTAGTCGCTCCCGCGTGCCCCCACCTAATTTTTAGGTTCATTCATAAACTAAGGTTCCCATAATTGACTCCAGGTGTCAGGAGTTCTCGATGGCTACGGTTGACCAACTATGTATCTCTTAGACAAGGATCTATAAACAAGGCTACTACCTAGTAAATAAAAATATCCGGGAATTTCTTAAATTACCATTTCTGATTGCGCCATCTGTGGTTGGCGTATTTCGGTCACTTAAAAAAGACTAGTCACTAAGGAATTTATAAATATAATTTAATAATATTATATTAATAATGGTAAATATTTACTGACACTTATTTCAAACGCTGATAACGGATCTGAACATTATTTCAGCAACATTTATTTCTGAGATATACGCCATCAAATTTCACAATCTTATACACATCGTTTTTCACTTTATTTGTTTCCTTCAGTAATTTTTATAAAGAAACTATTTATTTAATTCACTATTAAAATATCAAAATTACACAAATTTTTCAATTTGTGACTTTATATTACTTAAAAATCACATCAATGAAATTGTATCTGTCAATTGATATTTTTAATAGGGCATTTTTCTTGATTTTTTGAATCTTGTTGGCAACCATTGCCATTCAAAGAAGAAAATATTTGAATTTAAGAATAGACAAATTTTATCAAAGTAACAGTTTTTAAAATACGCCAGCGTGGATCTGTACCGGGTTAGCACTTGGTTAGGCGCCGCAGCGCGACAGAGCGAAGGCATTATCTTTAAAGCTATATTACTAATGTATTATAGCGTTAATGATGATGCCTACGTGCTATCGCGCTTCGGCCTCTAACCTGATTCTAACCCGATACCGATCCACCTAGTACCCCCGCGCTCTAGCACCAGACCATCAGATGATACTAATCCACTTATGTAACAAGATATCCATAAAAAACAGTATACTGCTAAAACTGCTACGTTGATAAAAATGTTTAAATTTTAATTTTGAATATTGAGAGTGGCTGCCAACATAAAACACAAAATCAGGAACAATTCTGTATTAAAAATAGCAATTGACAGATACAATTTTAGTGAAGTGGTTTTTGAATAATATAACGTCATAAATTATAAAATATATGTAATTTTGATATTTTAATTGTGTATTTAATCATTTTCCTATAAAAATTACTGAAGGAAACCGAAAAGAAGGTGAAAAACTTATAAATTCTGATAACACATTGATCTTCTGGAGCGGGTACCAAGGAGAATTACCAAAATTCCCACAACTTTGTTAAATGATGGCTGCGAATCGCGTTTTTTAAAATTGAACTTGCCTACTTTAAAAACTAGAAGGTTGAGAGGAGACCTCATAGAGAACTTTACATAACTACTATTCCGTTCCAACAGTGCCGTTTCAACTTAGTGAAAATGTACGTATATGTGGCTACACTCAAGTTAGAGAAAAGAACCAGTAAAAACCCTAGAAAATACTTTCTTATTAATCGTGTTGTTTACCAGTGGAATGCGGTTAGTGAAGAGGCTTAAACAGTGAACACATTTAAAAACTATATTGCCAGTTGCCTGAAATTATAACCAGAACTGCTACTACAGACCAACCTAAAAATACGTTTTGAGTAATTTCAATAGTTTCATTGGTGTAAATCGCTTACTATTGCTTAAACTAATAATAATAATAATAGTAATAATAATAATAATATGAAGATTTTCAACACCATACTAGTAGAGTTTAGTTTGGAGTATGACACCCGTGAAAAGCTCCACACACTCAGCTACTGCTTTGCCACCGCCGTTTTTAGATGCCATAAACGACAAGTGCATTCCCAGAAGAAAACAGGCAAAGCTACACACCAACAAAAACCCGTATGGCCGAAAACCCTTGAAAAGACAATTGATGATTTGAAACAAGGACTAGAAAGACTCACAGAATTTCGGAACAATGAACACCCCTCCTGCAGATTTAAAACGCGCATTAAGAAGATAGGTACAAAACCCACCGATCTCAACCATCAAGAAAATCTGAATGAGTATCGGGATAGACTAAAGCAAAAACCAAAAGCTAAAGTGAAACGTCTGCAGAAATATAACAAAAGCTCAAGCAAAAAACGACTGAATTGGCTTTTCAACACCAATCAAAGACAGTTCTATCGGGATATCAATAACACCAAAGATTAAACCAATACATAGGGGAATTTATCAAGGAGAGTCGTTAAGTCCACTTTGGTTCTGCTTAGCGGTGAACCACCTATCCACGTTGCTTAACAATACAGGACATGACTTCAACATCAAAGCCAATCGAGTCAATTCGCGAACTAAATCCCACTTTCTGTATATGGATGATATAAAGCTCTATGGTGGAAACCATACCCAACTGAAAAACCTTATTGACGTGACATACACCTTCTCGAAAGACATCCATATGGAATTTGGGATGGAAAAATATAAAGCCTTAAACATCGAAAAAGGCAAAGTCATTAATGGTGATGTAGCCCTACCCAATGGAGAAATAGTTCTAGCGATGAACCAAGGAAAGACCTACAAATATCTAGGATTTTAATAAGCTATACTGCGCGAGGATAAACAAGGAAATACTAAGCTGAAAGCTCAATATGTTCAAGGAGTGCGAGCTCTTCTGAAGACAGAACTGAAGGCCAGAAATCTGATTACAGCAATTAACACATATGCTGTGCTCGAGCTGACTACAGTTTGGAAATCTTGAAATGGACTAACACGGAGCTAGAGGGACTACAATGAACTATTCGCCTAATGATGAACAAGTACAAGTTAAACAAACCATCCAAGGTCATCAACTCTCCAAATGACCTTACCACGAAGAGAAAAGTCACTTTCAGACCCCGACAAACAAGAACAGTGAGGTCACATGGCACTGCCCAGCCGACATCACCATGTCTTGAATCAGCCACACATAGATAAGGAAGCATCCAACAGGTGACTGAAAGATGGCCAACTACTCCCAGAGACAGAAGGATTTGCGATGGCAATACAGGATCAAGTTATTAACACACGAAATTATACGAAATTCATCATCAAAGACCGGTCCGTTGAATCCGGTAAGTGTCGAAAATGTAGCGAGAGATCAGAGACTATACAGCACATAACATCTAGCTGCACTTACTTAGCAAACACTCTGGACTACCTCCAGAGACATAACCAGGTATGTAACATCATACACCAGAAGATTGCCAACAAATACGAGTTCCTGAACACCTTTGTGTCCTATTGTAAATACCAAGCAAGTTCAGTGCTTGAAAATAATGCATTCAGACTGTACTACGACCGGGCAATTATCACCGACAGACGGGTGACGAATAATCGACCTGATATGGTACTGTTAAATAAGGAAAGAAAAATCGTTTTTTTGGAAGATGCCGCTGTATCCAACAATAACAACGTGTACAGCAGATGTGGCAACTGAATAAGGTTCATGTGATACTGATCATCGTATCATTGGACTAGTTCCAAAAACACTAGAACAGAGTCTGAAAATCATAGGACTGCATACTAACACTCATCGGCATTCAGAAGGCAGTCCTGCTCAGTACTTGCCACATAGTGAGAAAATAAAATTCTTACAGGACAACACATAGAACTAATAGAAACCCTTCATTTGATGCATGTATGGGCTTGTAATCCAGCATTTGTTGAGAAAGTAATTGTCAATTTCGACAAGAATAATAATAATAATATCTTAGAACCAAAACGTTGCCGAAAAAATGTGATTTCGGATTCGTTATCAGCGTCTAAAAATCTACCAGAGTACTAAAAATCGTTGAAATCGGCGTTAGTAAAATTAAGTAAACATTTACTTTTAATTAAAACAATATATATATATATATATATATATATATATATATATATATATATATATATATATATATATATATATATATATATATATATATATATATATATATATATATATATATATATAAAAAACCGAATATGGCCAACGGTTCCACAATAAACAGAAGTTAAAAGCGAAAAAGGAGAAAGACTCATTGTCTCATTCTAACCTTAAAATATATTATGTTTTTTTTATATAGAAATTCGATTGAAAATACAAGAAAATAATGTTTGTCATTAAAATAATTACGTAAATACAGGGAAAGCCCTGAGATACCGATTAAACAAAAAAAATATTTTTTTAATAATTTATACAATGCTTTTAAGATACGTGCATAGAATTAGATATAGTCGAGTAAGGAATGTTAGGCATTGGAGTTCAGAAAAAGAAACTCTAACTTCTGCTGGGATAGTAGGTAAATGTATAAATATTTATTTCTTAATCATTTCTTAAAATATTTTTTCCAGTTATAGGAGATGAAATACTAAAAGGAGAAGTAGCAGATACAAACTCCACCTTTCTAGCAAAACAACTTCATAAATTAGGCCTTAAATTAAAGAAGGTTTGCCTATAATTGAATCAGGTTACCTACAGTATATTCTAAATTAAAATGGTGGAAATTGCAGATTTCCATCTTACCCGATGAAGTAAATGAAATCAGAGATGAGGTTAAAGATTTTTCCAGGAAATATGATTACGTTTTGACCACTGGAGGTATTGGACCTACCCACGATGATGTTACATATGAAGGTAAATAATTTAAAATTCCAAATAATGCTCTTAAATTTTGAATGGAATTATGAGATATTCTAAGAAAGTCAGTTATTTTTAAAAAGTTTACAATATTATAACTAGTTTTTGAAGAAGGGCACTTCCTATAGAGATTAAAAATAGGGAAAATATTTAATAAATAAAATTATCGTACCACAGCAATATGGTTTCAGAGGACTCTCGTCAGCAGATGCAATTGAGTATTGCAGATATAATTAGTCAAAGTCAAAAATAAATTTTATTGGTAAGGTACAATAATCTTGTTGACAAAACATGATTTAATGTTTTATGACTTAATGTTGACAAAACATGATTTTATGTTTATTGACCTCACACATCTTGTCTGTATGGCAAAGATCCCGATGCGTGAGCAAAATGGCCCCAGCACAAAATGGCATATGAAATATGTGAGTGAAAGTATGGAAAATTGGCAGTCCTCAGAGCACTGTCAGATACTTTGATCCTTAGACTGCATATGAAATACAATTCAACTAAGTTTCCCCACCAACTAGACACAGTGCCCCTTTTTTGTCAGCTTCGTGTCAGTGTGGGTCCCTAGGTACATTACAGGCACATCAGTTCACTGTTGGGCCTTAAAGAGTCATAAAACTTGTGTTTTTTTCTTGATTGATGATGAGTCTGTTGGTGGTTCCTCCCCTGGCCTTCACCTCCAGTTCTGCCTTTCAGCCATTTTAGGTGTAGCAGTATTATCAGCAAACATTACTATCTTACCTGTGGGCTGAGAAGTTAAAATATCATTAACGTATATCAGGAGTAATATAGATCCCATAAAAGAGCCCTGGTGGACACCGTACTTGACAGGTCTTCTGTCTGACTTGCTCCCTCCAAACACACAATAGTGGTAATGGTAAGATAAATTGGAACCTAAAAAGAAACTATTTAGTAATATTATAGTAGATATATGTTTCAAGTTTGGATATTAATAATAGGTAATTCAATTACTTTTAAAGTAGTTCCATTACTTCTAACCGGTACATTACTTATAATGTCTCTAGTAACTTGAACTACTTTAAAACTAATTTAATTACTGAGATGTCACTAAATCGTTAACTTATTATTATTTAAATTTAAAAAAAGCTTATCTTAATCTCTCTATATGAACTGATATTTAATTTTCTCCAAGGTATTACAGTAAGTAAAAGTTTAATAAAGATATATATGTTTATGCAACTTCCACCCACAAATACATGGTTTTGATTTTTTTGCATATACATACATATAGCGCTGGTAGGACTGCAGATCTGTCATATCAACTACCAATTTTATCTAAAAAATGTAAGTGCCATACCAAGCATTATAGAGACATTAAGAATACTAAGTAGAGTAATTTTATTTAAATATACCTTTCTTTTTTGGTTATATATATTTAAGGCATTCAAACAACACATATCGGTTGACCAGTATGGTTTCTTCAATGGCAGACCTGGGCTACAAACCTGGGTGTCTTTCATGACTATCTGGGTGTAGAGAGCAGTTCTAAGGTGGATGTCATGTACACAGACTTACCCAAAGCGTTTAATCAAGTGTGCTATCATCTCCTCATAAAAAAAACTGGTTGCTCTGGGTCTAACTGACCCATATCACAAACAATCAGTTTGGCTTGGAAATGTGGTATCTTGTGAGGCGAATGTATCATCTGGAGTTCCGCAGGGGTGCCACCTAGGTCCCATTCTGTTTTTGACATATATAAACAGTGTCACATGGGTATTCCATGACTGCAGGTGGCTACTTTATGTTGACGACCTGCTTAAGCTGTTCCACATTGTTGGCAACTTAGACAATTACGCACATGTTCAGGTTGAGCTGAACGAACTTGTCAAATGGTGTGTTTTCAACTTCATGGATATCAATATCTCCAAATGCAAGATCATGCATTTCTTCAAGCTTAAAGTACCTATATTCTTCCAGTACTCTATCTCCAATAATGTTATAGGCTCTGTAAATAGTTTTAATGACCTGGGTGTAATTTTCAGTGCTGAGTTTCAGTTTTAACAAATATATTGACGACATAATTTTGAAGGCATCCAGAATGCTGGGCTTTTTGCGGTGTACCCGCACTGATATTTGTGACACTAAAGCTATTAAATGTCTGTATAATTATCTCGTTCTTAGTGTTCTCGAATACAACTCGGTTATATGCTGTCCTTTCTACAACTGTCACATTAAATGTCTGGAATCCATCCAAAACAAATTTGTTCTTTGGTTTTTTTGTTTTCTGAAAAATTTCCTTACAAGGACCAGTCCTATTCTACTTGTATCCAGATGGCAGGCATCAACAGTCTGGAACTGAGAAAGTACAATGACCAAATCATCTTTCTGCACAAGCTCCTAAATGGGAAAATGGTCTGTAACCAACTGTTGTCTGAAGACCTACCAGGAATAGACAGCCTTTTCAATTTACCTTCCATTGCACAAACTATGGTATCCACTGGGTTATCCGATAGACTCATGAAGAACTGCAATGAAAATTTTACTCATACCGACTCATTCAATATCAGCCTAAATAAGCTGAATATTAGCCTAAATATGCTGAAAAATATGAAAAAAAAGAATGAGGCAACGAACCTAGCTTACTCTTGTTGCAGTTTTTCTTTCCTTCATTGGTATGGTGTGTATGTTGCTGCATAATGTAATGTGATTAAGTTGAATTAATATATTTATTCCAGCTTTAATTTATTTTAATTGTGTTGATTATAACTTAACTTTAGATTTTAATCTTAAGGTTATATCTACAATTTGGAGTTATTTTTAATCTCTGTAAGTACTTATTGTGAAGAAAAATACTGTGCTTGTTTTATTGATATATTTTAAGTTGCATTACGTGTTGTAACTTCAGAATATTAATTTAATTTTTTTTTGGTTAAACACTATTTTTTTAAATATTTCTATTTTATTTTTGCCATGCCTTGTTAGCTTCACTTCTCAGTGTGTTTTATTAGATTTTTGATCCACTTCTACATAATTGATTAACTTCAAATTTGACACAAAGTCTGCATAATAATACAATTTTACATATAGTAATAAAATATAAAAACAAGTATTGTTAGGTGTGGTCCGATTCATTATCTGGGGGTATTTAAGAGGACCAATTACGAATATTCAGTCATCATTTAGAAATTTAAAATGGCATCTTCAACAAGGGAGAATTTTCTAATTTGTGCAGATTTGACTGAAAGAAAAATCTGTATCTGGCAATTCCTAAGAGGGCAAATTATGAATTTTTAATTGACCTTTAGACATTCAAAATGGCGCACCAGCATGGCCGACGAATTTTTGTGACTTGTTCAGATTCAACTAAAAATCACTATCTGAGGGCTTTAGAGTGCACATCATTAATTTTTAGACATTTAAAAATTGAAAATGACGGCACTAACATTGCAGACGAATTTTGATATTTGTGCATATTCGACTGAAAATCGGTAGCTAAGGGTTTTAAGAGTGCAAATTCTTAATGTTTACGTAACAGCTAAAAATTTAAAATTAAGGCGCCAACATTGCCAGCGAATTTTGATATTTTTGCATATTGCTCTGAAAATTCCAAGATACCAAGAGTTTTAATAATTCAGTTATTATTTTTTACACAGCATTTAAATTTTCAAAATGGCGGTATAAATAATATATGAACTAGTAAAATTGTGGTGTGAATTCAAGATAGAGGAACAAAATGGCGGCAAATTACATTTTTTGTAACTGTAAAAAGAACATCCCCTCCCCGGTTTTACATACCTTCATGTTTTAGCCCCTAATGCCTAAAATATTTTTTCAAAATTCCGTCGGTCTGCCAGTTCGCGGCGCAGCTAAAAAACTACTTACCCGATTGACAACAAATTTTGGTCAAAAATAAGGGAATGACCTGTTAATACTTTAAGTAGTAAAAACCTAATATTGCGGAACAAAATGGCGGTTAATAGTCAAATAGTCAAATGCTAAAAAAATTATTACTATAAAACTAATTATCCAATGTAACTCAAATTTTGTACAAAAATAAAGTGTTACATAGGAATGAATTGTAACATTTTGGTATGAATCCAAGATAGTAAAACAAAATAAGGGCCTATGAAGTGTTTAAAACATCAGCCAGAAAAGTAATTTAAAATTGTGTGCAAACATTAAGTGTGACATAAAGATAAACTCATAAAATTGTGGTATGAATTCAACATAATGGAACAAAGTCATGGTCTTAAAAAATCAGCGTAAGAACTACTTCAATTTATATTAAATTATGCCCAAATAAAAATCGTGTATGGCATAGTTAGGAGCTGGTAAAATGAGGGCTTTATTTGAATCATCTTTCAGTGAAATATTTCACTTATGCTATTTCTATGACTGAAAACTTCATAACTGACATAATATATGTTCACGTCACATTGTTGACAATTTATTTGATGAAATCATGGCAATGTTATATTTCAAATTAAGCACCTCTGGTTCGAATCCAATATGGTGGAACCAAAATTAAAATTGTTTGAAAAGATAGCATGTATCTTTTACTAAATGATTATGTGCGGTAAGATCTGGGTAAAGGAACTTTACTGCTTTTTATTTTTCATTTGTAGATTGAAACTGGAATGAAAATAAAAACAGTATATAACGAGGTACTGAACTCGTTGCTAATAATTTGTTATGTTTCAATGAAGAAGCATTTAAGGTAACTTACCTTAGTGCCAAAATGCTTCATTAAGGCGTTATCGAACGTCAAAATTGAAAGAAAAAATATTTTGAGTAAAAAAAAATGTTTTTTTTATCAATAAGGATAAAGTTATTTATTTTTATTTATTTATTACTAGCTATGCTGACAAAACATTACATAGTACACGTGTTACAACGAATTTAAATCCTATAGTTTTCTCGTTTTCTACCACAAATCTTTTTAACAATCTCTTAAAATTAATAAAATTAGCAGATTTTATTTCTGCCGGAAGATTATTAAAGTCTATCAATCCTTTATAAAACAAACTATTTTGTGCATGGGAAGAATTAACCATTGGTGAATAAAAATCATATCTAGCTCTAGTATTATGAATATCTCTAGCAAAATGTAGTTATTCGAAGATATGTTCGGGATACATTCCGTTTCTAATTTTATATATTACTATCATAGTAATAAAGAATATATTTTGTTTTACTCTTAATAATCGTGTTACTTTTAACATACCTGATATTCGAGTGTATCTATTACAATTTAATATACATCTTAAAGCACGGTTTTGTTTCTTTTGAAAAATATCAGTATTTCCTTTACTAAACGTATACATAATTGTAGCACAGTAATTTCAATTCCTATTCTACATAGACAGTTAATATTTTGGGTTACATAATTGGCAAATATAAGGCTTTCATCATTACTATACCTAAATATTTACACTTTTTAACCTGTTCGATTTTATCACAGTCTATTATCACACCATTATGATCACACTGTATTTGCTTTTACTGACTGACTCTGGTATTGTTTTGTGTATTCATTTTGGCACTAGTTGTACTCGTCTTTCAACTAGTTGACTGTACTGATGAAGACCTTGAGTCAGAAACACGTGTCTATGGTTAGCCAAATTCCATTGCTTTAGCGGTCATCCCAAAGAATCCATTTTCTGCTATATACTAGTTCTAACCGCGTTATATATTTTCCTTATTTTGATTTACTACTCTTGGGTTATGAGTTTCGCCACAGGTGGCTATATGCTGCTCCGTGGTAAATAGAGTATCAAGTCCAGCGAAGATTTCGGATGTTCTCTTGGTAATCACAAATGTCGGTTTTGCTCCTGTTGGTGACTCTGGTATTGTTTTGTGTATTCATTTTGGCACTAGTTGTACTCGTCTTTCAACTAGTTGACTGTACTGATGAAGACCTTGAGTCAGAAACACGTGTCTATGGTTAGCCAAATTCCATTGCTTTAGCGGTCATCCCAAAGAATCCATTTTCTGCTATATACTAGTTCTAACCGCGTGATATATATTCCTTATTTTGATTTACTATATATATATATATATATATATATATCACAAATGTCGGTTTTGCTCCTGTTGGTGACTCTGGTATATATATATACTCGTCTTTCAACTATATATATATATATATATATATATATATATATATATATATATATATATATATATATATATATATATATATATATATATATATATATATATATATATATATATATATATATATATATATATATATATATATATATATATATCTTCTGTGTCACCTGCAAAAAAACTAAATTATAAACCTAACAGTTGTTTGAAAAATTATCCACTTTATAATATTCTAGGTGTTGCTCTTGCTTTTGAAGAACCATTATGTCTACATTCTGATTTGGTAGATATATGTTGTAAGTTTTATAGAACTCAAGACCCAGGTGCTGCAGGACTGAAATTAGCTTATGTAAGTAGTTACAAAACAAAAATATAATGTATTGTGTATCCCATTTTACTTAAACTCTTAAGAGGGGAGAGTCAACATTTCAAGGAGTATAATCAATAGCATAAATAGCAGCCATTTGAGAATCACTCTTGTAGTCACATGACTTTATAATAGCTTTGCCACCTATTTTAAAAGAGAGTACTACAGAATACACTCGTCATAACATTTTTATTTTTCCGGTATCAAAATGATAAAAAAAAAACAAATTGTATGACTTCTAACCAAGTTTTTGTAACATTAGAAAAATAATAAAAAAATTTTAAAGATATAAATATAACATACATTTTTTTTAAATGAGACACCCTGTAAATTTTACTTTTAGTAGACGGGTCTATGTTTCCTATATCCAAATATACTGGATTTGATACCTTTATTTTTAAAACAAACGACAAACATGGAGAACTTTGTCAAAAAAAGATTTATCCACTAAAACTAAAATTTACAGGGCATCTCGTTTAAAAAAATGCTCATATTTATATTTCTGAAAATTAAAATGTTTTTCATATTCATTTTATATTACAAAAAACTTGGTAACTAGACATAGATATATCAATGCACAATAATTTGTTGCACAAGGACAAAAATAAAGTCACTAAAAATCAACACTTTGTGTATGAACTTAAAATGTGCATAATAATTTTACCTGGACAGTGCAGATCAGATTTTATTGTATAAAGATTAATATTTTATTTAGTATGTTAACAATAAAGCCCATTTATATTTGTAATATTTCTCGATACCCTAAAATTGCCAGTTTGTTCTGTCTTATCATGAAAACTGCCTAATTAACACTACGGTTTTTTTTTGCAAAAATAAGTTAAGGGGACCATATATATGCATGCATCATATATGAAGCATTCAGGAAGTTCGAACAAAATCATTTTTTAATGTAATTAGTGTCTCATCCTATAAAAGTCTTTATTTATTTATTATGAATAAACTGGAAAACCCATTATAAAAGTTACAATATTCAAAAAAAGAAAGAAAAAATATTTTTTATTCTTATGGCATCGATTTTGGTCTAAGTTGTCCGTTTTTGCTAAATAAACTTATGTAAAACTAGAAAAAGACTCCGTAAGAAAGACTATAAAAACTAGCATATGTGCAGTTCACCTTACTTTTATATCCTGTCAAACATGGTCGCCAAAAGGGGGGGGGGCGGTGGAGGCAGCCTGCCATTTTCCCCCGGTATAATCATCACTAGGATTAACATATTAACAAAAGTTATTGTTACCCTAACTAATAACAATTTTTGTCATCCCAATATACAATAAGAATAACTGTTTTTCTAGAAATTTGTTAATAATTGATTGTTGTCCTTACTGGGATTTCATTTTGGCGGCACCTATACTTAACCTAAGTGTACAAAATGACCCGTTTCAATGTCTAATGTCAATAGGTACGTCAAATATTCCTGTTTTTTTTGTGGTTTCCAAAAATGTATCAGTGGCGGCTCGCGGGTGAAAAAGTAAGTGAAGTGCAAATGAAGCAAGAAAATATCGCAATTATTTTTTTTCCGGAATTTTTTTATGTGTAGAGGGGGTAAAATATTTTTTTTACGACTTACCTAAATTTTGTATACTAAATCAGTTCTCCTATCCTTCATAGCAGCAAATTTATAATATCCTCGTAAAATGGATGAGGTGCCCTAATCTCCTCCAGAAATTTCTTTTGAATATAAATATTGCCAAGAGAAGTAAGTCTTTCCTGAGATATTGTATTTCTTAAATAAGTTTTTACACATTTGAGGCAAGAAAATCTTCTTTCCACTGAAGCACTTGTCGACGGTATTGTCAAAATAAGGAAAAACAATTTATATGCTTCAGTAAAAATATATTTATTTTTATTAATTTTTTTTCACTTGCTCTTGCAGCGATATAGTCCAATTACTCTCATTGGCAAAAATAAGACCAAGCTCATTTTTAAGTCGTTGACTTTTTGAAAATATTTCCCCATATAACTGTAACAAATTTTCAAACGGGTCAGTCGGAAAATTTAAACTATATTCGGAAAATTTAGCAGAACCTGCCAAACATGAAAGTGTAAGTTTTTCACAGTCTTGAAATCTTAGTGTCATTTCCATTAAAATATGGTCCAATATTTCATAAAAAACGGTTCTATACTTAGCCCTAATTTCTTCAGGTGAAAGCTTAGCAAGAACGTGAAATAGTATGTCCGTGATTGGGAAAATGTCATTAAACACTAATGCCAGAAACGTGAATTCAAAATCGTTCATCTCACCTAAAAATCCTTTCGAAAGGCGGATTGATTTTTCATCAGATTTGTCATAGTTTGTAATAAATTCAAATACGTCTTTTAATTTATTCCAATCTTGAACAGTCACATTTACTAACTTCGAAGTCGAAGTTGTAACAACACCATAAATAAATATAACACAAACAGTCAAGTTAACTGCAAAGCAAAGTAAGCAACCGACGCAAACTAAACGACACGTGGGTGTAGTGTACCGCGCCTGCAATTCACCGAGAGCGTTGTATGGCGCTGGGCTCGACGTCATCGAATACGCGTTGTCATGGCAACATAGTAGGAAAATCGTAAACTAAACATAGCACCTCCAGCAAAGTCAGAGTGGTTTGCGCCACTGTTATAGTTATAATAAAGTTCGATTGAAAGTGTTAAAAAGACATGCCGCCAATGGTCAAGTAAAATATTTATTCGAGATGTACAGTTTATTTTTTACCAATTAGGTGAATAAATGAATGTAAAAACTAAAATTTTAAGAGATATATAATAAATATAGTTAGATGTTTGCTTGTTTGTTTTTCCTGGTGAAGTAGCACTTCACCTACTTCACCTGAATAACCGCCACTGAAATGTATCAATATACAAGGAATTCCATTTAAGAAGTCATGAACATCATCATTAGAACATGTGCAATTAAAGCCAAAAAAATGACGGATTCCAGAAATTTTTCCAAAAATTGTTTGATTTCAAATTATTTCTATTATCAGTTCAGACTTTATTCACCTGTATATTAGAGCGATTATCCAAATTAATAATCGATTATTGGCAAAGATCGATTATTGGCAAAAATCGATTATCGGCAAAAATCGATTTATCGTATAATCGGTTTATTTTTCGATTAATCGAATTTTTTTTTTAACCCAATAATCGATGTTTTAAGAAATTGATATCGATTATTACGTATATCAACTAAATAATTTGTTTAATTTTGTCGTAAAATCGAGATTTTTATTATTTAAAAAGTCAATATTTAATTAATGCCTTATTTCGTATCGTGATTTATCAAAATATCGGAGTTTTAATTAAATGCTTTAAAAAACTAAAATAAAAAAATATCTGTGAAATTGTCCGATATGTTGAATTAACGATTAAATGATAGATTTAACGTCCAATAGAGTTATCACATTTCCTTAAACAAATATTGAATAATAGATTTTTTACCAATAATCGATTAATCGATCTTTATCTATCTCTGGTGATCATGGGAATGCTATTAATCATTTATCAAAAAATATATCAGTATTTCTTGATTTTGAGATTCCTAATAATGATTTAAAACTGTTGGCAAAGACAGTAAACAGTTTTTTTTTTATTATAATTTAGGTACCAAAATCATCTAGACTGCACTACAACACAATATCTGGAACTAGACTAACTTATCCAAATGTATCGGTGAGAAATGTATACATGTTTCCTGGCATACCAGAATTACTTAAAAAGACAATCATTGAAGCTGGACCACTTTTGTTTCAATCAAACAAAAGATTTTATACCAGGAATGTTTACTGTAATTTGCCAGAATATGAAATAGTTGCACAATTACAACAGATGGTAGATGAGTTTCCTGATGTGCAATTTGGTTGTTATCCTAAACTGCATCATAGGTGGGTGCATTTTCTTCCTTTTTTTTCAGATTTTATAAATTTATACATTTTATACAAAGTAGCGTAACTATGATGGAAACTAGTACGTCTCCTTTCCAACTAAGGCATGTATAATTATTTATAATTTATTAAAGGAGATTTCGGTCTTTTTTATTCAGCACAGCGTCCGTTTAGATGTTTGTTTTTAATAGGGGTCTTGTGGCGTGATGTCCTGTTTTCATTAGAAGTGCTTTATGTCGCTTATAGATAGTTTAACATACAAGGTGATTTTTTGCTGTACATATACATGGGGAATTTTTTTGAATTTGCTAATAACTCACGAAATCCATTAGACCAGGTCGGGTTAGGGGTCTAAACATAAAATTCAGAATATTTTACGAATCCTATTAGCTTTTAGCCGAGATTTTTAACCATGTCTATATGAAACCTCTTTATAAATATCTTTCAAGGTTTACATTGCTTTTAGAGAATGTTTTTTTGTCATAAACCCTGTATTATGAATGAATATTGTTAATAATTGGATGTATAGTTAAATAAAAACCATGTGAATTTCTTTCTTTTTCCCTTTTGGTGTTTTTAGGTATAATACCCAATTTTAAAGAATTTAAATGCCAAAAATATATTCCGATAATATATATTCCGATACTGGAAGTGTATTATCATATGCTAGTAAGAAATTGTTGGAAATATTATCAAGAAAAGCCAAATACTAATAAAATAATATAGGCCACACATTTTATATTAATCCAATAATTGGTTAGAAGTGTTTTATGGGTTTGTTTTTAAACTGTGAAATATTTTTTTAGAAATATTTAATCAACAGCAAAAGTTTTGGCAAGAGCGCGGATCGAACCACTGACAAGCAATTCCTTAGAACTTGAACATATTCAAACCCGCCAGTATTATAACCATTTTTTTATCCTTCCAAATATTCTAACCTTATAGCGCGGCATTCCTGACTGGGCGTTAAATCTGACATCTCTATTAGGTACCGCCCATGTTAGTAAAATTATAATTTTTACTTATGCCCGTATAAGCCAAATTTTGAATAGAAGTATTTTATCAGTTTGTTTTTAAACTTTGAAATATTTTTTTTAGAAATATTTAATCAACAGTAAATGATGATATGATGAAACGAGCGGGGATTGAACCCGCACCTCTGGATCTCTAGCCATTGTTAGAGCAATGGGTTAGAGATCCAGAGGTGCAGTTTTTAAGCAATGGCATTGTGTACAAATAAGAAACAGAAACATATAGATAATTATATATCACAAAGGTTATTATTACAATATTAGACCCACCTAACCAAATTAATTTTAATATTATTAGTAAATTTCGTTCATATATTATATTTATTATGTGTGATTTAGTTCTATGTAAGATACCTAGTTGATATTACCCTTTCGAATGAACCAAATCAAGATGATACAGTAGACTAAAAAAATAATAATTTGGTCAATTTATGATTGCCTTCAAAGCATTTATTATTATATAATATGTTATGACTATGGGATACCCTATTTTTGAAAATTACAGGGTGTGTGTGGATTTAGGTAACATACCTATAAAAAACTTTTTTAATAATTGATTTTATCAAAAATAGTTTTGCTTATTAAAAAAATCGGTTTGACTGCAAAAAAAAATGCAACAAGTTGGGCAAAAAAAAACACGCAAAAGCAATTAGTTGAGGATAGCCAAATTGGAGAACATAAAAATATGAGATAAAAAGTTATTTAAAGTTTTTTTGTACGAGGTGTGTTTTTAACTAATTGCATGGTCAATAAGTCGAAAATAGATAACATAACTTTTTTATTTGTGATTTTAGACGAAAAAGTTATTCTTCATAAAAAGTTTTACTTAGTCACCTGAAAAATTAAATTTATTTAAGTTTGTATACAGTATACGAAATAAATACAAAAATAGAAGTTTGTGCAAAAAAAATTGATATTCCAAGTTTTGAGCTAAATTAAAGAGCTTGCAAATACAAGAGAAAAAGCTTTTAGAAGTTTTTTGATAATACGCTTAGTTTTTGAGATTGTATTTATTTTCTCAAAAACGAAGTTTTTTGACTTGTATGTGTAGGCTCTTTAATGTAGCTGTCCTGAATGTTGGATTTTCTTTTTTTTTTTGTTTTGTAAACTTCTATTTTTGTATTTATTTTCCACCCTGTATATTAAATGGTATTATTTTTTAAATCAATTTTATTTTTCAGGTAAAAAAAACTTTTAATTAATAATAACGTTTTCGCCTAAACTATTGAGAGGCAAACAAACGAGCGACTCGAGCAGAACAGTTCCTCCGTGCGTTTAATGAGCTTTCTCGCGATTTTCCTCAAAAATATACGTTCTGTTGTGAAAATGTCGTGTAGGCCAGAATAGGAAAGTTACAAACGAAACCGAATCGCGTATTTGCTAAAAACGCTCATAATTTAATAAATAACACTCTTAACTTACAAAAAAAACAGTTTTTTTTCTCTGATAATAAATTAAATACAAATGCTTATAAATCTTACAATATAAAAAACGCTCCCAAATTGACTATGACGTCACACGTGCGATGGCTCTTCTTTACTTAATGGTGTATTCGTTGGATACATCCTACTGCGTGGTTATGTAGATTATTTTGAACGGAGGTTCACTGCATATTATTTGGTTCTTGAATTTCACTTTTCATTAACACAGAAATGATACCGGGCTAAAATTTTTTGTTGAAACATTTCAAATAAATAAAAATATGTTTTTTGCCATGCATCACTTCTCTATGTGTTAGTTTGTTTGTGTGGTTAAAATGTTATAATGGATTTCTCACGTACCTCCATTTCATTGATTAACTTCAAATTTAGCGTGCGCATACATTTCACGTGACAATACAATCTGACACTTTTGTATATAAAAAATTCAAGATAGTGACAATATGGTGGACAAGTATTGTTATTTGTGGTTCGTTTTGGCTGAAAACAGTATCTGGGGATGTTTAAGTGCGAAAATTATGCATTTTAAATGACATTTAAAAATTCAAGATAGCAGGCAAATTTTGTCTTTTGTGCAGATTCGACTGAAAATCGGTATCTAGGAGTATTTAAGATTGCAAGTTATAAATTTTTACCCAGCATTAAAAAACTTAAGACTGACAACATGACAGACATATTTTGTCATTTGCGTAGAGTCGATCAAAAATCGGTATCTCGGGGTTTTAACACTGCAAATATTTTTAGTCGAGATTACAAGTTTTCTGGGATCTGGTCCGGGACTAAAAAGTATAAAATAAATTGGGTAATAAAAATTTAAGAGTCACATTTTTATGAAAGTGAATAATATCCTCATGGTAGTCTTCACTTGATTTGCTAATATTTTTAGCTAATAGCAATGCATTTCGTCTGAAACTTTCGATAATTCCAGCATGGAGCATACAGTATAGATTTTACTATCCTCCATAGTCTCGTCTAAGTTCTACTATACGTCGGGATTCTATAACCATTTTTTGTCTAGTTCTTTATATTTAAGCCCACAACACCCACAATATTGCGCAATTTCTAATGATTTAAATTTAAATCTGAAACCAATAATTTTTCTTGGATCATTTCCAAAATTGATACCTCATTTAGCCCATAAGATCTGTACACTATTCTATCTTTTTCGGAACCTTCATCGATGCCTTTAAACTTCTGATCGCCCTCTTTCGCATTTTAGATTGGTCGATAAGAACTGCAGCTTTTACATAAGCTGCATTCCGGGATCCTTTGCTCAGTTCCGAAATTACCTATATAGTATAGATGTTGCACTATTTTTCGACCTTAAACCCTGATATATGAACACCGCGGTTGAACATTGTCTTCCTGCAGTCTTCCAAAAATCGATATTTTCTCACTAAATACTTTTAAAATAAACCGTTTAAAAATAGAATAAATATATAAAATTTAATAACTAACAAACACGAAAAGGAGCAACAGTCATATATCTAACAGAAATGTCATGGAATATTTTGTAACATAAGATCTTTACTACACACAGAACATCCCTGGAAATGTTGTGGGTATACCACTGTCCACGCTCCGTTCTCCATAGCCAAAGTCAGGCAAAAAAAAAGAGTCGCACGGGTAATTTTATCATTAGCGCCATAACATTTAGACAGATAACCTACTAATAAAGCGAAATCAATGTAAACTTATTTTATATATTTATAAGGTACGTTTTATATAAACGGCTCTTTAAAACTCAACTCAAACTTAAAAAGCTGTAAATAAATTGGAAAGTGGCTACGCTCTGTTTTTGTGAAAAAAGATAATAATTTCGGATATATTCGGCTTCAAAATAACGGTATCGATTTCAAAAAGCATAGCTTTTTTTAGTTTTTAACGGTCACGGTCTGTTTTTCATCAGGACCTCGAGGCATCTTTCGTAAAAAATACCCTAGAGCTTCAAAATGTACCGTGAAATTATTATATATTTTAATACTGATTAGTGTCGGCAAAATCTAGAAAAAAAAATGAAAAATTTGATGTTTTTGCTGTCAAATAATTACTTTTAGTTATTAGCACGAATCCTGAAACGCAGTTTTGTGTTTTTTTGTGTCTCTCATCGTTTTTGTCTTGGGTCATTTTAATAGAACAATTTTTTACTGAAAATACTGTTTGAGAAACCGTTCTGAAATATCCCAAAATTTCAAACGTATTTAATAAAATTACATACATGCCGCTGTACATCAAGTACTTATCTTAAATCAATTTAAATAAAAAAATTCTGCTGCTAAAATACCACTACCAAAATTTATTTCTACATTCTCATATCATAGAACTTTCAAAGCACCAAATCTGTTTTTGTCCGCTAAATCAATCCTCTAAGCAAAACTATTTAATGTGACATTCGCTAAATTCCACCAAATATTAACGCAAATTATTCCACGAAAAATATCTACGTATAAAAACAACTTTTTCCCTTACCTCTAAAACCAATTCTCTACGAGTTGTAACGCTACTAAAGAAATGCCGAAACACCGCTAAACACGTGTCAAAAGAGACCACTGGTATAAAAACTATTTAATACTTAAGCCCGACCTCAATATGTCCCATTTGCTTTCTAAGAAGTCTCGATTAAGAAAGGCAACGAATGATCGATCCATTCTACAAATAAATCCTAAAACCCGTCCACGTATTAATAATACATTATTCTTATCATTGTGACTTTTCTATTCACAAGTTATTTAATTTTTGTGTTTCGCGTATAATCACCCGAGAAAGTACTGCAGATTAAGGTAATCTGTCTAAAGAGTACAACAGTGTAGTTTGAGTCTTTAAACTCGTCGCTCGACTTGTCTAGCTATCGCTCGCTTCCCTTGACGGGATCTCTAATAAATTAAGAGCCCGTTATAGCTCGCTGTATGTGTTCAATATCTTTGAGACTAGAAACGCTTTGAATTTCTATTTCTTTATTGAAATCATTTAGTTCTTTTAATGTCACAAGTGTAGTGTGCAGATTAATGTATTATTTTTAATAAGCTGTGTGCCTCTAAAGCTAAAAAGTGTTAGCTTTTACATTTCCTAAGAAAAGATTTTATTAATATTTATTTTGTATACTGTGATATCCAAATTTGCAATTAAAACGACACGTATGATTTTTTTATTGGATATAAGTAAATCCAAAGTACGTTGCCGATGTTCTAATTCATTTGAGATTTGTTCTACTAGTCAAGTGACATATCTTTTTAGTTGTTCAACAGTAATTAACTTAAAGTGCTTAATGAAATCTAGTGCAAGAAAAGGACGTCGATAGTATAGCTGATCTAGAGTAAGATCTTTTTTATCCAATTTAGTGAATTTGTCATTTTTATCAATCACATTTTAACCGTTTATTATCAAAATTAATTTAAGATAGAATTAATTAAGTGAATGAACGAGTGAACGTTTTAGTTTTCAAGAAATTGGTTTTAATGTATCACTATGCTTTTAACTGATACAATATATCTTTAGTTTTTTGGTGACGCTGAGTTTTATTAATGTTATCAATATTTAAGTAGTTCTACAAAAAGACAAATTAGCCGCAAAGAACCTGCACCTATGGTAATACCAATCTACAGGTTGTTTTGTTTAATTATGAATCTAAATAAAAAAAAGATATGATTAAACAATCATGATCTTTCGAAACTAGAAAATAGACTATAAAAAAATCGTTTTCACTTTTGTAGGTCTAGTATCTAAGATAAAATAATCATTTACGCCCCAGATACAGCAAAAAAAAATCGAAAAGTTTAATTTTTTAAAACAATCCCTGATAATTGTAATTTCTTTACACGTTTTAATCACTAAAGCATTCATTTTGTTTCTTTACTAGATATGCCCATTCAGAATCACTGTTGCCTTTTCGAACAGGACAACGGTTTAACCCCTAGAAGCCGACAAAGTTACTCTATTTTTCGACGAAAGAATTAAAAAATATCCTTATGTATTTCAGAATCCTTGATTATAAAGGTATTTATATAAATAGAATTCGGAATCGGGGTTTTTTCGACAGTAATCAGTTAAACAGTGTATCACTGCGTTTTTTTTGTGACATCCATATCTCCCAAACAGGACACAAATATATTTTTGTATCGTTCGAAACCCCGAAGACTGGCCCAGAATCGTGCCAAATTTCAATTATATATTCCCAACGGTTTTTCAGATAATCTGACTTAAAGGTAAAAAGTACGTTTGCCATGGCGACCACGGCATATATACGCGTATGCCGTGGCAATACAAAAGCACGGTCGACGTAATGCCGTAAACCCGGCTTTTTAAATTCAACAATGGAACTTAAATTATCAAAAATTAATTAACGGATAAAGATTTTCATACCAAACTCTGGGATATTCTTTATTTTTTATTGTATAGAATGTGTTCGTGCTATTTCAAGAAATTTTACCTTACTAGTTACAAACCCTTAAATACCGGCATTTTTTAAAAATGTTTCGTTTAATGACCCTCATTTCAAAGATCTAAGGCCTGATAAGGCATTTACATATTGTCATAGATCTTTAAGATTTTACGTCGATGTAAATTCATTCAAAAAGATAAGATCATGGACCAACTTGACTGCAAAATAGTGCTACATTAATAAAAAGAAGAAATAGCGAAAATGACCGAAATGGAGAGTGGCAAAATTGATTTCAGTGACGGCCATAGTATGGGGCTGAAAAGCACCAATGAAATGATAGTGGACGGTGTGACGCGGCCTATTGTGGGCCTCTCTGCGTTAGTCTTTTCTAAAATATCAGAATTTAAACAAGGTTTCTATTTGCTTTCAGCAATGAGTTGTCTAACTCGTCGGTAGTGCACTTGGTTTTCATGGCAGAGGTCGTGTGTTGTATCCCCGTCGCGCAATGTATTATGATTTTTAAATAACACGCGCTATTTTATTGCACATTTATCATTTCATAGCTGTGCAAGCTGATAAACTATTCAATAGTGAATTGGCCGGATGCTATCAAGCAAGGGGCCATTGGGAACTATCGAATAGAAGAGAACACACTTGGAAGTTAAACAATTAAGAATGCTATGATTTTTTTTGACAATATTAAAAATGAAATAAAGCTCAAAAATTAAACACTTCATTAACCCAGGTAAGGAGAGGCTCTTTTTGGCTTTTCTTTTCCAATAGTTGCATTTTTCAGATAATATGGATAAACGATGTTTTGAGTATATCAAATGATTCGAAAAGGTTTATTTTGTATTACAAATATCTGTATTATGAAGCTTTGTAACCAAACTGAGGTTTTCTTGGATCGTTGTCGACTGTCTCTCCCACCTTAACGGCAGGACAATCTCCAGGATGAAGAAAATAAACTCCAGATGTTTTTAAATGTGTTCAGATTATTTGTTGCGTTTAGATTGACAAACAAAAATCTTAGAAGAAAAGAAGAAAGAATTGATTTCAAAATTTTAAAATGTGTCAGTTTGTTTGACATGTAACCTAGATATGAAAAAAATGATAGTTTACAGCCATCTATAACGTTATTTTTAAATGTGTTCAGATTATTTGATTATGGGGCTGAAAAGCACCAATGAAATGATAGTGGACGGTGTGACGCGGCCTATTGTGGGCCTCTCTGCGTTAGTCTTTTCTAAAATATCAGAATTTAAACAAGGTTTCTATTTGCTTTCAGCAATGAGTTGTCTAACTCGTCGGTAGTGCACTTGGTATATTTGTACAACTACTATGTGTCTATAAAAACTTAAGGTAAATGATATAATTTCTTATGCTTGCTTAAATAATATTATTTATATTATGTATCGAAACATTCCGTAGACAGACTAGTCTACATGTTGAGGTATGTAATTATATTAAATATCTGCTTCAATTAATTTAAAGTTAAATATTCTTATTCAGTTGCGAAAAAGCCAAAAAGATTTTTGTTTGTCAATCTAAACGCAACAAATAATCTGAACACATTTAAAAATAACGTTATAGATGGCTGTAAACTATCATTTTTTTCATATCTAGGTTACATGTCAAACAAACTGACACATTTTAAAATTTTGAAATCAATTCTTTTCTATTATTTAATGTTTTTCTCTTACGATCGGCGCACTGATGAGTCCCGATAGGATGAAAGTATTTGTACAACTACTATGTGTCTATAAAAACTTAAGGTAAATGATATAATTTCTTATGCTTGCTTAAATAATATTATTTATATTATGTATCGAAACATTCCGTAGACAGACTAGTCTACATGTTGAGGTATGTAATTATATTAAATATCTGCTTCAATTAATTTAAAGTTAAATATTCTTATTCAGTTGCGAAAAAGCCAAAAAGATTTTTGTTTGTCAAACTCCAGATGTATTAAGATTATCTTTGTTTGTAACTATGTGCTGTTTTAGATGCTATACTATATATTTCCAAAATATACTAATCCTAAATCTGTTTGTATTAATTAAATGATTATTATGTATTGTAAGAAAATTTGTATTTGTTCATAAATTTATAATATAGTTTGTTGAATGTTTTTATTGAGAAAACATTGTTAACGTCATTTTGATTTTTTTTATTTCTTTAGTAAAAGCTGCAAATTTGTGAGAGAAGAATAAGTTAGATGTACACTGAATAATGTCAGTGTAGGAGGGTTTTCTGAATGTCTCAAAACTAATTGTATGATTATTTTTAATTAAAGAAGGTCTAGAAAAGGAAGATTGCTATTAATTTCACTCTCTATAGTAAGGGTTATTTTTTCTTGGGAAGAACTAACGTGTTGTAAAAATTTTAACAACACTACCCTTCCAAACTGTACAAATATCATCTACATACTTTTTATAAGCTACCAAATGATCTGGAAATGAACTACTCATTATTTTCTTTTCTAAGTTGGTTCATAAAAATATGGCTCAAACATAGAGAAAAGCAAGATCCATTGCTAAGCCTGGACTTTGTCAAAAATAGCTATTATTAAATTTAAACAAGTTTTGTTCTAACAGGCTTTTTGAGAGTAGAATGAGATTTCTTTCATAAAATTGCGCTGCTATCAACTCTTTTTTTTGGTTACATACTATTCTAAGGAGATTCTCTGAATTTGATAGTAAATTTCCACCAAAAATTCCATAAATATCGCCAGCCACTTGCAAAACATATCTTTACCACCAACTTGATTGACTAGTCTATTTAGATGCTAAAAATCTTTTCCCTAAAATCCCGCCACGTGAATGCATTGCGTTAACTGAGTTTTTGTGTCTCGCATAATGCTTGCTAGCCTGTAGTCATGCGAATTCATGTGAAAGCGGCCACCAAATATTGTTTGCATCACCTCGCCACCTCTCTTGACTCAACAACTTTTAACTCTGCCTGTGCAACTACCTCTCATTGCTTCACTACTAGAGCTAAAGCAACATCAAAATGAGTATTGTTTCAGGGAAAATCTCAAGAAAATGAGAATGTTGTGTATGTGTTTAGTTGAGATACAAATATTTGATAAAATTAATTTAAATATTCGTTGATCTAAATAGAAATAATAATAATACTGTGCTACATAAAAAAAGACTGTGTAGAACCTCAAATTCGAAAAAAAATATATAAAAGGTGATACATTTAACGGACTTTCCTCCCCTTTGTTTATACTAGGGGTCTTATCATGTGATGTCCTACCATACCTGCTATTAGTATTGCTCTAGTTGCACTATTGTTTACATAACTACCATCGATTTTGTAAATAAGCTTTAAATGTTGCCCCAGTTTTTTATCTGTGGGAGTTTAGTTGATATTTGACTTTACTAATTATGTGCAAATCATTTCAGATTATATAAAGTAAAGCTGACAGTGGAGTCCACTTCTGAGGAATTGACAATGAAAGCTTACTCCAGACTAATAGGATTGATACCATCAGATTGTATTGTTGATGGTGACGATATATGAAGTATTTTTTCAATTTATTTATATTTGTTTTCCTATGTAAATAGAACCGCTTGCAAATACTGGTCCTATGTTCTATCGAAATTTTATTTAAAAATTACTATTTAAGCAAATGATCATTGGTTTTATTTTGGTGAAAAAAGACGCTTATTTCATTTATCGTTGCATAAGTGCCTGTTGTCAAAAAATACCATTGTAAACATACATTATATACATATTTCTATCAAAAGTAATAGAAATTAATTATAATAGTGTAATAGGTATACCACACACATACTTCGGACTTCTCCAGTGGTCGCAAAGAAGTTATCAGTATGATTTTTTTTTAGAAATAGTAATAAAATTTGACTTTTGCTTCAAAAATGATATTGCACAATATTAATTTAACAAGTAAGCATTTTAATAATTAATATAAATATTGTTAATGTTATGGATGGAAATTTGTGTGGTTACGAAACACTTCTGTAGGGAAATAATTTTACTACAGTTTTTCTAAGGTGGTTTCCTAGGGTGTCTAGAGTCATCTCATATACAAAAAAAATCATCTTTTCATATCTAATAATAGTCCCTATTATTAGATATGAAATTTTAACTTGAATTTTATATATATTCTGCCAGTCCTTTCTGCTCTCAAAAAAGAAAAGAATAGTAATGGTTAAGATTAGATTTATTTTAATGGGCTTTATTTGATACATTTTTATTTTTTAAGCACTGATATCAGGTAATCGCAATTTCTACTATGTGTTATCTGAAAAATTAAATAGAATTTCTATTAGTAGGAAATGAAAATACACTTCAATAAAAGTTGCACTTAATTTTGGTGAGTTCTTAAAGTATAAAATTTATATTATCTGAAAATTAAAGTGTAATTTTTGTGACATTGTTACCTTGACAAGGACAAATACTACATCGGTTTGTCATAATTAATAGACGGTAATATGAGTTCTCTGTATATTGATGTACCCCAACTCAAAAACGGCAGAAAATAAGAAAATATCTTATTAAAAATAATATTAAATTACAATCTATCGTAATGTAATATATTTTTGTAATAGAACACCATGTATATTTTATGTCTACCAAATGGGTCTGTTGTTGGTAGTTATGCATATGTTTTAAAATTAACAAATTTTTCTGTCTTAAAATTAAACGAATACCTATTAATGGGGGCTGGTAAATTAGTTATAAGGAAAGATCCTTTTGCATCAGAAAAAAAATTAAAATGGCAAAAATATCTACACTTTAAATCATTACAATGCAAATCATAGAAAAACAGCTTCGTTTGTCTATGGTGCAAATTGCAAATGGAGCAAACCCTTATTCCGTATCATGATACTTAAAATAAAAACATAATTACAGTGTTGCCAAAATATCAGATTTCTTGACTTCTCGAGTAAATATGACAAATTTAAAAGCCGATTCCAAATGTACCGTCTTTTTGTTACGATTTTAATGATGAGACCTTTCGGAGCCTCGCCTAGTAATTTGTATTTTAAGATACAGGCAGCCCAAAAACACTTTTTAAGTGTAACTCGTATTTATTTCTATTTTAAGATACAGGCAATCCAAAAAAAAACCTTTAAGTGTAACATGAGTATTTATTGACCGTTTTTAACAGTGATGCCTAACCTGCTAGCAATCCACCTATACCACCCGATACCGTTTCACCTAGTGCTTCCGCTAATCGTTTTTCGGGTTTAACGATGATGCATCAACGCCTAACTTGGTGCTAACCCGATACCGATTTATCCAGTTCATTCTCGTTGCCAGTCTCCGCGCTCTCGCTGGCAGCTGTTTAGCTGCACAGTTTTTATGTTATGGCTTAAACGATGTGCCTTCGTCACCTAACCTGGTGCTAACTCGGTACCGTTTCTCCTCGAGCCTCCGTTATATCGGTATTTGTTTTATGGCTTTAACGATGATGCATTCGGCGCCTAACCTGGGGCTAATCCTGTGCGTCTGTACTGGATCATATGTGCGCATATATTTCACGTTAATTCAAGTGGTAAGTTTAAATTTACCTGGAGTAACCGTATTTTGTGTCATTCGCAATTTTCAGCTAACACGAAAAATATAAAAAGTCAAAACTTGCAACAATAGATGATGTCACGGAATAAAAAACCAACAAATCAAAGGCGGTAAAATAGTGTTTAAGATATAGGCAACCCAAAAAAGACATCAAACACGAAATTTTTGAGAATACACATTGATAATAACTTTTAATTTATTAACCACATAAATAATCTAAATGAAAAAGTTGCAAGAGGCGTTCGTATTATTTCAAATGAGCGGCATTACTGCAGCACGAATAGCTTACTTTGCATTTGTAAATTCATACCTAACTTATGTGTTACTGCAGCCAACAGCTTTTTAATTCTACTTTTATTTTGCAAAAACGGGCCGTACGTTAAGGCCGTTTTACATGCTGCAATTCTTTCTTGCAAGTTGCAATACTCTTGAACAAAAGCATGCGCAGTGACAAGACATTTGTATCTTTTGTCAAACTGCGCATGCCTTTGTCCAAGACTATTGCATATTGCAAAGAAGAATTGCAGCATGTAAAACGGCCTTTACATGTGCAAAGCGTTTTGTGAGATATAAAATTTTAACCCTTACTTGCCTTTTAATACTTGAATCTGTATCTCTCATACATAAAAAACATGGACATTTAATAATTGGAAGGGCCTTTAATACTAAACAAAATTTGAACCTCCCATTTCCTATACCCAGAACAACCTTAAAACATTCAATTTTACACGAAAGTAAAAAAATGTACAATCACCTCCCACAAATATTTAGAAATATAGAATCTCTTAAATTGGTTAAGAAAAATGTAAAATGTAGCTTGGAGGTAAAAGCATATTATAACTTTTTTGAATAAGTCCTCTTGCAGGAAAAGTAAACAATATTGATATATTTGAGTAAGGAATGTATAGCAATAAAAATGCAAAATACGAATGGCTGTTGTGTTAGATGGGGAAAAGAATATTAAAAATAAATTACTAATGCGAATATGATAATATGAACTTAATTAAATGTAGCTATACTTAATTTTGATAATAACTTAAAAATAACTAAACTAGTTATGATACACAGAAAAATCATGTTTATTATTTAATCTTTTGATGGTTAAATCTAAGAAATTTATACTGTTATTAGATCCTAGTTCAATTGTACATTTTATATTAGGATGAAGGTTGTTAATATATTCGAGAAAAATACTTAATTGTCGTTCAGTTCCTGTAAATCATGCTAAAACGTCATCAACATATCTATGCCATATAAAATGTTTAAAAAAGGATGTTTGTTGATTTGATTTTGATTTTCTAGAGTGTCCAAAAATATTTCAACAAGAAAGAGGCTTAAAGGATTTTCCATAATTAAACCTACTGCACTAGTATAAAATTTATTATTAAATTCGAAGTAGTTTTGTTTTAAACAGTCGGTAATGATTAATTTTTGTTTAAAAGATTTTCTACTAATTTGATGGTATCTTGAGCGGGAATACTAGGAAACAGATTAGTGACGTCAAACGAGATTAGTTTCGCGTTATTTGGGAAATGAATATTTTTAATTTTATTAATTAAATCTAACGAATTTTTAATTTGATATTTTGCTGAAAACTCTGTATATGATTAAATAATGTTTATAAGTTTTTTAGATATTTTATAGAATGGCGCTGAAAAGAAAGACACTACTGGCCTGATAGGAAATCTCAGTTTATGAAGTTTAACTAAAGAATATAATTTTGATGGTTATTGTATATTTACTGACGTCTCTATCATCAAACAAACTCTTACAATTTTTAATACAAGTTTTAACTTCTTTTTGAAAAAGAAAGATGTAAGATTATGTGTTAAAATCTGATATTTGTTTGGGTTGAGGAAATCTAATGTTTTATTAATGTAGTCTTCCCTATCAATAGCAACTACAGTGTTGCCTTTATCACCTTTCGTAAAAATAACATTTTTTTACTTATTTCTAATTTGTTTTATGCATTTAATTTCTGAATTTGACTAAGAATCTCTAAGAAATTCTTTTTTAATAAGTGTTGAACCTTCAAATTTTAAAGATATATTTGAAGAGATGTCTTTAAGGGCTAGTTCAGTTTCAGCACCCAATAATTCTAAGTTTTTCGTTGAAGCTTGTTCTTGAATATTGTATTTAAACCCTTTTTCTGATAGTTGTATTTCGCTATCTGAAAACTTATCGCTAGAGAGGTTAGAAAATCTATCAAAAAATTTATGTTCAGAAATTGGTTTTGAACTTGGTTTCATGTGTTTATTATTTTTAGGGATTAGAGATCAAAATTCCTTTTTTGTTTAAGAAATGTTTTGTGTATAATTGAGTTGACTTTTTCTCTTACAAGCTGACCAAATTCATGAAATTTAATGTAATTTAAATAAAAGTTCAGTGTGAATAACTTTTAGGTAGGTGTTGTATATACCTGGTTTCTGGAACTGGGTCTTCATTTTCGTGATTAGTTAAGATGCTCTTAAGTTTATTCATTCGAGGTGTAACGTCCGAAGAAGCTACTGTGTAGCGAAACATGTTACGTGTTTTTTAAAATATAGTGAAGTGTTTGTGAAAAATAGTTGTGTTTTTACATTTTATATAATTTAAATAAATATATTCAACAAGGAAAACAAAAAGTGTGAATAGACGGATTATTTAATTTGTTCTGTCATCTAACAAGAGACCGCATCCTTACCAGTGTCAGGTCCAAATGTGCACTTAGTTGGAGCAATTTTTAACAGTGTTAAAAAAAGGACCGAAAAAGATGTCCGTTCACTGCTAAGTTAGCAATATTGTCATAATATAATGGCAATCAACTCACTGATATAGTGGTGGTGTGCGACAACGCATCCTGCCAGTCCATATTGAAGACGTTTATTTGCAAAGAACAAATTATATATTATATAAGTCAAGCACCATATTCACTTATGCTGATATGCCAGTTTGTGAACATACCTACCATATATTTTGTTTTTTTAGTACTCATTTATTTTAGATCCTATGGCTAAAATCTGTACTTAAAACCTTTATGTCACTTAATTATATTATATATTTAATGGTAGATTTTAATATGGTTATATCTGTAATAAATAGTAGTATGTAGTTACTTAATTTATAATGTATGTTTATTTCTTTTATTTTTCCAATGACTAGACCCCAATATTTTTATTTTTATAGAGCTTACTTTGTTGACAAGGACTATATGTTCTTTTAACAATAAAGTATATTTGAGTTTAAGTTTGAGTTTTGAGTGTAACATGCCGTTGTATTAATGCTTATTTCGCATCGGTATAAGCGGTAGTTTTAATTTTATATCAGCAATCGTTTTTTGTATTATGGTTGGTTTTAACAGTGATACCTAAAGTTTCAGCGCCTAAGCTGTGGGTGATTAAGTAGTAACATGCATAATAAACTTAAATAATTCTACATTTTATTCAGACAAATCAAAATTACACTTGGCAACACCGTTTCAAAAAGGCTTACTTCCTTATCAAGGCCTGTTAACTCTAATAGATTACCCTACGCTTCTCCTTACCGCAGTCCCCGCGGAAAACTGGTATCCGTCACCGGGCGACCGCGAACGCCGACGCGTACACTAGCCCTCTCCCTCGTACCAAATATTAATCGATAGCACTATCTTTTTCGTCAGGTCAAGAAAGTAGGCGATCCTAAAAAATTTCATTTTTCTACTAATAGTTTTAATAAAATGAAATTTGTTAAAGAAATATTAACAGTTATAAATTAGTAAAAATGTTTGTGGGGTAAATTTTAATTCCCTATTTATTGGATACGCAACTAGATTCAGTGATGACCGAATAAAAAAAAACAATTTAAACTATAGATAGGTAGTTAGGTATGCCTACATAATCCTAATAAATAAAACAGATAAATATTTAGACACAAATGAAATTTACGAAGTTTAATTGAATTATCCGACAGGTTTCGAATAAAGATAACTACATCTCCAGGGAGGTATATTTTTTAAAAAAGTTAATTATATTTGTTGTTACAATCAATATATTAAGTATTTTCTGACGATTATGAGATCTCTCTTAGAAATAGGTTGAATAGAAATTTAATTCCAGTTAAACTTTATGGAGAAAACTTTATGTTTTATTTGTGTTTATAATATTTGAACTCCACTTTGAGAATGGAATATTTTGCCAAATAGATCTTTATTTAAAAAAAATATGAATTTTACATATCAAAACAATTAAAACTTAGTAATTATTTTTTTCATCTTTTTACGAACTTTTTTGTCTGTATCTTCGCTCGGTTTCCTGTTCAATCTTCGCTTGGTAATTCCTGTTGAAGTTTCGGGTAAAGCTGAATTTTTGTTAGGTACTTTGCTTAACATAAGTGAAGGTACAGCTGAAATAAAAAAATATTAAACCTTAAATTTTAACAAAATACAGTACAAAACAACTATTTTGGGAGGTATTTTGGTTGGATGATGATAAAATGCAGTTAGAAAATGTAATGTAATGTAAAACTGGTGTTACATATTTTTTTTATATAAAGGGGCAATGTTCTTTAAAAACATACATGAGAACAACATAAACTTGCTTGGAATGTAATGGTGTATACATAGGTCAAATAGGTAGTTACTTAAAAACTCGAGTAGCTGAGCATTAAGGAGCGTGCTATCTGTGAATCTGGTGAATGATAAGAAAAAAACTGTCTTGGCAAAACATTTCGAAAATTTACAACTCTTCAATTTTGATAAAACCATTATTTTAGCTAAACAAAACAACTTTCAAAAACGTCTGCTAAATGAAATGATCGAAATAAAAAAGCTCACAACCAATATTAATACAAATATATATATATATATATATATATATATATATATATATATATATATATATATATATATATATAGGCTTGTGTGTGGAACCTACTATATTTTAAAATTTGTAGAACCTCCTATGCAGTAAATCAGTAAATATACTAATTTCCATCTTATTTGTTCTACTGACTGCAAATAATCACACAAGAAAGTATAAAAAAGATATTTTTATATCGCACACTGATAATATTCAAAGCCTACCTGTTGACAAACCTCTTTCAACAACAGTAATTTTATTGTTCTATATGAAATGGTACCAACAACACACCAAAATACTTACCATCAAAATAATGTTCCGCAAATTGAATCTAATTAAGTTTTACACCGTAAATGGTATTTGTATGTAAGTACGCTAATGCCTCGAGTAATGCCGGCTAGTAAAACTAAATTTTAATCTTAATTTATTTTATCCCGATTTAAGTCATTGTAGTTTAACCGTGTTGTCACACATGCATTATGTCTTTTGTTTTTTTTTATATGCTTACTGTGTTTTAATATGTATTTTAACTGCAGTTAGATACGCTATAGGTTTTTTACTTATATACCTATAGTTGTTAATCAGTTTTTGTTGTTCTAATATATGTTTTTAAAGAACATTGCCCCTTTATATAAAAAAATTGTAACACTAGTTCTTAAGTTTTAGATTCCTGAAGATGACCTCTATGAGGTCGAAACGTCGACTAATTACCTTTGATTTTTCTAAGAGCGTTTTATTGATCATCATTATATTACTTACCTGTAGGTTTAAAAATGCTCCCAACAAACACGATACTTCTCAAACCAAATTCCATTTACCATCCCTCTTACTCATCTCTGAATCCATATTTCTCGAATAAGTTTTTCTTTGGGAAATCGATAAAATTAAATCTGTTTGCCAGATTTATGAGAATTTATTCTGCTATTATGGCAAACATCAACTGTACATCGCATTCCTGGCATACTTTTTGCCTAGATGTAGATCTAGAAACAAAACAAAGTATTATATCATTACATTTGCATCAACAAGAAATTTAGCAAGTAGGTATATCAATGTTAATAATACGTTATAATATAGTCCTATCCTACCTATAATCTATCATAAAAAAACAAAGATACCTTACCTAGTCGTTAGTAAACCAAAATTCAATGAATGTATACTTTATTATTTAATAATTAATTATAAAAATCGCTCTAAATCAACAAAACTCTTCGAAATCTCGACTACGTCACTTACCTTTACCGCACCGCACGTTCCCCTTGCACAGAACCCCGCGCGTAGTGTAACCTATTAGAGTTTAAAGTCCTTGCTTCATTATGACTCAAATGCTCAAATGATATTCATATATAAAAAAAAGTTAGTGTGAGTGTTTCATCCTAGTATCCATTTGATCTTTTTTTTACCTGAAAAAGACAAATAATTTTATGTTATATTACATAAATTCTTTAAAAAGTTAAAGTAAAAAACCCGTTAATTATAATATTTTTCGTTTCAAATGAAATGTTATAATAATTAAAAGTTCCAGTGGACGTTTATAACCATGTAAACCATGCAAAATTATAACACTTTATTTTGCCTTTTTTTACAAAAAAATGGTTCATCCAAAAATATTTTTGCTGTAATGGATGTTTTTTAAGGTAATCTTACCAATATATTCCAAAAAATCAACAAATTTCGAAATACCTAATTCTGACAAAAGCCAGAATATTTATAACAGCAGGTACGGCTATCGCGTTCCAGTATTTTATATTTGGGCTTGGATCGTGGGTATAGGAACACTTTTATTTGAAATATCTTTATTCAAAAAGCGACGTTTCGACACTTGATTGTGTTTTTTTTTCAAGCTAAAAACATTAAGCTATGAGATAAATATAGGACAGTTACACATTATATAAGACAAGCAAGTACAAAAAAATACCTAAATAACTAATATCACGATATATAAATGAGGTACTAGGCCTCCAATCACTTACCTCATGAACTGGTGTATATTTTATTCATTAGATGTGACAAACATATTAGAATATCTAGAAAAACATATTAGAATATCTATAATGAGGACTATATTAGAATCAATGTCGGTTGTCAAAAGTTGAATATTATATTCCTAGGGAGGTTGCCGTTTTTGGATGTGATGATCATACATGAGGATGATGGGACAATCACTACAAACTGGTACATGAAACCGACCCACTCTGGTAGAATACTAAACTATTATTCTTACCATACGACACAACATAAAGTGAGCACTATAACTAACCTAATATACCTATAATTTAATTAAAATAAAAACCTTGGCCAAAGTGAATAATTACCCTGAATCGTTTGTAAATAGGTGTATCAATAAATTTAAAAAGAAACACTCTAATACTAACCAAACTCAACTAAACCAACAGACCACACAACAAAAAGTAACATATTACAAGTTTCTTTTAACATACGGTTTATCACAAAAAATTAAAAAATGTTTTGAAGGTGAGAATATGCATATTGTTTTTTATAATCTTAGAACAACTAATAACTTATTTACTAATCTTAAAGATCGAAGACCGATTGAAAAAAGCTCAGGTATTGTATATTGTTTACCATGTACATGCAACAAAGTGTATGTAGGACAAACAAAACAATATCTTGAAAACAGACTAAAACAACATACCTATGACTGTAAAGAAAAAAATCGTATAAAAGAAGAAAAAAACAGCATTAGCAAAACACCGTTTCGACACTGGATATAATTTTGAATTTAACAAGGTCAGAATACTTGATCACGAAAAAAACTTTTACAAACGTAGTATTTCAGAGATGATCTTCATAAACATATATGGGCAAAATTCAATAAATTTACGCAGTGATGTAAAAAATTTAAGCATTGTATACAATCCTTTATTGAACAGAGTCCGGCTGAAATAAATTACAACTTATAACATAAAAAAACTATAATATCCAAACAGTAATGTGGTGATTATGTAATAAGTGAAACTAATACAAAAAAAAATAGGGGTATGTGTGTGCATGTGTATATGTAGATGTATTTGTGTATAAAAAAAATTATAACATATATAACTTAAATATTTTTGTATAATATTGGTATTTAGTGTAATCATATAGCTACTTATAAAGTGTGATACCACGATACAATACGGATCATTTGCTAATGAATTTTATAAATCGCTATTTTTTTTTTAAATATCTGACAGAAAGAAAGAATCGGCAACATCTCAATTGACACCCAACAAAAAATATTTGACGATTGTAATATGGATCCCATAAACGGAAGAACTTCTTGTTGAATGCGTGCCTGTTTTAACACTCTGTTGAATTATCCGTGCATCCTTGTTTGGGTACTGGTGCTGTTACGGCTTGACAAACCTAAGCTCCACCGCTGCCAAATTGTCTGAAATTGGTCTTCTGGTGTTACTGTGAATTTCACGCATATTTGGAAACCTAATTTATCTAAAAAATACTCACAATTATATTTTTAGAAATATAATATTCAACTTTTGACAACTGTTAACGGGTCGTATCTTTAATTATTCTAATTTTCACGTCTTAAACTTGGCAACTCTGTCAGCGAATATAATTTCTCTCTCTTACAAAAATGGAGGCGTCGCGAAGAACGTCTGAAAGGCACTCCACACAAGAAAGCTGAATTTGGAAAGTTATACGCGTTTAGCCAATTAAAACGTTTTTAATTTAAACAGTAGACTTTAAGTTTCCTTCAGTAAAGTTATTAGGGCCTCTTTCTTTAAAATATATCGGTGAGAAGCAAAATCCTGTCAAACAACAACCCCACCACCGATATCACAACCGACATTGATTCTAATATAAACAAAAAGAAAATGTCCTGTTTAGTCCTCATTATAGATATTCCAATATGTTTGTCACATCTAATGAATAAAATATCAACCAGTTCATAAGGTAGGTGATTGGAGGCCTAGTACCTCATATATATATCGTGATATTAGTTTTTTAGTTAATCTTTTGCACTTGCTTGTCTTATATAATGTGTAACTGTCCTATATTTGTCTCATAATTTAATTTTTTTAGGTTGAAAAAGACGCAATCAAGTGTCGAAACGTCGCTTTTTAAATAAAGATATTTCAAATAAAAAAGTGTTCCTATACCCACGATCCAAATCCAAATTTATAATAGCTTTTAAGTTTTGTTTCTACCAGTATTTTTATTTTTTTTTTTTGCAATTCTAAAATTCTGTGTTATTTTTATACAGTACGCCTCTGTAATATGCCCCTCCATTCAATTTTTAAACCCGTCAAAAAAAAATTTGGAAGACCCTTTATAGGGATGTTGATAACGATAAATATTATCGATGTATATATATATATATATATATATATATATATATATATATATATTATATATATATATATTTTGTTAATTATTTTCTTGGGCATAGGTTAACTCATTGAGAAGCAAAACTACAATTTAATCGACGTTTCGCTCATTATATTGAGCTGTTTCAAGATATTTTATTTTCTACAATAAAAACACGTATAGTTAGTATTTAAATTGGTTAAAACATTATTGAAAAAACATCACTCAAGAAAACATTACATTTAAAACAAACTATGATCATGAACACAAAAATACATTTAAAACAATATATATATATATATATATATATATATATATATATATATATATATATATATATATATATATATATATATATATATATATATATATATATATATATATATATATATATATATATATATATATATATATATATATATATATATATATATATATATATATATATATATATATATATATATATATATATATATATATATATATATATATATATATATATATATATATATATATATATATATATATATATATATATATATATATATATATATATATATATATATATATATATATATATATATATATATATATATATAACTTCTTGATTTAATCTAGCAGCATGAACTAATTTGTCATGTGGGCTCCACAAGGATGTTTCGGGAGACAGTTTTCTTTTTTTTATGTTTTACAAAAAGTGAAGGGCTGTATGTACGCAATTTTACGGTGTACAGCCCGTCAGACTCCAAAGTAATACATAGGTTTGTTTCGGCAAAGTTTCAACAACATTTGTTACATTCTTCGTGTGAAGTTTCGTCGCGCTGGTAATGAGGTTTATGCGGTCGAATCACAACTTGGACAAACAAAATTTGTAGTAAAAACACGGATTATTTATAGGTTAGATTAGGTTTGCTGTAAAGAAATTAGCGCGGTAGTGAACCAATTTTATAAGGATTGAACAAAATTCGGAATCTGTATTAAAACGTCTATATTAAAATAAGCAGTTTTTTAACAAAACCTATAGGCTTAGGTGGGTTTGTCCCGTTAGCCCAGGTTAGCCGGTAAAATAAATAATGACAATACAATTCTGTTGTACAAGGAAAAGAACTGTAGGAACGTCGAAGTCTGTGGGCTGTGTACCCTTACGTTCAACTACAACTTGCTATGTTTTTGGCGTGGATACTAGTCCATTTGCCAGATTGCTCTCTGCCCGGGCCTTAATCAGAGCTGGGGCGGCCGGATAAAGAGTTCTAAGCTCCCGTTACACCCCGATTCTTACAAATACCTTTATAAATTATTCCTCCTTTAATCCTTGAAATGCATCTTGGCTTCCACTAGGTGCCCATTCAAAGTACTACTGGTACCACGAGATTAACTTCTTTTAAACTATCCCCTCCTACTCCCGCCCCATAGCGGTCATTACGCTAGTATTCTATGAAGAACTGGGCAGACGAACAGGATAGAATGCAGGAACAACCAAGCCTTACACGTTCACAGCGTCTGCAATTTATTCCTAAACATTATGAGCATGAGTCCCGTCGCTTGTCGAGTAAAAAATGTGCGAACGCAAAACGTACCAAAACAAAAGTTTTGCATGATAGAAGATAATAAGGGGCTAGCTTGAGTTGACGCTTGGGGCATGTTCCAGTTCGCTGTTAAAAATTCTCTTTACTACACTTCAGAGCATTTATTGTATTGCAACGTCTGAAAGAGGAAGATACCATATGCAGTGGTCCTGCAATGTTTTTGAAATATTTGTTTCAGCTTTTTCCCTTTAAATGTTCTCTATTGTTAATCGTTAAAAGCTGTGTGTCTGAAAAGCTAGAGCACGGATATATATCGATGATGATAGTATACCTTTATATCCGATACCGATACCGTTTATGCATCCCTACTCCTTTACAGTATTCTGTCTCCTATCTCATGAAACAGCCTAAATGACAAAAAATGCGTTAGACCGCCAGAAAATTCCAAATAAACGCAATACTTTTTCACGCAGTTGAGTAAGAATTGTATGTCGCATAGTTTTGATACAGTCAGCATACCTGTCGAACGACGGTTTTTTACTAAATGACGGCGCATTTTTCAAGGACCACCACAGTAATTTGTATTTGGTTAACCATTCGTCTCCTTCCCTAGGCTAATAAGGTGTAAAGCATGAAAATGCGAGGCGTGTGTGTGTTGAGACCATTGAAATAAACACAATGTTTGTTTTAATGGTTGAGACGCGTGATCGATTTAGGGTTGCCAGATTTTCAAAAATTTTGAGAAGAAACCTGCTCGTGTCTAGGGATGGGCGATATAGTATTTATCTACCGATAGTGTCGGTAAGTAAAAATATTCGATACATTTAAGTTATTACCGATAGCTATTGCTACCTACCGGTGGTTTCTTAGGAGGGGAGGCAAAATAGTAAAATAAGTCGAAGAGCAAAAAGTCCTTCCGATCAAATATCCATCCCTACTCATAACAATTTTCGATTTCATCAAGGTTTGTGGGTGTTAGAAGCAACGTAGATTGACTGAATTATAATTTTTCTATTTTAATGTTTTATTTCTCCTAAAAAAGCAGGAGCTTTGAAACGTTTGAGTTGAGGCGTATCGGTTTAAGCGCGGGCCCGTGATTTATTTGCAGCAGCAGCAGAAACAAAAATTAAAATTCGCTACGGTACCCTCGTAATATATATTACCCATATTATGTTTTAGTTACTTTCTTTTATATTTATCTTGTTCCTATAAATAACACTCCCTACAATAAAATTATTATTATGGAAAGTAAAGAAGGGATAACAGAGTATGGGCTGTCAAACTTCTTTTCTCACGTCGCGTACACTCATGTACAGGGACGGACATATGGGGGAGCGTTCCACCTTCCATGTTTTATTCTGTTGGCAGTGAATTATTTTATTTTCCAATAAATTGTTAAAATTAAATTAAAATAATGGTTCAAATCCGAAGGATCCAAACTTAGAAAATAAAATATGAATGATAGCTAGACAATAAACAAAAATGTGGATTGTTTTTTATTTCTCAGTTGGGGTTTTTCTTCGTTATTAAATATAAAATCGTTTCAACTTAAATTTGTCTTAGTAAAAAATCTTTCAGGAAATAATAGAATATATTACAAAATGTTTGTATAATTTAGTAGGAAAAAAATTCTATGCTGGCAAACCTATTTTTTTATGTGAAGTAAAAAAATTAATCTATATTAAAAGAAGTATTTTTTTTTTAATTATAAAATTTATACTGTTAGGTGGGTCTCTCCCGTATGGCGTTAGGTTGCCCAGGTTCGTCGATTCATCATTAAAGCTATAAAATTACAGGCAGCAGCAAAAAACATAAAAGTTTGGATATTTGACAACATTGGCAGCAGAGATCGGGAGGTTTCAGGGCATTGCTTAATCAAGAAATCATGGTTCTTGCAATTGGACCGTGTCAAATTGAATATACTATCCGACGTTCCGCCTTCGATTGCATGAAGCATCTTCAGGGACTTTAAGTCACGGGGTCTGAACACTGATTGAGTTCGGAGAGAGTCAGGCGGGGTTTTATAACCAACTTGTACTCGCCGAATCTTGACCCTCTGTTAAAATCATAAGATCAGTTTCCACATTTGATGTAGACCGTAACCCGTATCTCTATAATAGTTTTTTGTATGTTTAAAAATGTCAATAGATCCGCTAATTTTTTGTTTATAAGATCCTGGAACTGATGCTAGAATCTTGGTTTCTTTTACATTCATAATACGGCTAGTGGTATGCTGGTGTTCAGCTACAGCAGACTCAACAATTTGGAAACTGTTCTTAACACAAAGTCACGGTTCGGCGAACATAAGTCGGTAAAAAAGTAAGCCTGAACCGCTCCGCTTCATTCAATTTTCAGATCTTGTGAAATAAAGATCCCTGAAGATACCTCGTGTAATCGAATGAGATCATCGGATAGTAATTCCAACTTGACACGGTCAAATCCGAAGAACCATGATTTCTTAACATTGGCACTTACTGTCGAGAGTCATTCGTTTCCAACGAACGGGTACACGGTAAGTTTGTAACGCTGTAGTCCACGGTTTTTTTTGTTCCGCCTATTATTATTATTATAATTAAAAATAGCTGAAAAAATTTAACCACACGTATTGAAAGTCAAAGAACTGCATTAATTCAAAATGCAGTACATCTAAACAAGAATGGTTGTGCGAGCAGTAAGACTTTAAATAAAGGTGGTCGATTAAGATAAATTAACGGAACCAGAGAAAGTATAGTCGGATTTGACTGTTGATTCTTTCCTTACTTTTAAAGATTGAGTAAATATTTAATTATACTTAACATCGCCGATTTCATCGAGGATTTATAGTATATCGGTATATTTTCAGTGGTAGAATTCTCATGGTGCCTAGCGCTGCAGCGCTCCAGCCCCTGACCATCTGCTAATGGGGTAGCAATCTACTTATTTAACAAGATATCCAGAATAAACTGTTTTGAAAACCGTTACTTTAATAAAATTTGTGGAATTTTAAATTTAAATATTTACTGCATTTTCTTCTTTGAATGACGATGGTTGCCAACATAAAACAAGAAATGAAGAAACATTCCCTATTAGAAATAGCAATTGATAGATACAATTTTATTGAAGTAATTTTTGATACAATTTTATTGAAGTAATTTTTGAGTAATATAAAATCATACATTGAAAAATATGCGTAATTCTGATATTTTAATTCTATATTCAAACGTTTTCTTATAAAAATTAATGAAGGAAAAAAAAGAAGGTAAAAAACTGTGTATAAAATTGTGAACTTTGATCACGATTCTCGGAAACGGAACGTCGCCGAAAAAATGTGATATTGGATTCGTTACCAGCGTCTGAAATCTACCCGTGTACCAAAAATTATCAAAATCGATAGGAAGTGTAAGTAAATATTTCCCAAAGATTATCTGTTAAAAAGATAAATATTCTTAGCTTTTTGACGTCAACTGAATTTCAATGGCCGCGTTCACCCGCCTGATCGCTCAAAATTACCATGAACGAGGTTTAATCATGCTACTTTGATAGCGGGTCGTTGAGCGGACGCCATGTTTTGTATTGTATTTTATTTTCGCTACTTAACTGAGCAACGATCAGCTGACATAACAAACGGGATGGCGGCATGTAATGTAAACATTATGAGCAATAATTATACAATATAATAATACACCAGAGCAACAATAGATTTTTTTAATCTTTTTTTTAATACAAAAAACAGAATATATTATACAAACAAATTTCCTATCATGTCTTTTAATTTCAGCCCTTCTTTGTTTGTTCCCGTTGTCTCATATTCTCATTCTCATCAAGGTTAAGGTCAAGAAATATTTGCTGCGTTCGAAATCTCTAAAAACCGTTCAAACCATTGCTATTATTTGAGCGCTACTTTGATGATCGATAGACAACGAGCGATCAGGCGGGTGAACGCGGCCAATTACTGTTGCTTCAATCAAAATTGGGGATGCCGCTAGGTAAGGTTATCTATCATGGCCTTAAGCCTTCTAAGTTCATACAACGGAGAAAAACTTGTAAAAGAAGAAAAACGGAAAGAAGAAAGACATTAGACAAGTCAAATGTCACCTGTCAGTGTAGGTAGCGTGCGATTCTTTCGGCATCATCTTTACGCCATGAGCGAGTAGTAGTGTCGCACCGGGTTTTCTTAATTATTTTATAGTAATATTACCAGAGAATTTAAAAACTCTAAAAATGGGATCGTACTTATCAGAGCCAGTTACCGAAAAAGTGTCTACAGACGAAGCCAACGATAAATTAGTGTATGGAGCTAGTTCTATGCAAGGATGGCGAGTAAGCCAAGAGGTGAGAGAAATGCCGTTTTTAACAATTCCCTGGATTGTTAAGTTTTAATTTATCTAGTGTGCTAGAAATAGTGACTAGTTTATGACGAATTTACAGAAAGCCCCCTCTAAAATACGAAATATTAATTGTATCTTTAATTTGTATCGCATGATTCATGAATCATTCGTTTTTTATGGTTTAAGATATGTATTCATCGAGTTACTCGTGTTGGGGGATTATTAATTCAAATGACACTCAATTACGTTTATTTGCTTATTATGGTTTATCTTTTGATGGGAATAAGGGTAATTTGGCGGGAGATTGACAGTCTATATTTTGGCGAATGCGACGGTGCCGTAAGCCACCAAAACACCGTTTTGTCGACTACTTTTTTCCTTAATACTAAATATAAACATACCAGAGTATTTTTTTTTCATCAACTAAGAACATCATGATTATTTTTCAAAAAGATGTGTTGCCCCGACCATCCTGTATTTCATTGGACCTACTGATTTAGGACATGACGTCCTGTTAAAGCTGGGTTTATAAACTTGACGTTGTTAAGGTGTTGTTTACGTTTAGTTTTCCACCCTTCATAGTGTTAGGCTGTATTCTGTTTCCAAACCTGCTTAACCAGTCAAATTGACAGAAGACCGGCAGTGGTTTCTGAAAAACGCTTTAAAAACAGAGTGCCCATCAAATAATTGACAGTTCAGACATGTTACCTGACAACCAACAAAATTCTTCTGTTGTTCTAGTGATACTGTTGACAGTTATTTTCAAAAAAGTTTGGAAACGGAATACGGTCTTATTTTTCAATGCTTGCACTGATAGATTTTTCATCTGCCATACGTCAAATATAATGTCAAAAAAAAAATAATTTTTTGTTTATAAAGAAAAACTAATAAACTGGAAACCAAAAATAACCCAAATGGTCAAAACAAATTTTGCTAATTTTCACAATTAGCAACCCAAAAAAACATAAGAATTACCTTTTGTGTTTTTTTATATAATGGACCGTTTTTGAGAAACTTTTAAAATTTTCAGCTTGTTATCCTATTAAACTTTTTCAATGAAGAAGGATTTTTATTAATATTTGGAAGGTGAAGTATGGAGTATGAGGTATGTATCTTTTTGGGGTTCATGTGCTGCTACTCTCTTTTGAATGGCTTTCCTTATGCAAAAAAGGCCCTTAGAATAATATACAAGGTTAGGGAAAGGGACTCATGTAGGCCTTTATTTTTGGAGCACAAAATTTTAACTCTTCTGTGTATATTTATTTTGGAATCAGTGTTTCTAATGCATAGGAAATAAAACATTTGTCTGCACTTGTCATCAGGATCTCTGTTGTGTGGAACTTGTACTATATGGCTTCCCATTTCATCCTCTGCACTAACAAAATCTTCCATATTTTATGATAGTAAAAAGCTGTTTAATCATCTGCCAGTTTACATAAGACAAATCCTGCCAGAAAAGGGGAAGTGAAAAATTTCTTATTGCGAAAGCCTATTATACTACTCAGGATTATTTTGATGATCATACTAATTAGTATTTTTAGTTGAAACCTCTATCGTTTTATCTTTTGTTGCGAATGTTTTATCAATTTTTTATTTATAATCTTTTATGTTATGACTTAATTGAAATTGTTGTTTTTTGTAAAACTTTATATGTTCTTATTTTGGTTAACTTTTTGTATAACTTTTTTCCAGTGTAGGATATTTTTGCTTTTTGTTTGTTTGTTGTCAATTGCTTTTTTTACTTTATTTTTCGTGTTATATTTATTATTTTATTATTTTTTTTTCAAAGTGACACGCTAATTGTAGCTTAATTCTATACTGATTTTTCTTTGCAAATTAAAAAAATAATAATAAAAATAAATAAATAATAAAAGTACGTATTAATTAGGCTATTTTATAGATAGCCTGATCATTACGATCGAATAATAACTATTTTCTTTAAATAACTAGTTGATATTCTATACTGCTTTGTGAATGAGAGTTTTGTATTCTATACACAATAAAGCTTAGTGTGAGTTTGAAGGGTCAATGATCTTTTAAGTATTACCTAATAAAGAACTTATAAATAAAAATATTAATACAAAATCTCTTAAGGTATTTTACTGAAATTTGGTGTTATTTTTATAAATTTATGGTTCACCACTGTTAGATAGATTTTTATAAGTAAATAAATAAATGTTTTATTGACATACTAGTCATTAAAAAATACAATTGACAAAACTAAAATAAATAAAAAATATCAACAATATTAAATGTGCATATTTATAAAATATAATATCTCCTTCAAAGCCCTTACATGTGATAAACTAAAATTAAACATGTCCATATCACAACAAATAAGAGGCTGTATTATTCTGGCTCCGTTGATCACTAATGTCATTGGCTTTATATAGGAAAGACCCGCAACTTACTGCAAAATACTACCCATATGTTCAGGGCCCTAAAAGTAAGCACGTGTGGGTGCTTAACTCCGGTGGCTTCTGATTGGTCGACCATCGCCATAGCAATGGAGAGTTACAGGCATCAGGGACATCACGCTCGCCGCTTTGTTGCCAATTTATGCGAAAATAAAGGATTGTATATGAAATGAAATATCTATATTTGTCCAAGTATAATTACAGTGTTTGTTTTATACATTAGGCCATATGGCATCAGACGTGTCATAGCTACCTATCTAAAACTAAAATTAAAAAAAAAAATTAATAAAAATAGAAAAAAATATGGATAGCCGTGAACTTATTAAAAGAATTTTATAAAATATAAGAATATTAAGGAAAAAAAATAGGTAAAAGATTTTTAAAAATACTTAAACAAAAATACATTAAAAACTATAAATAAAATACATAAATCACGCTTTAAAATTAGACATTTACAAGCACATTAAAATAGTATCCCATCCTATATCTCTAGGCTATCATCGAAGAACTCATCCAAAGTGTAGTAGGCCCTTTCCACCAGTAGAGTTTTAAGAGATTTCTTTAAAGTGATTTCTGATGACAGAAGGAATTTTATTAAAAATCTTTATTACTGAAGAGTGTATGTTTTTATCAATGTATGTGTAGTTTGATTTTGTTGATTTTAAATCATTCTTATGCCTTGTGTTATGAAGATGATTCCTGACGGAGTCCCGAAAGAGATCAGGATTTTCCCTGACAAAAATTACTGACTCATATACATATGTGCAGGTAACCGTTAGAATTCTGGTTTCGATAAATTTATTTTTTACTGTTTCGGTTGATTTCATATTAAAAATGTTTCTTATAGACCTTTTCTGAAGAAGAAATATGCAATTTGATTCTAAGCCTCTAGCCCATGCGCAAGTGCACATAAGCATGATAGGCCATGATAGCTGTTTCTATATTAATATTTGTGGCAATGACTTTAAGTGCTTAACAGTACCCACTGAGTTTTTTAACTAGGGTGTTTGTGTGACACTTCCAGTCTAGTCTATGGTCAATCTCAATTCCGATGAAGGTTACAGACTCAATGTTTTATTTATTTATTTATTTAAGTTTATTAGTCTGAAGAAAAAATACATTTTCATAGATAGGTCAAAAAGGAATTCAATAAAATAAAATACGTTACATAGAAGAAATACTTAACATAATAATACATATTAGACTTTAAACATACAAGTATCAACTACAAAACATTGAATTAAAATACCATTAAATCTACACTAATAGTAAGTTGATCTCCTTATTCTCTCTTATGGCACTTTGAAAATCAGTCACTGAATAAGGAGCAATGGCTGTTAAATATTTTTTTAATTGAGTTCTGAACCGTAATGAATTCAGTTGCCTGAAAGCAAGAGGCAATAGATTGTATAGATCTATGCCAACAGTGTTATTCCTATGAAGCCTGTTCTGTGGTTTTAAAATATTTCCCTTGTGTCGGGTATCATGGTCATGAATGTCTGAATGAGTGGTGTGTTGATGAATGTACTTTTTTAGGTAACATATATTCTCAAGAACTATCTGACCAAAGAGAGTCAGTATAGAGTGTCGAAGAAAAAGAGGTTTACAACTCTCTGTGGATTTCATGTTAAAAATTATTCTGATGGCTTGTTTTTGCTTCATAAATACTCTCAGCAGGTTAGTGTGCGCTGCATCACCCCAAGCCAGTATTCCATAGCTCATTCTTGCGTGGAATAAGCCATGGTAAGCTATCAAAGCAGCATGTTGACCAGCTGTAAAACGTACCCTACGCAGTGCATATAGGCAAGAAGAGAGTATCAGAAGCAGCATGTTGACCAGCTGTTCAGAGACACATCAGCTCTACCACCGGTTAATCTGAACTTCATGTCTAATGTTTTAGACTCATTTATAGGAGCTTATTTGTAGCAAACCACAATCTAGCCTCATCAAACATCCTCCGAGAGTATGATCTCTATTACATCTTATAATAAAACTGGCATCATCTGCGTAGAGCAAGGTCAAACACTGACTGTATGTTATTGAACCTGGGAGGTCATTAATGAAGATAAGAAAAAGTAGGGGTCCTAGTATAGACCCCTGAGGTACACCTCTCTTTATTTGTAAGGATCAGCTCAGCTTACCGTTGATGAAAACTTGCTGGTGTCGATTACTAAGGTAAGACTTAAATAGGTCCAGAGTTATCCCTCTAACACCATAGTGCTCCATTTTACTGAGCAGAATGCTGTGGTCGACACAGAGAGGTGAGGTCTGTCAACAAGCATTCACTATCAAGACCCGCTTCAAAAGATTCCCACACATACTCTGACAGCCTACACATTGCATCAGATGTAGACAGGCCCCCACGGAAACCATATTGACCATCTGAAAAAATGCTATGTTGATCAAAGAAAGAAAATACACTCTCACACATAATGACTTCGAAAATTTTAGAGAAAATGGGTAGAATTGATATTTGCCTATAGTTACTCATATCATTGTAATCCCCTTTTTTGTATATAGGGACGACCCTAGCGACCTTCAATGCATCTGGGAAACGCCCTTCAAGCAAGCAGGCATTTATTGTGTCAGCAAGGGGTTCAGTGATATACCGACTGCATGCCCTAACAAGGGAGTTAACTGAATAGATATCCTCGGTTTTTTTGTTCTTTAATTTTTGTATTATGATCTTAATATCATCTGGGGTTACTGGCGTTATAAAAACAGAGTGTTGTTGCTTATGATTTTTACTGTTCAATACCACAATGGGATCAGCAGGAGTCACTGTTAAGGATTGTAGAATGTTTTCAGCATTGTTAACAAAAAAAGAGTTAAACTGATCAGGGCTTACATTGTCAGGTAATATTTTTGATTTTGTATGACCAGTCTCATAGTTAATTATACCCCATATGCACTTACTTTTATTTTCAGATTGATGTATTTTACTACTGTAAAATGTTTCTTTAGCTTTCAGAAGTTGCTTACGATATATTTTACTATATTCTGTATATACATTTTTATTAATTTCGGTAGGATATTGTTTATAATATTCATAGAAAAATAACTTTAAGTCTTTGGATCTTTTAATTTCCGGAGTGACCCAGGCAGACGCATCAGGGTTTTGATTTTTAACCTGCTTGGGGAAGAAGTGTAAATTATAATAATAGGTGAAGGTAGTCAAGAAACAAACAGTTTTTTTACAGCAGAGTCAGCAGTATAAACATCCCTCCACTGTTCACTACTAAGTGAAGCATTGAAGGCAACTACACTGCTTGCACTGTAAACCCTTCTATAAACAATATCACTGCATGCAGAGTCATCCGGATGATCAAAGTTAAGCTGCACAAGTTGAGCCAGATGGTCTGACATACCTAAGTCCAGGGTGAGTCCTGGACCTGAAATGACAAAGCTAACAAATATATTATCCAAACCACTGAACCGTTCACCCTGATGCCTAGTGTGGGAATATATGGTTTGGGTAAGACCAAAGGAGTTAAAAAGTTCAAGAAGCATATTCTTTTCCCTGTTATCCCCAAGAAGGTCCACATTAAAGTCACCCCCCACCAATATGTTATGTCTGTGCTTTAATCTACTGCCATGTTCGAGCACTGTTTGCAGAGTGGAGGAAAATATATCTAAATTTGAGTTTGGCGGTCTGTAAATTGCCACAGACAGAAGATTGATACTTTTTGAATAACAAGCAGCCACCTCACAAGTTCTTTCTACAGAGAAAGCTACCAGTTCACCCACCCCGACATTATTTAGCATCCCTCTAGCATAGATGCAAGCACCACCATTTTTGGCATTCTCACGGCAAAAGCAGCTGACAAGTTCAAACCCCAGAATAGGGAAGCATGATTTTTCTCGAGTGTTAAGCCAGTGTTCACTGATAAGTATTATATTAATGTGTGGATTATCAATAAGAAATATTTCAAGTTCATGTATTTTGTTACGAATACATTGGATATTAATGTGTAAAACTGATTTCAATCTAATGTCTATTTCTGGAGTAACGAAAAAAATTGTAAGGTCTGATTACTATATCTTTTGGCCATGTATCTGAGTTGAAAAGTTCATTTTTTAGTTCAAAATTGGCTGTTACTTTAAAAGACTTATAGGTTTTGTTTGAATTACCTTTGTTTATTTCCTCACATATTATGTTCTCACTGTTAAGTTTGTTAATAAGATAATTTTCTAATTTATTTTCGGTAGTATTGAGAGAGAATAAGGATGCGAATACAGTACATTGTTTGGTTTTCACAACAGCCCTTATATCATCATCGCCTAGGACTTTGGATGTCCCATGTTCAGTCCTTGGACCACCAGAGTATTCTTGAGGGTCCTTATTTCCATTTTTTTGTTGTTTACGGTTGGAATTTAAACTGTTAATTTGATGAACCTCGTTATTTACAGTAGAGGGTTTGATCAGGGAGTCAGCAAGAAGGGGTTTGCTATAAACTTGCTTCAATTTTTTTGTTGTTGTAGCTGATTTAGGGTGCTGCAAGTCTTGATGGCCAGAGGACTCAGTATCCTTTTCTTGAATTTTAGCTTTAAGAAGGCTAATATCACTTTTTATAGATGCAAATTCATGACTAAATTGATTTGATATTTTATGCAGGATGCTATTAAAAAGACCACTAGAGCTCTCATCCTCATTAGACCTAACAATAGTCTTATTACTCGAGGTTCCATTATTAGTCAAGTTAATGTCCTTTGTGAGGAAGGAAACCAGTTCAGTATTAGCTGATTTAATGCTGGTCAAATTGCTGTCCAGTTTAACGGCAATTTATTCTTGTAATTCTCTCAGAAGTTCCTCCTTGATGTTGGAAACGATGTCTGATGAGTTCCTAATGTTTGAAACTGCTAAATTAATCTTCTCACATACCAGAGCAGAGTCTTTTCCAATGGTTTCTAATTGCTTGGTATTATGTTGAAAAATGCTTTTATCATGGACTAGTTGGTAATGGAAATTGATAAGTTGGGTTTTGTCTACATTTAAAAGAAGATTATTTTCAGAAATCCAGACTTCCAGAAGATTAAGAGTGTTAAAAATATGTTCTGCTTCATTGTCGTTTTGATCAAAGGAAAAGATAACTGAAGTATCAACGGCAAATTGAATGACATTTGGTGTAATCACGGGTAGTTCGTAGAGTGTATACTATATAAAGAAGTGGCCCTAAGATGGACCCTTGAGAAACCCCGCCCCTTACTTGACGAATGTCCGATGAAAGCAGCGATCCCTCTCCACCACAACGAGCTATTTACTGTTTTTGAGATAGGACTTAATAAGCTTGTTTGGAATTCCTCTAATTCCGTACCTTTCCAGCTTTAGGAGAAGAACCGTGGTCCACACTATCGAATGCCCTCGACAAGTCAAGGCACATTGCTACTGTTGATCTGCTCCGATTTAAAGATTCGATAACCTGGACAAGAGCCTGGTAAATCGCCTTGATGGTGAACTTTTTTTCTGCGAAAACCATTTTGACAGGTGGATAACAGACCCTCGCCTTCCAAAAACGAGATGATCCTATCATTAATAATCTTTTCAAAGATCTTACTAAAGTTATTTAAGAGTGCTATGGGTCGATAGTTTTTTATACATTTTTTGTCACCCTTTTTGTAGATAGGCTTAATGAGTGCTGTTTTAAGTTGCGAAGGAAAGTCTTCATTATTTAATATCAGATTAGGTATGTATATTAGTGGACAGGCAATTTGTTCATTTACGTGCTTTATAACACAGACGGGAATTTGATCTTGACTCACTGATTTGTTATTTTTTAGGTTGTTAATGACTTGCTTTGTTTCGTAAATAGTTACAGGATGAAGAAAGAAATTTTTATTGTGTGATTTTATATTTTTTGGTATTTGCTTCTGGTTAATATTTAAGGATGGAAAAGAATTAATATAGAAATCATTTATGGAGTTAAGTGTTTTATGATCTTATGATCTCAGTCAGACTTGTTTTGTTTAAGTAATTCCAGATTAATTTGTTCAGTTTTACGTGCTTTGCCTTTGTATTTTCCCATAAGCCGCCAGACTGCTTTGGCTGGATTACTAGAGTGTCCTATATATTGATTCTCTGCTCTCTTTTTTGCTTGATGTATGACTGAGTGAGAAACTTTGGAATATATTTCATAAGTGCATGATGAAACTTCACCTCTTTTCATTTTTTTGTAAAGTGTTCTCTTAGTTTTTGAAGATGTTTTTATACCCTGAGTAATCCATGATTTATCTTTGTGCGCTTGTTTTTTTAATCGCTTTAGGGGAAAAATAAGATTAAAAATCTGAGAGAAAGTGTGTATAGAGTTATTGTAGGCGTCATCTACATTTTAAGAGTTTATGACCTTGTTCCAGTCAACATCGAGAAGCTTAGTTTTAAATTGATTCATCTTTGCCTTGGAGAAAATCCTTTTTAATTTAAACTTTGAGACTCCATCGGAGTTTTTGGTTGCTTGTTTAATTGATACGTGTAGCATTTGACATTCATGGTCAAACAGAGCATTTGAAAAGACTGTACCCTGTTGTAAGTTTGTAAAATTAATAAAAACATCCACTAAGGTTGCTGTGTTTTGGGTAATTCTAGTAGGTTCAAATATAGTTTGGGTAAAGTCAAAACTAGATAAGAGTGTGTTAGCATCAAGCAAATCACCTTATTAAAAATCGCTCCATGCATTTTGTAGTTTTCGTGTGTTTTTAATTCAGTAATATATATGTGTTTGGTGTCATTTTAATTGCCAAATAGTGTAGTATTGTGTTTCAAGTTCCATTTCGACGTAGAATGTGCATTAGCGGAGGAAAAGCTGAAAAACCTGTAAACAACTGCCAAATGTGACTTGAAAAAAGAAAAAAAAAGAGCAAAAACTGAACAAATAAACTGATATATTTTTTGGCTCTTATCTCTTGAAATAGTTTTCAATATTTATTTACTGTGTTGGGAATCACCTATTTTTTGGTGACTTTGGGTGTGAATGAACTGTTGATAGTAAAATCCTTTCATGAAATTGTATTCATGAATGGTTCAATTTCTTTTTTACTTTTTTTGTACTTTTGAGTGAACTTGACCATAAACAAATTAAACAGGACCGTATTCAGAGATAATTTAGCTACCTTTAAGGTGTTAAATTGAATTTCTAGATTTGCAATAATTTGGGGTATGGAAGCTAATAATAATTTTAAATGCTGCCAAAATAAAGTGTTTAGCACTTTTGCTTGGGTCGAAGGAAATATACAATTTTAGGACGTCAGAAAGTATATTGTTCAGAGGAGTGTGAAGCAGAAGGATGTGACGAGGAAGACAGGTTGAAAAACTTAAAAAAGGAAATAGAAAGGCTACATGTAGATCTTAAGCTGAAGGATTCCTATATACAAAGAAAAAAAAGTCTTTCGGTCGATTTTCAATCCAGCGTGTGTGAAGTTGAATCAGAATATGAGAAACAAATTACCTCTCAGAAAAAGTCAATCGCCGATTTAAATAAAAGACTCGTAGAACTAAGTGGTAAGAGTAGGGCGTTGGAAAGTATTTTGGAGAAAAATAAATTAGATTTGGACCACGCCAAAAACGAAGCAAAATATTTTAAAGGGTTAAAGGACAATATGTTAACCTCTTTAGACACCTTAACTGCTGATAATAAATACTTAACTGCTGAAATTGAAGATCTTAAATGTGTCATAAAAACCCTTGAAAGACCGCAGCCTCATACAGATAAATGCAATCAAACTGAGAGTGGCACATTCTCTAAACAGCGGGCAACTGAAGCTGTCCTGCCTGGGAAGAAAGTATTGGTTCTCACCGACGGGTACGGAAAGTTCTTATATAAGCCGTTAAAACAACAATTGGGTGAGTGCAAATTGCAGTTGGTGACAAAACCTAATGCCTCATTGAGGAGTATTGCTCTAGGGTGTGATTGCTACATTAAAGACTTTACACAAAATGATTTTGTAATAGTTTTGATTCAGCCTACAAATTTCAAGTATCTTTAAATGATTTAACTCTATTTGCAAACAAGTGCTTTTACACAAATTTGGTTTTTTGTTCATTCCCTTTTAAGTGTGCTATGTCTAATATGTTTGATGAAGCGTTAAAATTAAACAATAACCTTGATAGTTATGTTTCTAATTTAAGAAAATTTAGTGATAATGTATATTTAGTGAATCTATCTAAAAATATTTTTCCAAAACATTTTTTCAGAAACTCACATTATCTAAATAATTCTGGCCTAAGCAAACTTTCTTTTGTTATAAAAAAATATTTGACTGTCTTCCATAATAAAAATTTAAATAGTGATAGTAATTTGAAGCTAGTGACTTTAAGCTCTAGTCTAAATCAAAACGGTGTCGAGGATACTAATGTGGTTAAGGAAAAATTTTTTTTTAACACTGAACCCTCTCAAGTCAGGGAGGGTATGGTAAATGGTAGAGTAACTAATGTTAGTAAAGTATTTAATGATAATTCTGACTTTTCTATGATTTTACTCAATGTCCAATCTTTAAGAAACAAATGTGACTTGTTTGCATTTCTAGAGTTTAATAATTTTCCGGATTTGGTTCTTATCACAGAGCATTGATTGAAGCCCAATGAATGTTTCTGTGTACCGAACTATATCCCAGTATCTATTTACTGTAGGGATACTTCATTACATGGTGGTACCCTGATTTTCTGCAAAAAAACATCTTATTTTATTGACAGTTTAGCTTGTGTTGACAAATATAACAATCTTGGAAGAAAATTATTTTGAATTTTCTGCTTGTTTTTCTAAGCTACTCAAACTTTATATTCTCTGTATTTATCGTCCCCCTTCTAATCAAATTGTTGAGTTCTTGTCAAAACTTGATATTATTTTGTCTCAAATCCCATCTGGCTATAAGCTGGTTGTATCCGGGGATTTCAACATTAACTTTCAGGACAAAAATCCAGTAAACACTATTCTACTTTCTAACTTACTGTCATCACATGGTTTAGTAATGCATATTAACACTCCAACTCGCTTGACCAAAACCTCGGCGACCACCATTGACTACTTGTGTTCTAATTTAGATGTATTATCATGTTGTGTAGTAAATGCAGGTCTCTCTGATCACGAGGCTGTTAGTTGCAGTTTAAGTGTTGGTAGACCCAGGGTTAAATCAAAATATAGACACGGTCGAGTTTTTAACAAATGAATTGGCTTGGTAAGGCCCGTTCTCCTGATCCGTTTGCTGCCTTTCATGTTACTTTGTTGGACATCTTTAATCGAGCTTTTCCTAAGCGTTTGCTAAAATATAAAAATAACACACATAAATCCTGGCTTACAAAAGGCTTAAGGGTATCGTCTAAAAATTTACGGTCACTCAATTACCTGAAAAAATTTTTCAAGGACGCAAAATTTGTATCATATTGCAATTTATATAGTAAAATTTACCGCAAGGTCGTCAGAATGGCCAAGGAACTGCACTACAACGACAGACTTCAGGCTGCTAAAAATCGGCTGAGGGATAGTTGGGCTATCATTAATGATCTGCTCAACAAATCTAGTAGAGATCGTGAATTTGACATTGAACCTAATGTGTTTAATAATTATTACTGCAGTATTGCAGGTAAACTTACTCAGAACTTGCCCTCGTCTGTGATCCACTGTCTTACTTTGACAGTTTTTCTATGCCTGGGTCATTCTCCTTTTTTGAGACTGACGTGGATGAGGTCAAAGCTGCCTTGCGTGATATCAAAAACAAAAAGTCATCTGGAGAAGATGAAATATCTGCCAGGGTACTTCTGGGTTTACCAGATTGCGCGTTGGAGACTCTAGCGGCAGCTATGAACAATTCATGGGCCCGAGGAGTGTTCCCATCCTTTATGAAATCCGCTATGGTCATTCCACTGCATAAGGGGGGTGAACTAACTGAACCGTCAAACTTTCGCCCCATTAGCTTACTCTCCTCTCTTTCCAAAGTCTTTGAAAAAGTTGTTAAAAAGAGAGTATGGAATTACTTGGAATCCTTCAACTTAATTACTCCAAAGCAATATGGATTTCAGAGCTCTAAGGGAACTCATGATGCCATCTTTGATTTCCTGGAGACAGTGTACCTATGTCTGAATCGGGGAGAGTTTGCGGCGGCGGTTTTCTGTGATCTATCAAAAGTCTTTGACTGTGTGGATCATAGAATACTGCTGTCAAAGCTTGAGCTTTACAGATTTAGAGGTAATGCTCTTGCCTGGTTCCAGTCTTACCTTTCCGATCGCAGTCAGTCTGTTGTTGTTTCTGGTGTGCAATCATCACCCTGCCACATCAACTGTGGCGTTCCTCAGGGATCAGTCCTTGGACCTGTCCTATTCTTGTTGTATATTAACGATCTTGTGCGTGTTCAGATTTCCGGCGATTTTACGCTTTTTGCGGACGATTCGTCCATTGTATGGCATCACAGGGACTATATGCAACTAAGAAATAATATTTCATCTGACATTAACAATATTAAACAATGGTGCGACTCAAACCGACTTTCCTTTAATGTTACAAAAACAAACGTGGTGGGATTTCGGTGTGACATGCAGGGCTTAAATCTGGATGGAGACCCTCTTAAGGAGGAAACCGTGACTAAATTTTTGGGAGTTTTTATAGACGGTGATCTTCGCTTTGAACACCACATACTAAGGTTGAGTGGGAGACTATCGTCTGCTTGTTTTGCAATTAAGATTGCTAGGAGTGAGCTCGGTCCGGCGCTGGCGCGATCAGTCTACTTTGCATTATTCGAATCACATCTTAGGTACGGCATTCCGTTTTGGGGCGCCAGTAGCCAGTTTCTTTTAAATATCGTTTTTTTACTGCAGAAGAAGGCTGTTCGTTTCATCGCTAAGGCCATCCAAAGGGAGTCGTGCAGACCTCATTTTCAATCGCTGAGAATTCTCACACTCACCTCTCTATTCATACTTGAAATTTCTACCCTGGTATTTAAACACAGGAATAACGTTCAAATCCCGTCATCTAGACCCGATACTAGACAAGCCTCTCATCTTCCCCTTCCTATACAAACTAGGGAATTTACAAAAAGGTCTTTTATCTATGAGGGTAAAAAAATATTCAACCATCTGCCAATTCACATTAGAAATGCCAGCTCACTTAGGGTTTTCAGAAGAACCTTAAAGAACATACGTAAAAAAAGTCTATTATAACCTGGGTGAGTTTTATGCAGATAGGCTAATTTAAAAGATGTCAATTGTTTTTTTTTGTTTGGGTTGGTTTGACTGCTGATTTTCCCGCATTATTTAAATGTCTAATTTTAATTATATAACTTATTAACTTTCATATATTGAACCTATGTAGATGTTTTAATGTGTCTTTTTATGTTTTTATTTATTGTGTGTTTACCTTGACTGTTTTTTTTTTTTTTAATTTTTTGTATTTTTATAATTTGACACCCATGAATGCAATGATTTGTTTATTTCAACATGGGTTCTAACTCATGCTGGTTTGCTGTTATTTGATTTGTTTTTTTTCTTTCTTTATTGTTATTTTAGATTTTATTTGCTAGAATTAACATGCTTTGTCAATAGAATCATTTATATTCTTGACAATAAAGTACATTTTGATTTGATTTGATTTTGATTTGAGATCTTTAAACTGTTGGAGTATAAAAGAGTTTGTATAAAAAAATTTATATTAAAATCACTGCATAATATAATTTTATAATTTTTAAATGAGCTTAGTGCAAGGTTTAAGATGTCACATAAAATATCAAAGAAAATGTTTTCTGCTCCTAGAGGAGGATGATAAATGCAAATTACTAGTAATTTCAATGGCCTACTCACTGTGGATGAGCATTCAATGTGACCCTCAATGCTCATGTTGACAAATTCATCAATATCGTATGCTTGAAATGTGGGGGTTACCAGGATTGCCGAACCTCCATGGATCATATTTTTTCTTGCATATTTGGAAATAAGAAGGTATTTTTCAACTAGTATATTATTTGTGTCCTCGTTGGTCAACCAGTGTTCTGTAATGTATAAGATGCCTGGGTTTTTGTCCAAACCATCTAAAAATTCTTCAAGTTCTAGTGTCTTGTTTTTGAGGCATTGCATATTCTGATGAAAGAGACTCACACTATTTTCCTTAGATGATTTTTCACTTAGAGTTTTATTTGCAGCGTTCCCTACTTTTTCCATTGGCGATGTGATGTCCATAGAAAATTTCGGTTTAAATTGTGGTTCGTTTGTTCCTCTGACATGCTTCGAGTTTTAAATTTAAACAGTATAGAAAAGCAATTCAAAATGAAAAATCAAACTATTATGAGAATAGAATGCTACTAGCTAGTAATCCTAGTAGGTGCGGATGGGATTTTTTGAAAGAGATTACAGGAAAAAAAGCAATCTTCTCATAAAATGAGTATAGTTCATGACGGAGTAGAAATCAGCGATTTCGAACAACTATGTAATATTTTTAATAGTTTTTTTGTAAAAAGCTCTCAAATCTTAAGGCCGACAGGTGCTGATGTTGGAAATGTTGTTAGTGATACGCATGTTGAAAGACAAATCCACTTTTCAATATTTTTAAGTCCAGTTGATGAGAAAGAAGTTACTGGCATAATTAAGGATATTTCAAAAAAGAAATCCTCTGGATCGGACCAAATTCCTTGCAATATCATAGCTACTGTAGCAGAGTCAGTAGCTAAACCACTTGTCACTATTATAAATAACTCATTTGTCAAAGGCCTGTTTCCAAGTCAGTTAAAGACCTCAAAAATAATTCCTATTTTTAAAAAAGGTAGTCCTCGTGAACTCAACAATTACAGACCAGTAGCTGTGTGTTCAGTATTTTCAAAAATTTTTGAAAGAGCTATGTATAACAGAATTTTGAACTTAACTAAAAATAGATTCTTTACCAGTAGCCAACATGGCTTTCTGAAAAACCGCTCCAGGCAGACAGCCTTGTATAGTCAAATTATTATTATTATTATTTATTAATAGACGGGATCAACCCCATTACAAAAAAAAAATACAATTTTAGATAAACTAAACTAGTAATACCTAACCAACAACAGTCTTAAAATAAGTAAGGTATTTATAACAGCATCAAATAAACAGTATTTAAGCACCTACATTAACATAAAAACTAGACCAATTACATATTATACAAAATTATCGGATAATTTCGCTGATAAGATTTTTAAAGTGAGATAAGGAAATGCCCAAAATTTCGATATTTTTAGAATTAATTAGATTTAGTGTTCTCTCAACAGGCGAATGCATAGCATAGTTGGTGCCATGATGAGGCAAAGAAAACAGTCGGTTAACCCTCAGATTACGCGATGAAACACTGAATGAAATCCTACCAATAAGTTCAGGACAAATTATGTGCCCATTTAAAAGTTTAAACACAAACAATAAATCACTCTGTGTCCGCCTATCACGCAAACTTTTGATATTTAATACATTCATTGCATCATCATATACATGATCATCAGGAATTCTCATATTAAGTTTATACAGACAAAATCGAATGAATTTATTCTGTACTCTTTCCAGAGCCAGAGACTTGTTCATGTAATAGGGAGACCAGATTATTGATCCATAGTCCAATAAAGAGACAACCAGTGACATGTATAACCTTTTACAGGTTTCTAAAGACAGCTCCTTACATTTACGCAGAACAAAGCCAAGGACTCTAGAAGACTTGAGTACGATAGTATTAATTTGGTAATCAAAACTCAATTGCTCATCAAAGTAAATACCCAAATCTTTTATAACTTCAGTGTACTCAAGGTCAAAGTTATCTATACTGTAAGACGAATCTAGTTTTTTATTTCTTTTGTAAAAACTAATGAAGTTACATTTTCCCACATTTAAGGATAATCCATTAATAACACACCACTCATTCAGCCTATTCAGGTCTTCCTGCAATAGAATCATATCTTCTTTTGAACTAATTTCCCTGTAAAATTTTAAATCGTCTGCGAATAACAAGAATTTACTGTTTTTAAAACACATTTTAATGTCATTTATAAAAATACTAAATAGTAAAGGTGAACAATGACCTCCCTGAAGTACACCAGAGGGAACACTAATACTCCTTGACCTTGAACTACCTAGACCCACCTGCTGAGTTCTTCCAGACAGGAAACTAGCAAACCAAGACACCACAGAATCAGAGAAGCCAAAGAGCCCCAATTTCCTTAGCAAAATACTCAGGATGACCCTGTCAAATGCCTTGGAGAAGTCCGTGTACACAACATCCACCTGTTGACCTCTCTCCATAGCATTCAACAGATCAGTCTGGAACACTAACAAGTTGGTCACAGTAGACTTACCAAGACTAAAACCATGCTGTTCACTTATTAACAGTTCCTTACTATAAAAATAGATATGGTCATAAATAATGCTGTCTAAAAGTTTTGGAATTGCAGACTGTATACACACATTATATTATTGTCCCCTGATTTAAATATAGGTAACACAAAGCTATGTTTCCATTGCGTCGGAAATATTGATAAATCAAGGATCCCTTGAACAAAATAAAAAGAGGGTAGGTAAGTATACACACACAGTTCTTCAAAAAATAGTTGGGTACACCATCAGGACCTGAACTAACCTTCAAGCGACAGCAGAGGATTAGGAATGGTCATATTCTCATTAGCCTGACGAAAAGGCATATTATTAAAGGAATTATTAACCTGACTATACACTGTCTCAAAAAACTGGGCAAACCCTTCTGCAATACTTTCACAGCCCAAAAACTGTTTATCATGGTACATCAAATTGGGAATACTATGTATCGCTCTTTTATCATTGAACTTACACCAGAAGCTCTTAGGATTAGTAAAAAGTAAATGATCTAAATTTAAAATATAATTTTGATAGCAAATATTCGTAAGGGCCTTGCACCTAGCTCTGAGATTGGAAAAGAGCTCATAGTCGACTATACCATGACTGGACTGATAAGCTTTATGGGCAATTTTCTTTTGCTGAATTAAATATTTTAGTTCAGCTGAGAACCAACTGGGAAAATGTGAAGTTCTGTATCTTTTGAGAGGAACAAACAATGCTATGGCCATACTTATTATATGATAGAAAACAGAAACAGCTTCATTAATATCATTTGAATTTAAAGTCTGGTCCCAATTAATTTCACACAAATAATTATTGTTGCCCAAATAATCGCCATTTTTAAAATCATAGAAAAATTCAACATAATTACAAGTTATTTCTTGTTCAATGTCCAAAACAATTTCAAAGTTGTATGCTTTGTGGTTCAGCGATTTACCAAAAATATAGTCCACAGCTTCAGTTACTAATAAATTATTCCTAGTGGTGAATATAAGATCCAAATAAACTAGCCTATCATTTGGTATTAAAATTTGTTGAAAAAAGTTAAGGTAAGCATAAGATTGACCTAGGAATAAACCATTTGAGTTAGGAAGGCATCTAACAACCGCTCCAGAATCATCATTCTCCCAGTAAGTGCTAGGTACATTAAAGTCACCAAAAATATAAAAATTACAATCTTTATGGTGCTGCCTGAGAATCTCAACACTCTGACAGTGTTTTTCATAGGAAACCGTATTTGAACCTGGGGGAATATATACCCCGCCAACCACAAAGCTGCTACAACCTACTTTACACATTAAAAATAATTGTTCAATTGAGTCATATTCCACTTTAAGTTTTTTAGCGCTAATATAATTTTTAATATAAATTAGTACACCTCCTCCACGGGTCTTAATGCTTGTAGCATGGGATCTATCACACCGGAACAGGCTAAAAGATGGCACAGCCAATTCAGCATTGGAGAAGTCATCACAGAGCCAACTCTCTACAAACACCAAAATATCATAGTTCGAACATAAAATTTTATTACGCAGATCCTTAATTGATAAAATACTCAATTCTTTAGATAAACAGTCGGAATTTATTTTGATTTGACCAAAGCATTTGATGTTATGAATCATGACCTGTTATATCACAAGTTGGAGAGGGCAGGCATAACTGTGGTTTGTCTGAGCTGGATTAAATCATTTCTAAAAATTATTTTAATCTCAGGAAATTAATAAGACCACAATTCATAATGAGCTTCTACTATGCCTATGTCCAGTCTAGAATGTCTTATGGACTAATTTTCTGGGGAAACCACCTAGCGACAATAAATAGATTCAATCTTGATAGGGTGACAAGTGACTTATATTTAAACCTAAATTTTCATATTTACATATTGCTGAATACAGTTTAAAAGTTTTTCAATATTGTGAACGTTGAGATTGAACAGTTTGTAGTACCTTCTGTGACAAGTGAAAGTGGATGCAGCATTTTTCATTTCCATTTACCCATATAATTGGTTACATCAATAAATAATATAAACAACGGAAAAATCATTCATTGTTGCCACATGTAACTGTATAAATTAAGTACTAAAAGATTGAAAACTGTACATTTCGTCAATACAGTACAATACCCTACAACAAGTTTTGTGACGTCATATTATACCAATCTCAATATGGAAAAAGCGTTCAAATGTTGTAAAAAAGAATTTAACAACTTTGTCTGCGTGGTGTGTCTAGGTGTCCTACACACTAGCTGTATGGCAAGGATAAAAATCCACAAAGAACTCGGTGGGCACAAAATATATTGTTCACTTAAATGTGAATATGCCCACAAAAATGACAAAATTGACCAGTTGTATGCTGAATTAAATTTGAAGAACAGATCAAACCTGGAAATGGAGGAAGCTGCAGAAAGAAGGGAAACGCAACTTCACGAAATAATTAAGGACCTAGAAGCAAAAAATACTCATCTTTGCATGGAGCTTGAAGAGAAAAATTCTCATATAAAGACGCAATGCAAAAGCACGCAGGACTTCACTGACGAAGTATTGCAAACCGAGCAATCATTTGTAGAAGAATTAAACGAGAAACGGGGCGTAATTTCCAAACTTAATGATATAATTAGCTCAATTAGTATTAAGAATTCCGATCTGGTGAAAAATGTTTTAGACTACAAAGAAAATCTGCAAAAAATCGAGAGTGAATTGAGAGATCTTAGAGAATTGAACAGTAATATGGTAACCACGATTAGAGTGCCTGAATGTGACAATAATGGATATAGTAAGGAAGTTGATCGTCTCCGAATTGAATTAAGTAACCTTCAAATGGATCGCCTAAACAGAAATCAAAGTCAAACAACACTCAATCCCCAGACCGAAACCCCAAAACCCAATACTAAAACCGTGAAAAGACCAAAAATATTAATCATCGGCGACACTAATGTGCGAGACACTCTTTAAAAGCTTCAGCAACAAACATTATGATATAAACTGCCAACGTATATTAAAGCCGTCTTTTGACGATGTTATAGAGCAGTGTTTTGACCTAAACAATAAATTAAGTATTAAAGAATACGACCACGTTATTGTTTTATAGGGTTCCACAAACGTTATAAAGGGAAGATCTATTAACCCAGAACGTGTACAAATACTCTTAGAAAACTGTAAAAACACGAATCTATTTCTCATAGGTCCCCCTTTAAATTCGAATAGATACATACTGAATACTATTATTAAGGCTGAAAATGATGCTTTGAGATCTCTTACTGTTGAGTCAAGGATGGTTCATTTTCTGCCACTTGGATTTTTTACTTTTAATGGAATTTTACACTATGACGATAAATGTAAATTGATCAAAAATATTTGTGACAGGATGTCAAAACCAAGTGAGAGTTTTCTCTGCATGCCACCAAATACTATGACCAGAAGTGGCTTCGACACTAACGCAGAAGCTACCAGTAGTCAAAATTTTTCGGTACTCCGCCTAGAACCCGTACCTCTATGAGCTTATCAGAAGCAAGGAACATAGTTCTTTATTACCAAAATGTTAGAGGGCTTCGCACAAAAACAATTCAATTCTCTTTGGCCGTTAAAAATTCCAATTACAATATAATTGTGTTAACAGAAACTTGGCTTTCTAATAATATAAATGGAGTCTATTCCTATCGATCTTTCTGTGATAGTTGCGAGCATTTGAAGAATCAACATTTTGACTGTAAATTCCTGATCTTCGGAGATTTTAATTTGCCCCGAATTAATTGGGTCAAGGAGGACGACTTTATAGTCCCTCAAACTTTGCCTACAGTATCGGCGAGCTTGGTTGTGGACACGATGTACTACTTGGAATTACAGCAGATCAACTGGGTAGCAAATAGCTTTGGGAAATTCTTGGATTTGATCTTTTCTGATGATTTTGATAATATTCAGGTTATAAATTCTCAAATGCCTCTCTTACCAACTGATGCATATCATCCACCTCTTGAAACTATTCTGGATGTCAACTTTATCGAATTGTCCAAGAGTGAAACAAGTGTTGAAATATATCTGTTCTCTCAATCGAACTTTCCCGCACTGATCAAGTTGATTGGCCATTTCAGACCAAGTGTTGTGACGTCGATTTGCTTATTGAAGAGTTTTACGATACTCTTTTTGAGGGCATTAACAAATTTGTACCCAAGAAGATAGCCAAGGATTTAAAGTACCCTAAATGGTTTGATGGTCCTCTGAAGAAACTTATTGGCCAAAAGAACAAATTCTACAAGAGATACAAGCATACTAAGTTGGAATCCGATTACCAAACATATTCCGATCTCCGTAAGGAAGCAAAATATCGAACAGATATGTGTTATCTTCTGTTTATTTCTAAAAATGAACATTTAATACCTGAAAATATAAAAAGTTTTTGGTCCTTTGTAAAAAACCGTCGTAGAGATTCATCACTTCCTTCAACTATGAAGTATCAAAACAAAAGTCTTCACCCCCCATCAGACATTGCAAAGGGCTTTGCCGAACACTTCAGCGGTTGCTACAGTACTTTTGATGGCAAGAATGTGGACCAGATGGAGTCGATCGAGTTCGCTGAGCATCTGTCCAATCACCATTTCACATGCGAAGAAGTAGCCACAAAGCTGAGACTGCTGGATTCAACAAAGTCTGCGGGTCCCGACAATATTCCACCCTTGTTTTTGCAGAACTGTCCTTCTTTGGTTGAACCGCTTCGTCATTTATTTCAGGTGGTTCAACTTGGTTCCAATTTTCAAGTCCGGTGATCGTACAGCCATTGAAAACTACAGAGGCGTTTCATTGTTGTCTGCTATTCCAAAGCTTTTCGAATCTATTCTAACAGATGAGATATTTCAAACTTATAGGAGAAATATTATTCCTGAACAACACGGCTTTTTTAGAGAACGCTCTACAGCAACCAACCTTGCACTTTTTCAAAACTTTGTAATCACATCAGTGGAGGATGGAAAGCAGGTGGACGTCATTTACACTGATTTATCGAGAGCTTTCGATAGTGTCTGCCATCGTCTTCTGCTTAAGAAGCTGCAGGAAATGGGAATTTCTGGTTATTATCTGAAGTGTATCTCTTCCTATCTCACCGAGCGTCTCCAGCAGGTTACTGTTGGCGGTGCAGTGTCCCATTCTTTTATCGTGACTTCAGGAGTGCCTCAGGGCTCACACTTGGGACCGATTCTGTTCCTGCTTTTTTTTAATGATGTTTCTAGCTGCTAGTCTTCCAAGTTTTTACTGTATGCTGATGACTTGAAGTTTTTCACAGCTGATGATGACAAGAGTGAATTACAGGCCGATCTAGACCGGTTAGTGACCTGGTGTGACAAAAATTACCTTAACTTAAACATCAATAAATGTAAGGTACTAAGATTCTACACTTGCCATAATCCAAACTCAACCTCATACACGATAGAGGACTTTGGTCTTGAGGTGGTACCATCAATGAATGACTTGGGAGTTATTTTCCAGAGTGACCTGTCTTTCAACTTGCACATTGAAAACATCGTGCTCAAGGCATTTCGAATGCTTGGCTTCATTAGATGAAACACCCGTTATATCATGGACACAAAGGCAATAATGTGTGTATATACATCCTTGGTACGCAGTCTACTGGAGTATTGTTCAGGAATCTGGTCTCCCACTCATTTGTGCAACATTGGCAGGATCGAGCGAGTGCAGAATAAGTTTGCCAAATACCTTCTTTACAAATTCCATTTTCCTTATAAGGATATCTCTTATGAGACAAGAAGGTTGTTGTGTGGGTTAAAGAGCCTGGAGCAAAGGAGGAAAGAGCAGCAGCTTATATTCTTATACAAAATAATAAACAATTTGGTGGACTGTGAGTCACTTGTTGAGGCAATAACATATAGAATTCCGGCTAGGAATACCAGGCATTCTCAGTTGTTTTTCGAAGTGCGGCACCGAACCAACTATGGAGCCACGGCTTTCGTTGATAGACTTGTTAAAAACTATAATAGGAATTTTGAGCATTATGATATTTTTAACTGTTCATTATCTCGTTTAAAGTGTTCTTTGTCATCGGTTATTGTATAAGTAATGCTTGTTTTTTTTTTTTTTTAATATATTTTTTGTATTTGGTTTATTGTAGTTTGTAGTTTTATCTTATTTTTGTCTTTTAATTTGTATACAGTATTTAACATTGACATACCATTTAGGTTTTTTTTAAATCTGTAGTGTACTTGACACAATAAATAAATAAATAAATGACTTGGAGATTTTTTCCATGGAATACCGAGTTTTCCGATGCGACAGAGATTACGTGCATTTGCATTGCGAGAGGGGCGGCGGTACTCTCATTGCTGTTAAGCCTGAATTGTGTCCTAAACAATTGAATGGTAGCATTAATAACTGCTATGAAGATCTGTGGGTGTCCATTGGACTCGAGAACGAAACTATTATTTTGGGGGCGGTATACTTTCTACCGAATTCGGCTACCACCTTGTATGAGGATTTTGTGACTACTCTGGAAGCACTAAAGAATTAATAATAATAATAATAATCTCCTTTAATTGCCAACAACATGAAACAAATCACAAAGCAACGTCAAAAATTCTAATGAGAGTGCAAAGTTTCTTATCTGTCGAGACTTCAATTTACCACATATTAAATGGGTAGAAGAGGACGGTCACCTGATTCCTACAAATGTTATGTCCGGCCCAGGGGTGACACTTTTCGACAGCATCTATTACCTTGAGTTGCAACAAATGAATTCAATAAAGAACACAAACGACAGAATTCTAGATCTGGTCTTGCAGGATGCTTTTGATTATGTCTGTGTGGATAATTGTAATGACCCATTAATTAATCCTGATATTCATCACCCACCACTGGAAATATCTTTTAGTGTCAGAAATTTGCCAACATTGGAGAACCGAACAAATATTACTGTTCATAATTTTGGCAAGGCAAATTTTCCTGCACTTAACACCCATCTGAGTGACATTGACTGGAGTTTTATTCTGGACATGGATGATGTGGATATTATTGTTGATAAGTTTTATAATACACTCAACGGTGTTATTGAAATGTATGTTCCTCTAAAGACTATTGTAGAAGATAAGTATCCTAAGTGGTATAGCAACGATTTAAAAAAGCTTATAAATCATAAAAACGAACGAACACAAAAAGTTTAAATATACTCATCAGCATTCCGATTATTTGAAATATTCTGAGGTTAGACGTGAAACTAAGTTCATGATCGAGTACTGCTATCTTATGTATGTAACTAATACAAAACACATGATACCATCTAACATCAAATATTTTTGGTCCTATGTCAATTCCCCACGTAAAGATAATGGTATTCCTCGGGAACTTGAACTCAATGGCGAACCAATCGTGAGTGCCGAAGACATCGTAAATGCTTTTGCAGATCACTTCCAATCCTGTTTCTCGAACTATGTCTCTGTCACTCCTCTCGCCCTTCCCGACTTACTTGGTTGCATGCTATCTACACACAATTTCACACCAGAAGAAATTGAATTGTAAAGCAAGGCGAAGATCTACGATTTTTATTTATGTGTTGTAAAAAATCAAATAGTGAGCAAATGTGGGGAAACTATAGGCTAAGGTTGAGGGAACATAGAGAACTCATTGCAAACAGTAAAAAAAATGTTTATTCACATATTTACAATAATTCCTCAAATAAGATGAAAGCTTCATGGAATATAATAAGTAATGAATTGGATTCTTCAGCTAAAAAGCCTTCATATCCAACTTTTTTCAAAAATATGAATGATAGTACTATTTATGACTACGGTCTTGAAGCTAAAGGGTTTAATGACTATTTCATTGACAGTATAAGGCAATTGTCTGGTAGTCAGTCGAGCAATCTTGGACTTAGTATGGGAGCCTGTGACGAGTCAATGTTTCTCCAGCCAGTTAATGAACTTGAGGTACACACATATCTAAACTCAATCTCAAATAAGCACTCTGGTGGTATTGATGATATTCCTTGCTCGCTGTTGATAAAAGTGTCAGAGCATATATCTCCAGTCCTTACCTACCTAATAAATGAATCCTTTAAAGAAGGTATATTTCCCTATACGACCTATACACAAAAAGGGTAATATTAATAGAATAGATAACTATAGACCAATCTCACTTTTGACTGCATTCTCTAAGATATATGAAAAAGCATTTTATGACAGACTCAGTAACTTCTTGAATAAAAATAGGATTATACCTAGTACTCAGTTTGGATTTTGAAGGAGCTGCTCAATGGCTGATGCTATTGTTTCCCTTGTTGGGGAACTCGTTCGGGCGTTGGATCAGGGTTGTGCTACCATGAGTGTTTTCTTTGATTTCTCTCGCGCCTTTGACTTGGTCAATCACTCTGTTTTATTATGTAAATTAGAACGTTATGGAGTGAGGGGTACTCCACTCAAATGGATTGAGACATACCTGTTTGACAGGAAACGAAAAGTCATACTGCTGGTGAATGGCCAGAAGTATCAATCTGAATTAGCAGACGTTCCTACAGGTGTTCCACAGGGAAGTGTGCTGGGACCCTTATTATTCCTCGTCTATTTTGCTGATATTGCTCAGTCAGCTTTGTTGGGCCCTAATATTATATATGCAGATGACATAACTTCTGTCTGTAAGGTGTTTCTTTGGCTGAGATAAGGAGACTAGCGGAGGTCAGCATTGAGCAAATGCTTGATTATTGCAGATTGAACAATCTTGTCCTCAATTTACAAAAAACACTCTTAATGCTGTTCAGTACCCGTGCAAATGACACAAGTCTAAATCTAAATATATGTGGTAATGATATGCTCAATGTTAACACTGCTAAGTTCCTAGGCGTCATCATGGATTGTAACTTAAATTGGTCAGGTCATGTCGACTATATTCTTAAAAAACTTGCCACCCATTCGTTTGTCATTTGGAAACTAAGAGCAGTAGTTGATAGAAGCATACTAATGTCTTATTACTATGCCTACGTCTATTCCTTGTTAAATTATGCTATAGTAGCTTGGGGAAATTGCTTGAGAGTGAATGAGGTATTAGTTGCACAAAAGAGGATTACGAACAATCCTTTTCAAGGGATCAAGGGAATCTTGTCGTCCACTCTCCTCAAATCTTCAACTGTTGACCATTGTATCAATTTATATACTTCAATGTGCCCTGTACATTCGTAAGAATCTTAACTTTTACTCTGGTTGATGACATGCCTCACTGCTATCCACTCAGAAATGGTTCAGACTTAAGACTACCGGCTGTTCAACTGACTGCAACTGCTAAAAGTTCCCTTGTAATGCCCTTAAAAATATATAATCACTTGCCGATTGAACTCAGACGAACTATAAATTTAAAATCTTTTAAAAGAAAACTATTTGACTTGCTTTGTAGGGATCCCATTTACAGTTTGAATGAGTTTTTCTCTAGAAACTTTGTATGATCTTGAAATATTCTGACTTGTATTTGTATTTTAACTTTTACACTATTTTATTTCACTTTTAACTTGATTAGGTATGTTGTAGTATTATTCTTAACCTATTATATTATTATATGTATTTTACTTTGATAATCTTTGACGAAACACATGTCACACTGTGATCTGTTTGTGAATAAAGGAATTTGAATTTGAATTTGAAAATAAAATCAGATCAATGGATATAAATAAGACCGCGGGACCTGATGGTATACCCCCCATTTTCTACAAAAAATGTTCTGACGTTTTATCCATGCCGTTATGTCATATTTTTCAAAGGTCTTTTAATTCTGGAAGATTCCCTTCAGTCTGGAAGTGGTCCACCCTGTTTCCCGTATTTAAATCTGGATCGAAAATTGATATTAGAAACTATAGGGGGATTTCATTATTGTCAACTGTAGCGAAATTGTTCGAGTCAATAATAACTGATGAACTATTTAGGACCTATAAACACCTTATAGCAGTTGAACAACACGGCTTCTTCCAAGGTAGATCCACAACAACAAATCTTGCCCTATTCCAGAACGACTTGACTCTGAACATCGAGAATGGACACCAGGTCGATGTATTTTACACTGACATATCCAAGGCCTTCGACAGTGTGCATCATCGACTTCTTCTCAATAAGCTTCATTCCATTGGTGTGTGTGGTACATACCTCGAATGGATTAGATCCTACCTTGATGGAAGAAAACAATGTGTTAAGCTGAATGGACTGTCATCGCGAGAAATTAATGTCACTTCGGGAGTTCCTCAGGGATCCCATTTGGGTCCAATACTGTTTCTGTTATTTATAAATAGTGTTATATCAGTATTTAAAAAATGTAAATGTCTGTTATACGCGGACGACCTGAAGTTTTATGGTACTGTTGATGCTAGTGATTATTGCCTTTCTATTCAGGAGGATCTAGATAATTTGTTTTCTTGGTGTCAAAATAATTACTTGGCTCTTAATATCAAAAAATGTAAAATAATGCGCTTTTACAGGTGTAATGATCCAGTACTTTTTGATTACTCTATCAATACTGTCACTCTAGAATCTGTGGACATTATTAATGATTTGGGTGTGACTTTCGACAAAGAATTGAATTTTAAGAGACATATAGATAATATCATCATGAAAGCTTGTAGAATGCTCAGGTTTTTGAAAAGAAACTCTAAACATATCTATGACACTAAAGCTATTTTGTCTGTATATAACTGTCGAGTCAGAAGTATTCTGGAATATTGTAGTGTTGTTTGGTCTCCGTCATATTTGTGTCATATACAACGTATCGAGGCAGTGCAGAATAGATTTGCCAAGTTCCTTCTTTTCAAACATAAGTTTCCTTATAAAGACATACCATACAGCACTAGAATCCAATTAGTTGGACTAACTTGCCTTCAGGAACGTCGGCGAAATGCGATGGCCTTTTTCCTGTACAAGTTGTTGAATGGGCTTATCGATTGTAGTGATTTGCTCGCTTATATTTTATTTCGGATTCCACGGAGACATACCCGTTCCACGGCTTTATTTCACGAAAATTTTCATCGCACAAACTATGGTAATAATTCTTTTGCCGATAAAATGGTCATAAATTACAATAGACATTTTACGCAATATGACCTATTTACAGATAATTTTATGTGCAATCTTTAATTTAATAATGTTTGTCAGAGACAATTTGTCAATTTTTTCAACCAATCTTTCAATGAATTCAGGAACTATTAATACTAGATATAGAAATCGACTTGTAGTACCAAATCACTCCACTACCTTCTTCGAGAAGGGTCCGTATTTTATGGGTATAAGAATTTTTAACTTTTTACCAGATATGTTGAAATCTGATGTTGAAGTTGTAAGTAGAAGCGGGTTTAAAAATAAAATTAAACAATTTTTTGTTCGACATCCTTTTTATTCCGTTAGAGAATATATGGAACACAGAATCGAAACATGTCAGTACTGTTAAGCAAAAATATTAGTCATTTGTAGCTCAATGTTTGTTGGCGTTAGTTTTAAGTGAATATGTTTTGTAAAACTTTGTCTTGTTAAGCGACCATTATTTTATTAATTATTTGTTTCATGTATTTTATCTATATTTTTATTCTGATACTTTGATCTCTTTGCTATTCATCTTTACGTAAATTGACGACCCAATGTTACTCCATGTAATCATGTCTGTCGGTTTGTATTTATGTCTTTCGATTTGTTTGTTTGTCTGTCAGTTTGCAGCATAGCTTAAAAGCTGCTTATGAGATCAAATTTTAGTCAAGAGAAAAATCCAATATATCAAGACAAAATGACGGCCTAGTGAAATATTAAAAAAATCGTTACTAAAAAACTACTTATCCAATTTATCTCAAATTGTGTACAAAAATCAAGTATTATGTAGAAATCAACCCTGTAAAATTTTGGTACGAATTCAAAATGACGGAACAAAATGGCGACTTAATAAAATATTTAAAAATGCAGCCCGAAAAAACTACTTAATGGACTGATGTCAAATTGTGTGTCGTAACTAATTGTGGTATAGAGATAAACTAGTAAAGCTGTAGTTCTAATTCAAGTTGGCGGAACAAAATAACGGCCAAATAAAATGTTTGTAACAGTGAAAAAATCAATCTTTCAGGTTTTAAATATTTTTAAATTTTAGCGTCCTTATATGCCAAAAATATGTTTGATCAATTCGGCTGGACTGTCTGTTGGTTTGTCTGTCTGTCTGCCTGTGAGTTCGCGACAGTTTAAAAACTACTGATCACTGATGATATATTGGTGAATATCCAATATGGCAAAACAAAATTTATCCAATTTATCTCAAATTATGCACAAAAATCAAATATGTAGAAATCAACTGGTAAAATTTTAGTACGAATCCAAGATGGAGGAACAGAATGATGGATGAATAAAATATTTAAAAATTCACGTGAAAAAACTACTTAATGGACTTATTTCAAATTGTGTGCTATAACTAATTGTGGTATAGAGGTAAAACTTTGTAAGAAAAGTAAGAAAAAATTTGTCCCCTATTGGTGAATGGGCAGATTTTGATTGTGAAAAACTTTTCCTTAATAGATATGTGCTCTATACAAGAAAACTCAAAAATACTCATTTCATAGAAAATTATGTAAAAAAAAACATACAAAAATTAAACCAAACTATAAAACTAAAATATAAAAAATTGTATTTTATTTAATCTTAAAAATGCCGTTATACTAATTATTTATTACTTAATCAGAAAGAGATTTACGAATTGATTATTTTGAATCTACTATCACTCGTATAATATCTACTTGCTGCTTTTATTAGTTTGCGCCAAGTTTAAAAAGTTTTCAAGATTTATTAAAAGTATTATTTTGGGATTTTAGCGCCTTGTTTTGAAGCCAGTTTTACTTACTACAAAGTAAGGGTCATCTTTAAAGTTTTCGAGGCCTAAACATAGATTAAAATTTTGGGCGTTCCTAATAACATAAATAAGTAGCTAGTAGTCCGCTGTATATGAAATTTTACCAAAATCACAGTACAAATATTTTATGAAAATCGCCATTTATATGCATATAGAAAATCAGCAATACATATTGTCAAAAGATAAAAATGTTAGTAAAATTAAACCTTGTACAATTAAAAACCACAAAAAAACAAAAGAAACATCATATCAATTACCCCTTTTTTCCTCTTCATATTTCACTTATTGACACAAGAAATGTTTCGTGCGAAGGATTAAGATGTTTATTTTGAAATTACAATAACTGAGATAACCTGATGTAAAAATATAGTGCTGCGAAATTACTTTTGATTAGTTACAATCCATACACTAAATTTTAAGGCAGTTAATTAAAGCAATTCAAATTTATCGCAGAAACTCCTAGATATAAAATGATTTAAAATGGCACCAGCAATATGCTGAAAACTTCCTGAAATATTTTTTCGAGTTGGTCAAATCATCCTGGAGTAATCGGTGGATATACATGAAAAATTACATATGGTCGAATTGATAAATTACTCTTTTTCAAGTTGATTAAAAATTAAAATTCATTAACCCCTTTTTTACATCGCTTCTACTAAATGAGTATTAACATTCCTATTTAAAGCCAATGCTATTAATGAGATTTCCTTCAAAGTCTAGGCATCTACTCAAATTCAAATTTCTTTATTCGTGTCAGTACAAAAAAAAGTTTACACACGTCAAACAGTAGAAAATATAAGTATACATACAGATCCATATAAAATCAACATGAAAGATACATACATATATTGCTAAAATTAAGTTAAAACTAAAATAAAATACAACACAAACATTGACATCTTATAAAATCACACTATAAAATACACGCAGAATCTAAAAATTCGTCCACTGAGTAGAATGCCCCCTGGAGCAACAACTTCTTTATGGAGCTCTTAAAAACTTTAAGTGGTGCCTCCCTCAAGGAAGTTGGAAGTTTATTGAAAAGTTTTATACCCAAATAGTTTGAGCCATTTTGACACCTTTTCAGACGACAGTAACCTGTGACTAGGTCACCTTTACCTCTTGTATCATATTCATGGACATCAACATGTCTTCTATATCCTGTTAGGTTTTTTTTAACATACAATAATGTTTCCAACATGTACAGGGAAGGTAGGGTTAATATGTTTAACATCACAAATATGTCCCTGCAATCATCCCTATATGACAAACCACTAACTACCCTGATAGCTTTCCTCTGGAGACCAAAGACTCTCGAGACATCCGAAGCATGACCCCAAACGATGATTCCATAAGGCATGTGCGACTGCACGAGGGCATAGTATGCCTGCAGCACACACTGGTTACACAGTGAGCAAGATTTCTCAGGACAAAAATGTTTGAATTTAATTTATTACAGATGGAATTTATGTGGTTGTGCCATCGCAGCCTAGGGTCCAAGTTAACACCCAGAAACCTCACATCACACTCAATTTCCTCGCCAGAAAGTTGTCTCATGGAAAATGTCATATTGTTGGTTTTTGCTACGTTCAGGAATAGCATATTAGAAGAAAACCATGTCTCAGCTGCTCCTTGTGCCTCAAGGGTCCTCATTTGAGACAGTTGTTTATCTTGGTGTTTGAAAGCTATTGTCGTATCATCGGCAAAGAGTGTCCAATGCACCTCAGGGTGAGCAAGGGGCAGATCATTGATGTAAATAAGAAAAAGTAGAGGACCGAGCACCGATCCCACAATCAGTAATGGCACGTTTATACATTAAGCGATAAGAATTTCTTTCTTGTTTTAGACCTTCAGTATTAAAAGTTTTGCACAAGTCATTAAGAAATTGAAGATTTTCCCTCATTTCCCTTAACTCATTGGTAAAGATAAAAGTGGTTCCCCTTTGTTTAGGCTTTAGTATTAGTTCCCTTTCTGGAAAAGAAGATTTTAAACTATCCTGTAAAATTTCAGTAAACAGCAAAAATTTTGTATTTATGTTATCATCTATGTCATTAATAAAACCCCAATCAACTGACTCTATCAAATTATAAAACATAAGTCTACCTTTTTCAGTAAATGGTCTTATCAACTTGTTTAATTTTGTCGTGTCATCTGGTACGGAACACCTCAACTGTACCTCCATTGATTGACCCAGATGATCTGAAAAACTATTCCGAAGCAGACTTATCTTATAGTCCCCAGAAAAAATATTAGTAAAAATGTTGTCAAGACAATTCGACCCCTTTGTTGGATCTAAAATTGTCAGATTAAGTCCATATGACAGAAGCAAACTACACATGTCAGCACTCCTCTTATCGTTTGTTCCAAAATGTACATTAAAATCACCTACTATTATTATTTTATCTCTTATATTTAAAAGTTCAAGACATGCTTCAAGGCGCTCTAAAAATGTGTCAAAACAACCCGAGGGGGGTCTATAAATTGTTACTAGATTAAGATGAAAATCCTTGAAAAAAACCCCACAAAATTCAGAGCATTTCTCAATGCTTAGTTTACTAACCTCTGTTAAAGGCAAATAATTGAAGTTGTTACCAAAAGTTGCTACTCCACCGCCTCCACTCAGTTTACGGGAAAAGCCGCCAACAAAGGGAAGGTCATTAATCTTCACTGTATTTATCTCATCATCTCGTAACCAGTGTTCGCTTATACAAAGCGTGTCGGGAGATTTGTCCAAAAGATATGTTTCCAGTTCTGGTATCTTATTTCTGAGTGACTGCATGTTGAAATGGTACAACTTTAGAAAAACATCATCCTTCATGTTTTGAGGGACTGCAGGCGTTGCAGGTTGCGAAGATGGTTAATTATGGTACCTGTAGGCCAGAGGTCTGCCGACATAATGGTCTTCTGCTTCTCCATGGGTACAGTTAGTTTAAAGGAACATTGGTATTTGTCCTTTTTTGTCCATATCTTCTCACAGGAACAGCCATCACCCAGGTTGTGCTTTTTGAGGAAATTTAGCACATTCTCTGCTTGCATTAGTGGGTCCATTCCGCATATAAAAATCCAAGCATGCTTTCTTGCTACTAGTAGTGCGTCTTCCGACTCATTTTTTCCCTTTATTGGTTCAGGTCGACTAGTTCTTTGTACATATGTATTTCTTCCCGCAGATTTCTGCCTTTTTGACTGGACAGTTGTCCATCCCTGATCTTCTGTGGGTTCCACATTCTTTTCTTGGACTAGATTCAAATTGCTATTTGCAGAATTTACATTTTCTGCATTTTGCGGCAATAGCTCCGATTTCGATGACTTTGCAGAAAATGAAAGTGCTGATGTGTCATTACTGTCAATATTGTCAGATGCAGTAATTGTACTATTGGAGTACAATTTTTCCTTTTCCACAAGGTTTTTAGAACTTTGGATTTCGACGTTGGTAAGAGTGTTTTTTTGTAAATTGCCAACTTCACAGCAGACTTCCTGGCTTGTTGCTACATTCGGTGTCGATTCTTTCGGGACGTCCTTTGCCATGTGCGAAATTTTAGCCACCTCTCCACTTGATGTTTTTGAGCGGGAAAATTTGTTACGTAATGTCATGTTTTCATTTACTTTTGAATCTTTTGATTTTAAAAGATCATATTTTTCTCTCCAGAGATCACAATTTTCTTTTAGCAAGTTGTTTTTTATTTCTAGCTCACCCAAAAGTCTTTTTAGATAGAAAATTTCTATATCTTTATGATCACTGTCCTTAACCTCAACGTTGTTTTCACAGCATTTTAGTCTTGTTTTATCGATGATTTCGATCTTTTCACACCAATCGCGTGTCGCACAGGATTTATGATAGACATTTCCACAATTGACACACACAATGGCACTAGAATATTTTGTTTTTCAGCATTTAAAATGTACTTTTTGCTCCGCGTCGTCTTCAAGACGTTCTCTCGTCGGCGCCATATTAGCTTCCTTAAGAAAGACTCAAACTACTAAGTTTTACATGTTTCAACGTTTTTTTTTTATTTTTTTCCTATTTCCAGGGGGCTGTCTCATGCTTTTAGGACTATCCTGCATGTTTACGGGACACATTTTCGCACACATCCGTACAGATATCATAGATGTTTTTGCTCTAAATATACATTTTTCGTATTCTAGGGTCGATTATACCTACTTACTTATATTTTACGTTATACTATATGTTACGCAAATTTTTGCGATTTCAATACTTCATATATGTAAATAGCAATATTAGCAATTGACCACATAGTGCATAGAAAATAAAATAAAAAATAATATATTGGCTCTTATATGGGGAAGTAAAAATAACCCCGTTTTATTCTCGTAAGAGCGGAATTTTTGCGAAAGTCTAAAATTTATATTTAGATAATTATTTTTTAAAACCATTGACGGAAGAATCGTCTTAAAATCTCTTTTAGATAAGGGGTTATAGTAAATAATGTAGTTATAAACATATTTCACCCCTAAAAGTGCTGAATTTTGAAAAACCTGTTCTGTAATATTTCAGGACAAACCCTTCCTTAATAGATGCGTTTATTATATAAGAAAATTCTGTGCACAGTTCCAAGTTCCTAGATCCGATTAAGGGGGTGTCCTATTGTTTAAAAAATATAACTGGTCACATTCCAACGACTTTGTTACAATTGTCAAAAATTATTACGTTCTGATAGATCTTAAAATTTCTGCATGAAATTTCTTTCGTTACATCGTATCAGTGCCGGTGTACCCAGGGGTCTTTTGGGTGCTGTAGCACCGGGCGGCAAAATTTCAGGGGCGGTAGGCGCGCGAAGCAATAAGATATTATCTTATTAGCAACTGAACTAAAGAAAAAGTACGAATTTTGGACGAATATTTTCCTCAAGAATGTGTCCATCTAAAAAAGCTGTTAAATAATAAAAATAAATTCTTCATTGGATTTGGTTCAAGCCTTATACGAAAATAAATTTATATCTACATTTTCCAATATCAATATTTGTCTGCGTATTTTTTTCTCTATAATGTTCACAAATGCAAGTGGTTTTTTTCACTCTCAAGAGAGTAAAAACGTATTTAAGAAGTTCAATTGCCCAAGAAAACTTGAATTGTTTGGCAAATTTGTCCATTAACCAAGACTTGCTAGAAGAAATAGATATATATAGTATTATCGAAAATGTTGCATCGTCAAAAGCGAGAAAACAACCTTTTAAATAATTATATTATAGTTTTTATGTTCCACTTACTTTCGATGCGTTTCTTTAAACCAAAGATAGAGTTTGTTAAAATTTTTGTTAAAGCGTTGGTTTATATTTTACTTGCGTCTTTGCGTTAGCATTAATTAATTATTTAATTAATAATTAAGTTTTTGTATGTTGCATTTTATTTTGGTTTTTGTAAAATTATTATTCTGTGATTCTCTGAAATAAATGTTTCTAACATATGGTTTTGTTTTAATATTTTTTTCGACCGGGCAGGGGGCGTTGCGTTTTTGTAGCACCGGGCGGAAAACTACCTTAAACCGGCACTGCATCGTATAGTTAACCCGCATAGAATAAATTAAAAGCTATAGTTAAAATACCTACCAGTATTAATGATCCATTGTAATCTAATATCTTTATTTAAAGGAAATCTGAAAAATCTAAAACTTGGAGAATGTCTTCTCGAATTATGACACCCATAATATAGACAGTGTTTTATTGACCATTATTTACAAAATACTGTAAAAGTGCAAATGTAAAAATGTACTACTTTTAAAAAGCAAAACCTCAGTCCAAAACTCAACAGTTCATCAGCGATCACTCTGAAATGAATATCATATTCTTGTTCTTACACGCGCTAAATCGAGATCACTTTATCGGCATCGTCGCATAGCTTTAAAATCCCGACGTAGACGCAGGTACATAGCCCCTTCCCCGCTTCTACCAATGTTCAACGAGCAGCAATGATCTATATTAAGGATATTAAACATTCAGCGCTGAGACGCGTGAACTGGAAGAACGTGTGTTAGTCAAAGCTAATGTATTGAAAAATATACCTAATGTAACAAAGGTCACTTTAAAAGCAAGATTTTACGTATATATCTAGTTTATAATTGGTGACGCGTGAAAGTCATGCGGACTTGAAGATTGATGTTAAGAAAACACGAGCTACTAAAGATGGTAGTGTGGTTATTAAATGCCAGGCCAAAGAAGATATAGTCAAACTACAGAAGGAAGCTGAAAGAACTTTAAGAACTGATTATAAGGTACATATAAATAAGCTCAGAAAGCCTTGATTAACGATTGTTTGCTTGTAATACAGTTATGTCAGAAAAACAAATCAAAAAGGAACTAAGGTTATAGAATAGAATTATGGATGATAATGATGATACATAAGAAAACATAAAAACAGTGAACTAAGGACAATTTATGCTGCATGCTCACCTATTCTTTTTTACAAACTTTTGAATTTGCAAAAGGTTTATTTGCACTGGTAGAGGTGTGGGGTATATGAGGATATTAGTGTGACCAGATGTTATAAATGCCAAAAATATCAATAAAAGTGATCAGTGTATTCATAATTGTACCAAATCAAATGTGCAAACTGTGTGGAGGCAAATGATATATTTAAAACAAACTACGGTACATGTCATGAGGTTAGTAATGTTGAGTGTCCATCACACAAATACTTAATAGACATACTTAGAGGAACTTTAACAAAAAGGTTCCCAATTTTATTAATATAAACATTAAAAGTATTAAAAAGATTCTCATTAACCCTCTTCTACAAACCTTTGATTTGGCTTACGATGATACTTAGTGTACTTAGTGAGTCTTCTCAGTTTCCAATATCTGAATATATTGTTAATTATAATGAGACTAATTTCAAATAAGGCGATAAGTGTGATAACTGTTCTTTTAGATCCATGCCAATTTCCTCAGGGAAAAATCCATGTCCTTGAAACTATTTTTTTCTGAAATTTCACACCTCTAGCAGAATAAGTGCTGGAAGACTTGGATTTGATTGGTGGTGCGGATCGGCAGGAGACACTTGAAAATGACGTCCTAAGGGACATCAAACTCAAACTCAGTTTATTCACTAAAGATCACAAACATATGATATAAGGTTCGTCATAAAGTAAAATGGTACTATTGTAACTAAAGTAAATTACTCACATTCATATGCTTAAATATAAGAAAACTGGAAAATTACACAAAACACTAAGAATATACAGCAAAAAAATTAAATTGGATGAAGAAGAGGCATCGTAAGATCCTAGGAAAAACAAGCCAGTGCATCTTACCAAATCTCAGCATATATATGTGCTACTGTTCTGGGCTCAAATAGTCTTTAAGGCAATAGAAAGTTCTTTCATTTAGAAATTTTTTTAATTTCTTCCTATATATTTCTATGGTTGGGGCTTGCTTGATTTCTTCAGGTAACATATTATAAATTCTGATACAAGCATAGTTTGGTGATTTTTCATACATTATTGTGGTATGCCTAGGGAAGATAAGGTTGGTAGCAGAATGTCTTGTAGAGTAGTTGTGGTTCTCGCGACTGTCCTGGAATTCACTCCTGTATTTAAAAACATATGTTGCACACTTTAGGATATAGATAGATGTAGTAGTGAGAATTTTCTAGTGCCTAAAGGTATCTCTGCAGGTTTCCAGTGGCTTCAGTCTAAACATCATCCTGATCAATCTCTTCTGAGCCACAAAGACCCTACTTACATTGACTGCTTGACCCACAGAATTATATAATAATAATAATAAATATAGTTAAATGGGGATATGCCAAGGCATAATAGGATGTTATTAGGGTGGATTGTGGTACTGTTTGCTTTAACTTAAGTAGTGCAAAGTAGGCTTGTCCAAGTTTTGCACAGACGCAATCTAGATGAGATTCCCAAGTCAGCCTAGAATCCAGGAATGTTCCTAAGAATTTTGTTGTCGTCTCTGTATGGGTAAGATCAACTTCAGGGTAAGTTTTATAGAAATGAACTTGTATTGTTTTTTCTGTGTTCAGGATAAGTTGATTTGAAAAACACCATTCATTCAACCCATTACAGACATTTTGTATCTTCTCAAGGGCTTCAGGTTCTTGGTCGCGGATATGGCAACAGTGGTATCATCAGCAAACTTTACAGTCATTCCAGGCAAAGACAGATCGTTCAGAAACAGAACAAAAATGAGGGGTGCAAGTACAGATCCCTGGGCTGCTCCAATGTCAATGCTGTACTCGGACGAACGGCAGTTTCCCACCTTGACCATGAGTTTTCTTTCAGATAAGGACTTTATTAAAGATAGCGCATTGCCTCTTATACTAATGTTGTAGAGCTTTGCCTCCACAAACTCCAGATTCAATGTGTCAAAAGCCCTAGATAGGTCAAAAAACATGCCGATAATGATCCGATTTTGCTCCAGCTCATTATGTATAAACTGTAGTAGCTGGAATGCTGCTGTCTCTGTTGATTTTCCTCTCCGAAATCCATGTTGATCATCCTTTATGAGTTTGTGATAGCTCAAGAAGTTCACCAATCTGTCATAAGGAGCATGCTCAAATATCTTTGAGAATATGCTGAGCATTGACACTAGCCTGTAGTTCTCCATATCAAAGTAGTTGCCCTTTTTAAATATAGGAATCATGGTGGCTAGTTTTAGCGAAGATGGGAAGATCCCACTCTCAAAGGCACAGTTTATTAATATTGTAAGTGGCTGCTCTGTCTCCCTGCAGACTCTTTTGATTACTTTGGTAGGGATACCATCGAAGCCAGTGGATTTTTTATTTTTTAAGCTACCAATAATACTTCTGACTTCTTCTTGTGTTACAGGATTTAAAAACATTGTGTTTTTGACTGATGGATTTTTAGAAATATGGTCCTTAAAATGTTCTCCTATTTTTTCCTGTGCAATGTTAGCGAAGTATTTGCTAAAAGTTTCTGCGATTTCTTGATGCCCAGTTAATTTACGATCACCAATCTTCAATTGCTTTGTTTTTTATACTTCTGTTCAGCTCTTTGTTTACTATATTCAATATCTCTTTGGATTGGTTACTGGAGATTTCTATTTTGATTTTATTGAAACTGATTTTAGTATTGATCACAAGTTTTTTATAAGACCTTTTTATATGTCGATACTGCTGCCACATTTCATCAGTGTTTACTTGGTTTGCTAAGTTATAGGTGTCTTTTAATCGAGTTTTTTCGGAGGTGACTTCGGCTGCAATCCATCTGTTGGTGGGTGGTAAATTACTAAATTTGTTACATCTTAATATCTGCAGTATTAAAAGAAACTTTGATCAATTTTTGTTACTTTATGAACAATAAAATCTTTACTCTTGTGATATTATTGTATTAAACGAATGTTTTTGGTTATCTGATATAAGTTTTCAGATCCCAGGTTATAATGCATACTACAATGAGGGAGATTACAACAGGAATGATGGGGTAATTTAATTTATTAAATCAGAAATCATTGCTGAAGTGGAGCACATAAAATTAAACTTATTAAAAACAAATATTAGTAGAATAGTCTTAAGCTTCCAAGACATGACTTTTGGCATCACAGCTGTATACAAACCCCCACCTATCCCAGAACATCTATTTAATTATTTTGAACAAAATATCTTACACTCTATTGAAATTTACACAGGGGATATTATCAAAAACATTGCTGATAGAGAAAACAACATTGTTAATGAATATTTGTGGGTAATGGAGCAACATGGCTTTCTTTCATATATAAACTGTCCTACTAGAACAACTAACAATACGCATGCATAGACCATATATTTGTAAGGCAGAAACTAAAAAGTCAAAATCTAATTCTTAAATCATTTAGATTGCAAAGCGTTACAACTGATCACCTAGAAATAATATTATGCATACATAACAAAATTCAAACAAATAGGACAATAAAACCACACCAAAACACCTAGAGCGTCATATATGAAAGCTTGTTTAAAGAAAAAAGTGCAGCCGAAAACTGGGATGAAGTCTTAAATTCTAATGACTTAGATAAAGCGACAAACAAATTTATTAATATATTTACAAAAATAAAAAAAGAATCCACAGCTATATGTAACTTGAGGGATACACCAAATAAAAAAATTTAGGATTGGATAGTGGAGGGATTAATAAACTCAATAAAATATCAAGACAAATAAAAAAACGTTTAAGAAACTTCTCGGCTTCATTACAAATTGAATATAAGAACTATAGAAATCAGTTAAATAAAAATTTAAAAAAATTAATTATTATGAAATACAAATTGAGAACAATAAAAGCAACCTTAAAACAATGTACAAAATTATCAAAGATGCTACCAATGTAAGCAACAAAAAACAAAATGAATGTCTCACCATTAATGAAGATAGCAACATATGTTTTAATAGTAACATTCAAATGGCCAATCACTGCAACAAATATTTTACCAATATCGGTATTGAAATGGCAAAAAATATTAATATTTCAGCTATTACCACTAAAATTAAAAAGAATAATGTATCTATGTTCTTATATCCAAACAGAAAATAATACTGCGAATTGCATCTCTTAAAAATTATAGTGCTACAGGGATGAATGACATCACGTCAAAACTTATTAAGCTTGTTCATCTGGACATAGTATTACTACCCATGTCTCATGTAATAAATCTAATTTTTAAAAGTGGAATAGTACCTAAACATTTTAAACAGTCAGTTATAGTACCCATACACAAGTCAAGTTCAAAGAAAAAAATAGAAAAACTTCGCCCTATTAGCTTAATCAACAACTTTGCCAATATCTTCGAAAAATGTCTCAAGGATAGATTAAAAAAATTTTATAATATTTTTTTGATATACTGTCAAAAAATCAATTTGGTTTTATGGAAGGACTCAGTCCGACAGAAGCTATATGCTGTTTGACCTCTAAAATTATTAATAAACTGAATAATAATCGAAAATGTCTTGCTGTCTTTATTGATCTCTTGAAGGCATTTGACTGGGTAAACTTACCCACAACTTGCCCTCTTCTATAGATCCACTTTCTTACTTTGACTTTGACTTCTATGTCTGGGCCATTCTCTTTTTTTTTTAGACCGACATTGTTGAGGTTAAGAGCTGCTCACGTGATATCAAAAACAAAAGATCATGTGGAGAAGATGAAATATCTGCCAGAGTACTTTTGGGATTACCAGATTGCATATTGGAAGCTCTGGCAGCAGCTATTAACAATTCTTGGGCCCGAGTAGTGTTCCCATCTTTTATGAAGTCCACTTTGGTCATTCTACTACATAAGGGGGGTGAACTAACTGAGCCTTCATATTTTCGACCTATTTCTTTGCTCTCATCCAAGGTATTTGAAAAGGTTGTTAACTATTTGGAATCCTTTAACTTAATAACTCCCAAGCAGTACGGATTTCAGAATTCCAAGGGAACGCATGATGCGATGTTTGGCTTCCTGGAAACGGTGTATCTCGGTCTGAATCGGGGCCAATTGGCGGCGGCAGTATTCTGTGATCTGTCAAAAGCCTTAGACTGCGTGGATCATAGAGTGTTGCTCTTGAAGCTTGAACGTTATGGATTTAGGGCTAATGGTCTTGCCTGATTTGACTTTTAACTTTGCGGCCGCAGTCAGTCGGTTGTTGTTTCTGGAGTGCAATCATCAGCCTCCCTCATCGAATGTGGCGTTCCTCAGGGATTGGTGCTTGGACCTGTCCTTTTTTTCTTGTATATAAACGATCTTGTGCGTGTTCAGATCTCTGGTGATTTTACACTTTTTGCGGACAATACGTCGATTGTATGGCTTCACAAGGACTGCAGCTGAGAAATATTGTATATTAACAGAATCGAACTATGGTGTGACTCAAACACACTGTCCTTTAATGTTGCAAAGACAAGCGTGGTGGGATTTCGGTGTAACATGCAGGGCTTAAATAAGAATGGCAATTCTCTTAAAGAGGAAAATTTTTCAAAATTTTTGGGGGTTTTCATTGACGGTGATCTTCCCTTTTGATCAGCACATTTTGAGGCTGAGTGGGAAACTTTCGTCTGGTTGCTTTGCAATTAAGATTGCTAGGAGCGAATTCGGACCGGCTTTGGCGCGATCAGTCTACTTCGCATTATTCGAATCCCATCTAAGGTACTGCATTCCATTTTGGGATGCCAGTAGCCAGAATTTTCTAAACATCGTTTTTTTATTACAGAAGGCTATTCATTTTATTGCTTAGGGCACCCAAAGGGAGTCCTGCAGACCTCCTTTTCTATCACTGAGAATTCCCACACTCACCGTCCTTTTCATCCTCGAAACTTCTACCCTTATATTTAAATATAACCATAATATTGCAACTTCGCCTTCTAGACACAATACTAGACAGGCTTCTGATCTACCCCTGCCTATACCCACTAAGGAATTTACAAAAAGGTCTTTTATCTATGAGGGCAGGAAAATATTTAACCATTTGCCAATTCACATTAGGAACGCCGTCTCACTTATGATTTTTAGAAGAACATTAAAGAGTGCACTTCTAAAAAAAGTATATTATAACCTGGGTGAGTTTTATGCAGACAACCTATTGTAATTATTTGTCCATTGTTTAGAATCTTTAGTTAAATATAGGTGCTATCAATTATTCGTTTTATATGTTTTTTATTTTTCTATTGTTTTTTACCTTTTGACTGTTTTTTACGTTTTTTTTTTTCTGTTAAACCGACTTTCATGTATATATTGTATATTGCAACTTAGATTTTAAACTCCCTTTTAACTTATTTGTGTGATTTTTTTTACTTTGTAACATGCTTTGTCAACAGAATTTTTTGATTCTTGACAATAAAGTACATTTTGATTTTATTTGACATTGTTCCCCACAAACAATTTGTCCCCCAAGGGACAATTCTAGGCCCAGTCCTTTTTATTAGCTATATAAACTTTTTGTTGGACTTAAACACTAATGGCCTAATCATATCATATGCAGATGATACTGCTATTGTTTTTTTCTGGTAACACCTGGAAGGAAACTAGACCCAAAACTGAAAACAAAAAGTTAAAAACTGGCTAGATTCTTGTGGACTGTCACTCAACATAAGTAAAACGAATTACATACCTATCCCCATAACCTCAGTGAATATACCAACTTTTAACAAGATAAGTTGTGACAACAATGTACTTTTTGAAATTCAAGCAGTAGCAAAGACAAAATACCTCGGAATATTTATTGGCCAACACCTCAGATGGACAGATCAAGTGGAATATCTCACAAATAAAATTCGTAAATTAATATACAAATTCTATATTTTGAGGGAATTTCTTAACACTAAATTATTGACACAAGTATACAAATCTTTAATGGAATCCTTACTTAGGTATGGACTCATAATATAAGGACGGGCATACCAATCTAATATACTTCATATAAACATGAACTGATTTATATTTTAAGAACAATTTATAAAAGAAACAGACTTTATCACATAAACAGATTGTATAATGTGGAAATTAACAATTTAAACTCTTTATACATACAATGAGCCTGGTCCTTTCTTTACAAAAATAAAAGTTTACAGACTTATATACAACATGAACACAACACAAGACAAAATGCAAATAATAATTTGATTCTTCCTATGAGTATTAGAACCATTAATCTGCATTTTGTGACTTATTTACCATCCAAATTCTACAACTTGATACCTCATGATATAAAGTTAGTGCATAACTTAAGGTTGTTTAACAAAAGTGCTAAAGCATATATTTTTTCGATTTCAAGTCTTTTTCGACTTACTGTAGTGGGAAGCCCCAAGTCCTGTTCTGCTCGCCTTTGTTGTGGTTGTATTTCAAGGAGATACTTGTATATATTTTTTTCTTTTTTTTTTTTGGTTATATAAGCTTAGTTATAGTTTGTTGTTACAGGATTTATTAATTTTCTCAATTGTTTTTTACGTGAAAGTAAATATAATCAAATAGACAATATATTATATATATTATGCAAAGTCAGCACATGGAGTACATACAGATGTCATTTGTACATCTAGCTACTCTCTCAAATAACAATCATAATTACATGAATTATAACTGTATTTATGCTATGTAATGTACACTTTCAAATGAAGAAAATAAAAATTAAAAAAAATTAATAGACGATGTTTTGCTGTACTTATATCGCTGATGTACTATATTTACATTAATTAAGACTATTTCCAAAAGTTGAGGACAATCTATTTTTATATATATATATATATATATATATATATATATATATATATATATATATATATATATATATGTGATGTGGTGATACTGAAAAATAAACTAATTTGAATAGAGGTATTCAATAGTGGCAATTATAACAGGAATGATTGAATTGTACCCTATCAGACACCGAAGCTAACATAAGTAACATGAAACTCAGACAACCATTAGGCAAATTAACATTACCCTTGAAAATACACCTTATGGTATCACAGCAATATACCGGAAATAGCCTTCCTGCAGGATTTGCATCTCATTTTTACCAAGATGTTACCATTCCATCCCCATATGACTTACCCCTTAATTTTTTACTAAAAAGAAAAATTGTATGTTTCCGTTTCATTCCTTTTAATTTTTCTTGAAATTTAAAACCTCTATATGTATCTATTCAAGATATTCTTTAACGTCTAGTGGACTAGGATAAAAATCACTTAGATAACATAATATGTAATGTGGTTTTGACATATTTATTTTGGTTTTGAAATTGAGTATTCATTGTGAAAATGATAGAGCACTTTTAGACAAAACAATTATATTTTTTATGTTTGAATTATTTTTCAAAAAGAGATATAATTTTATCTTTTTTATTAAGGTGACAGTTTATTAATTCTTACTTATTTTCAGGACGCACACAATTCAATCCTTGATTATGATCAAAGTGCAGCATTTTTTGCGGTGTATGATGGGCATGGGGGTCACGAGGTGGCTCAGTATTGTTCTCAGAAGTTACCTCAATTTATTAAGGATTTAGAAGCTTATAAGAAAGGTGATATTGAGCAGGCACTCATTGATGGATTTCTAGGATTTGATGCTTCTATAGCCACTCCCGAAGTTGTAGCTGTTTTGAAGGTATGTAGTTTCCATTAGGTTATTATTTATTTTATTGTTATATATATTAAAAGTGTATGCGAATAAGTTATGTAAATATGAATGAAAAAATAATATAAGTTTTATTAAATTTACAACATGACCAGACATTTTGGTGATTTACAGATGTTGGCGGTAGATATTAACTTTGTCAAAAAATCTTTACTTACTTCATTGTGGAATTAAAATCTATAATGAACATAATAAATTTAATTGCAGTTTGGAATAATTTTTGATATTGCCACTCTTATGTGCTGTCACACTCTGCACTGTTTGATTAGATAATGCTTAGTTAAATGCTTTGTGCAACCTGCCATAAAAATAATAAAATCAATCCCAAAATTTAAATTACTACTAAAGATTTTTCATTTAAGCCATAATTCATCATTTAACCTGTAAAGTACTGTGTATTGTGTATTTTAATATATGCAACTGTTGTTTGCTACTTTACACTTGTAAAAGAGTGATGCCATGCTATCACTATAATGCACACATTCAAGATGGAAATGATTTGTCTGTCTAGTCAAGTAGTTATGAATTTTACTCCCCAATATTCTGAGATATAGATAGTGAACACCCCATATACATAGTTATTTAGTAATAACTTTATATTGTAAACTTTATATTTCAAATTTGGTTATTTTCGGACTTTAGGTTGGTAATACTAGTTTAGTGGTTTATGCCATTTATGTTTGATAAGCGGGTTTTTTAAGTACTCTTTTTTTTACAATTAAATCAAGTAAAAAGTAATTAAATTGAGTAACTATTTTTTTCTGTACCCAAAACTGCTCCAACAGCTTCAGGTATGGGGTAAAAATGGATATGATAATTATTACGACGTGTTGAAAAGTGCGGTAGTATCGGCAATAATAATTATTATTGTTGCATTTTGAAATTGCCATAGCTAATACAGGCGATAATGTACTTGCTGTAACTTTTTTATTTTTTGTCATATAAAAAAAAATAAAAATACTGACATTTTTTTTACATTATAAATCTGCATTGTAATTCCCAGTAACTTTTCATATATACGAGGAACGACAAAAAGTACAATTTTTTTTAATGGAATGCCCTGTAAAGTTTTGCCTAAAATGAAAGATCTTTTTTTTCTGATTCCAAATATATAATACAAGTTGACATTTGGTTTAGCCGTTTTCGAGTTATTTAAGTTTAAAAATCAATTTTCATTATAGACTGTAAAATTACTGGCTATAAAATATCAGCTTTAATGGAATAAAGAAAATTGTACTTTTTGTCGTTCCTCGTATATATGAAAAGTTACTGGGAATTACGATGTAGATTTATAACTTAAAAAAAATCCTCTGTATGTCAGTATTTTTATTTTTTTGTATGACAAAAAATAAAAAAGTTATGGGGGGTGAAACTTTATACGAAGTCACCCGGTACAGACACATTTGGGAGACCCAATGTGCATGGATGATTTAATTAAAGCAATGGTAAGAGCCATTTTGGATTTCGAGGAAATTCGTCCAGATCGTCGAGATCCAGCACCAATTCCGACGATTCATTCAAATTCAAATTCAAATTTCTTTATTCGTGTCAGTACAAAAAAAAAGTTTACACACGTCAAACAGTAGAAAATACTATATATTTTTTTTTCTTTTTTACATATATTGCTAAAATTAAGTTAAAACTAAAATAAAATACAACACAAACATTGACATCTTATAAAATCACACTATAAAATACACGCAGAATCTAAAAATTCGTCCACTGAGTAGAATGCCCCCTGGAGCAACAACTTCTTTATGGAGCTCTTAAAAACTTTAAGTGGTGCCTCCCTCAAGGAAGTTGGAAGTTTATTGAAAAGTTTTATACCCAAATAGTTTGAGCCATTTTGACACCTTTTCAGACGACAGTAACCTGTGACTAGGTCACCTTTACCTCTTGTATCATATTCATGGACATCAACATGTCTTCTATATCCTGTTAGGTTTTTTTTAACATACAATAATGTTTCCAACATGTACAGGGAAGGTAGGGTTAATATGTTTAACATCACAAATGTGTCCCTGCAATCATCCCTATATGACAAACCACTAACTACCCTGATAGCTTTCCTCTGGAGACCAAAGACTCTCGAGACATCCGAAGCATGACCCCAAACGATGATTCCATAAGACATGTGCGACTGCACGAGGGCATAGTATGCCTGCAGCAACACATCCCTGGTTACACAGTGAGCAAGATTTCTCAGGACAAAAATGTTTGAATTTAATTTATTACAGATGGAATTTATGTGGTTGTGCCATCGCAGCCTAGGGTCCAAGTTAACACCCAGAAACCTCACATCACACTCAATTTCCTCGCCAGAAAGTTGTCTCATGGAAAATGTCATATTGTTGGTTTTTGCTATGTTCAGGAATAGCATATTAGAAGAAAACCATGTCTCAGCTGCTCCTTGTGCCTCAAGGGTCCTCATTTGAGACAGTTGTTTATCTTGGTGTTTGAAAGCTATTGTCGTATCATCGGCAAAGAGTGTCCAATGCACCTCAGGGTGAGCAAGGGGCAGATCATTGATGTAAATAAGAAAAAGTAGAGGACCGAGCACCGATCCCTGAGGCACTCCAACTGTTACTGGTAGGACATCCGAATCACCATCAGCAAGTCTCACATGTTGAGTCCGGTTAGTCAGATATGAGGCGAGCAGGTTGATACTACTACTGCACAAATTATATGCTCCCAGCTTCCGCAGCAAGACATCATGGGGGACACAATCAAATGCCTTACTCAGGTCACAAAATACAGTAGAAACATACTCAAGATGTTCAAAAGAGTCCTCTATGTAATAAACTAAGTCCAGGATACCCAAACCAGTATTCCGCTCCCTCCTAAAGCCAAATTGGGATTTGAAAAAATGTGTTTAGTTTCAAAGTAGGTTGCGATTTGAGAAGCTAAGCATTTCTCAGACACTTTTGAAAGTATTGGCAATAGTGAGATTGGTCTATAGTTTGAGGCATCCCCAGTGCTACCCTTTTTGTGTATTGGTGCCACAACAGCATGTTTGAGGCAGTCCGGAAAAACGTGCTTACAGATACACAATTTTATTAGTTTTGCAAGCGGAATATAGATCAAATTATTTATTAGTTTTAGTAGGGGGACATTTAGATCAAAGCAATCACGACTTGTTTTATTATTTAGTTTATTAATTATATCTCTAACCTCAATGAAAGTGACTTCCGAAAAACAAAAACTTTGGTTGATATTAAAATTTTGACTATTTATGTGTCTGAGCGGATCTACATCCACTAGGACAACAATGTTCTTGTGTATTTCATTAGGTATGTTAACAAAAAAGTGTTAAATTCATCTGCCGTGATACTAGATACACCCGACAGCCCATTGGAGTTTCCCCGATGTTCATTAATTATATCCCACATGCATTTCGTGGGATTACTGGAGTTTTTTATTCTGGTGTTGTTGGAAATTAACTTACAATCAGTAATGGCACGTTTATACATTAAGCGATAAGAATTTCTTTCTTGTTTTAGACCTTCAGTATTAAAAGTTTTGCACAAGTCATTAAGAAATTGAAGATTTTCCCTCATTTCCCTTAACTCATTGGTAAAGATAAAAGTGGTTCCCCTTTGTTTAGGCTTTAGTATTAGTTCCCTTTCTGGAAAAGAAGATTTTAAACTATCCTGTAAAATTTCAGTAAACAGCAAAAATTTTGTATTTATGTTAACATCTATGTCATTAATAAAACCCCAATCAACTGACTATCAAATTATAAAACATAAGTCTACCTTTTTCAGTAAATGGTCTTATCAACTTGTTTAATTTTGTCGTGTCATCTGGTACGGAACACCTTAACTGTACCTCCATTGATTGACCCAGATGATCTGAAAAACTATTCCGAAGCAGACTTATCTTATAGTCCCCAGAAAAAATATTAGTAAAAATATTGTCAAGACAATTCGACCCCCTTGTTGGATCTAAAATTGTCAGATTAAGTCCATATGACAGAAGCAAACTACACATGTCAGCACTCCTCTTATCGTTTGTTCCAAAATGTACATTAAAATCACCTACTATTATTATTTTATCTCTTATATTTAAAAGTTCAAGACATGCTTCAAGGCGCTCTAAAAATGTGTCAAAACAACCCAAGGGGGGTCTATAAATTGTTACTAGATTAAGATGAAAATCCTTGAGAAAACCCCCACAAAATTCAGAGCATTTCTCAATGCTTAGTTAGTTTACTAACCTCTGTTAAAGGCAAATAATTGAAGTTGTTACCAAAAGTTGCTACTCCACAGCCTCCACTCAGTTTACGGGAAAAGCCGCCAACAAAGGGAAGGTCATTAATCTTCACTGTATTTATCTCATCATCTCGTAACCAGTGTTCGCTTATACAAAGCGTGTCGGGAGATTTGTCCAAAAGATATGTTTCCAGTTCTGGTATCTTATTTCTGAGTGACTGCATGTTGAAATGGTACAACTTTAGAAAAACTGCATCCTTCATGTTTTGAGGGACTGCAGGTGTTGTAGGTTGCGAAAATGGTTAATTATGGTACCTGTAGGCCAGAGGTCTGCCGACATAATGGTCTTCTGCTTCTCCATGGGTACAGTTAGTTTAAAGGAACATTGGTATTTGTCCTTTTTTGTCCATATCTTCTCACAGGAACAGCCATCACCCAGGTTGTGCTTTTTGAGGAAATTTAGCACATTCTCTGCTTGCATTAGTGGGTCCATTCCGGATATAAAAATCCAAGCATGCTTTCTTGCTACTAGTAGTGCGTCTTCCGACTCATTTTTTCCCTTTATTGGTTCAGGTCGACTAGTTCTTTGTACATATGTATTTCTTCCCGCAGATTTCTGCCTTTTTGACTGGACAGTTGTCCATCCCTGATCTTCTGTGGGTTCCACATTCTTTTCTTGGACTAGATTCAAATTGCTATTTGCAGAATTTACATTTTCTGCATTTTGCGGCAATAGCTCCGATTTCGATGACTTTGCAGAAAATGAAAGTGCTGATGTGTCATTACTGTCAATATTGTCAGATGCATTAATTGTACTATTGGAGTACAATTTTTCCTTTTCCACAAGGTTTTTAGAACTTTGGATTTCGACGTTGGTAAGAGTGTTTTTTTGTAAATTGCCAACTTCACAGCAGACTTCCTGGCTTGTTGCTACATTCGGTGTCGATTCTTTCGGGACGTCCTTTGCCATGCGCGAAATTTTAGCCACCTCTCCACTTGATGTTTTTGAGTGGGAAAATTTGTTACGTAATGTCATGTTTTCATTTACTTTTGAATCTTTTGATTTTAAAAGATCATATTTTTCTCTCCAGATATCACAATTTTCTTTTAGCAAGTTGTTTTTTATTTCTAGCTCACCCAAAAGTCTTTTTAGATAGAAAATTTCTATATCTTTATGATCACTGTCCTTAACCTCAACGTTGTTTTCACAGCATTTTAGTCTTGTTTTATTGATGATTTCGATCTTTTCACACCAATCGCGTGTCGCACAGGATTTATGATAGACATTTCCACAATTTACACACACAATGGCACTAGAATATTTTGTTTTGCAGCATTTAAAATGTACTTTTTGCTCCGCGTCGTCTTCAAGACGTTCTCTCGTCGGCGCCATATTAGTATGCATGTTCAAGCACTGCCAGTTCCAGTTGCCCCTCAATTTTCAAATCAGGAAATTTCTACTCTACTTTCTGAATTTACCAGAAATAGAGTTAATTTTTGGTTAGAATGTGTGGAAAGTGTTCAACAAGCTTACTAAGTCACAGATCAAATAATGCAGTTAATTGCTGTAAGTAAGTTTAAGGAATGTGCTAGAGACTGGTACCTGTCAAACTAGACTATGGATTTTGACACTTTAAAAAGTGAATTTAAAACTATGTTCAGAGGAAATGAGTGCCCACTGGAATTACGAAGGAAGATGGAAAAAAGGTGAGAAGTTTTCCGATTATTTCTTTGACAAGGTGTTGTTAGAAAATTCAGCACATGCACAGATGATTCACTATGTGATTGATAGTTTTGATGACAAGCAATTGAGAGCTCAGTGTCACATGTTGATGTCAAACATTTATACTTTAGAAGATTTGTTTGGTATTATGAATAATGTAGTCAGAGAAGAATTCGAAAGAATTATTTCAAGGCACCCCGAAGACTCAGATATTGTTGCTTCAACTGTAACCAAGAGGGACATAAATTATCAGAGTGCCTGAATCCAAAAAGAGCTCAAGGTTCATGTTATGAATGCCGAAGTATGAATCATAGAGTCAAGGAATGTTCCAAGAAAAGTTTGCCAGATTCAACAATCATGTTAGTCGAGATTCAACAACCATGTTAGTCGAGGAGAATGTGCAAAGTTTCATTCAACCTTATTTTGTAAACATTGAATTGTACATTGCAGGTATCTAATTTATAAGCTATTTTAGATATAGGAAGCCCATTGTCTTTAATTTCTGAAGAACTTGTTCCGATTAACTTTATAAATTGTTTAGATGCAGATTTTAATTTGTCAGGCATTAATAATTCAAAATTTAAAATTAGATATTCTTTTTCAGAACAGATTGTAGTCAACAGTGATTATAGATATGAGATTTTACAAATTACATTACATAATTAAACAAAATTTAAGATACATCTTACTTTAAAACATCATGAGCCATTTTATATGAGACTTAGGAGAATATCTTATTCTGAAAATATGGCTTTAGGAAAAATTATTATTGATTTACTGGAGGAAGGTATAATACGTGAAAGTTGTTCACCCTATTGTTCAGCTATTGTGTTAGTTAAAAAAAGAAATAGTGAATATAGAATGTGTCCATATTATCATATCATCTATAAAATTTTGATTGCAGATCAATTTCCTTTGCCTATAGTAGATAGACCACTTAGATGAATTAAAAAATATTTCACAAAGCTTACATACTTCTGATTATGAGAGTCGTTACTATAGTTACGAATTAGACACATTGTAATTTATGTACTTAAAAGATTTCACATACGGTTTGTGACAGTTTTAGGTTAACTCTTGCTAAAAAAATATGAATTCGAGATTTATGAGATGGTGTCTTATAGTGCAAAATTATGATTATTCAATTGAGCATCATTCGAACAAAAAAATGGAACGTGGATGCTTTAAGTCGCATCCAAAATATTTTAGTATTGGAACGTAATTAATTAGAGCAAACATTGGCTCTAAAACAAAATACTTGAGCCTAACATTATTAAAGTTAGGCAAAAGTTAAACATGTCTGAGTTACCTCTATATGAGTTACATAATGGCTTAGATTATAGAAAATCTTCTCAAAATAAACTACTTTTTGTTGTGCCATTTGATATGCAATATGCTATATTTTATCAGTATCATAATGGTATGGGTCATTTAGGTATTGAAAATTGTGCAAACCTAATTTCTAGAACTTATTTTAATCCAAGTCGTAAAAGTAAACTTAACACATTTCAAATTGTCTACAGTGTGTCCAATTTAACCCAAAATTTGGATTAAAAGAAGGATATTTAAATCCAATTCCGAAAGGGAATGTTTCTTTTGAAATGATCCATATAGATCATTATGGTCCTATAAACAAAACAAAATATAAACATAAATATATTTTTAAAGAGGTTGAGGGATTGATTAAATTTGTAAAATTGTATCCTTATAAATCTACTAACTCAGAAGAAGTCATAAAATATTTGAAGTCTTATTTCTTCTCTTATTTATATATTCTTATAGTCGTTTAAAGATTATAATTACTGATAGAGGAAGTTGTTTTATGTCACAGTTATTTAAACATTTTTGTTCAGATAATAATGTTATTCATACTCTTATTGCATCAGGAGCCCCACGGGCTAATGGTCAAATTGAACGTATTAATAGAACCTTAACACCAATGTTAGCTAAATTAAAAGATAAGAGGTCAGAAAGTTGGGACAATTTGCTACCAGAAATTGAGTTTTATATAAATAATTCAATATATTGCACTACTAAGGAAACTCCTTCAATTTTATTATTTGGTCGAGCCCAAAGAGGAAAAATACCCGATAGTTTAAGTGAAATTTTGAATAGTTTGCAAGAAGACTATTCGTTAGACAAGAATGAGAATTTAGAGAAAATGTATTTGAATAAGATTAGGGATCAAGCGTCTAAAGAAATTGAAAGAAAACAAGGTGAGAGTAAAAAGTATTATGACAGTTGTCAAAAAGCTCCTTATAGTTACAAAGTAGGTGAATACATTATTTCGCGCGTGATTCGGTTGTTATTCTTTTAATGCTGACCTTATGAAGGGATTTTTGATGATGTGAACTGTTTACTGAACCTTTTAAATTTGTTGTATGGTTAGTTTCAACCCTGAGAAAATCCAGGAAGTGTTGTTTGTTCTTGGATTGTAGTATCTTTTGTGCTAAGTGTAAACAAAACGGACCTAATTTCTGTTTCTATTCTTCTATTTATCACCAGCTGCCGCTGATCAGCTGTCTTAGGGCGTTCCGTCTATCTATCGTAAATTGACTGCACATCTCAAGTCAGCACACCTATTGAATAGCAACAGTGTAGAAGGCTTAACGAATATTTTATTTTTCCCGGCGAGTAGCTTTATTACCAGAATAAATTAACAAACGAAAATTGCCATATTATGAATGTTTTGTGACGTCATAATTTACCTAATATTTGTTTTGTCGTGTATCTCGCGTCTAAAGCTAGTTCTCTCTGAACTGAGTAGGGGTGAATTGCTTTCAATATAAATGGCGGATTTTTGCATTAATAATTTTGATATTTTGAATACTGAGGGTGCATTTTATTTTATTAATATTGATGATATCCAGTTAAATAGAAGAAATATTAAAAACAGGATTACAGAATAAGTTTTCTAGTATCGTCAAGAATGGTTCATCAACATCAATTCAAATGTAAGAATAAAAAGTTTAGCAACTACATCTGCATCGTTTGCCATTCTGTAGTACATCCGTCATGTTGGGAACGACACAGCGGTTGGTAGGTCGTGGAAGGCTATGAAATATATTGCTCCAATGAATGTATGGATTCCGCCTTGGGAGATGAATTACTGGTAGAATAGAATAGAAATATATTACACCACGTTACTTTACATACAGTTTGGAGCAAGTCAAAAAATTTTACAAAGGTCTAATATAAAAATGTACAAAACAGCATTTAACACAATTAAAACAAACCAATACAATTTTTTTTTCTTTTTTTTTTTATTCATAAGTCAGTGCCTGCAACAAGGTGGCAAACAAAAAAAAATGTTTTAAAAGAAAAAATATGGAAAGAAAAATAAAACCATTTTAACCAAGAGGAGTACTGAGGTACTTGTCAATTGAGTAAAAGCAGCGGTTTTAATATGTGATTTTTTACTCTATTTTTAAATTAAAGTTTGCAAAAATTTCTCACCGATATAGGTATATGATTGAATAATTTTAAGTCAAGGGAGTTTCGTTCAGACATTCTCAGTCTATTCCGTGGCAGTTTAATTAAATATGCAGATCTTGTGTTATGATCATGATTTTCCGAATGTAGTGTCAATAAACCTGAATTGGAATGTATTTCCAATAGCATATAATAGATATAGATTGAAGGCAAAGGCATAATCTTAAGATCTTTAAAGTAGGGTTGACAGTGATCCCTAAATCCGGCATTAGCCAATAGTCTGATAGTTTTTTTCTACAAGGGAAAAATTGTAATTGTGTCAACTGCATTTCCCCATAGAATTACTCCATATGTGATGTTACTATGAAACAGTGCAAAATAAACGATTTTAAGTACATTTGGGTTAACAAAATGCTTTACTTGTCTTAAAACAAACAAAGATGAAGACAGCTTACCACTCAAGGTTTCAATATGTGGGGACCAAGACAAAATATCATCTAAAACTATTCCCAGTAGTTTACAAGTTTTACCTGAGGTAAGCCTATTATTGCTACTTACAATAAGAATTTCTGTTTTGGATGGGTTTAGTTTTAATTTATTAGCAAGAAACCATCTTTCGCCTCCTTCAAGGATATGCCTGCAAGATTCCAGAGAACAAAAGTTGACATGTAAGAACATAGATCGTTGATATAGACAATAAAAAACACAGGTCCTAAGACAGAACCCTGGGGCACTCCATGAGTTATGGACCTGGGGGCTGAAACTGGAGCATTGACAGTTACACATTGTAGTCTCCCAGAAAGGTAGGACCTAAAAAGATCCAAAGCCACCCCTCTTATTCCAAAGTACATCATTTTATCCAGGAGTAATTGTCAATCAGCTTATCACCTTTTTTAAGCATTGGTGAAATTTTAAATGCACTGGGAAAAATTCCCTCAGAAAAACACTTATGTATCAGCCTGGTAAGGGGACCAACTAAAATATCCAATGTTTCAAGTAGCATACGTCTATTTAAATTATAAAAATCAGTAGTATTGGATTGCTTTAAATTTCTGACAACATCAAAAATTTCAGTTTCAGTAGTTGGATATACTCATTTATTTCATGTTAATTACACAAAAGGTTTACACACGTCAAAATATAAATTCAAAACTAGTCTTACTTGTTGAAATGTTTAAAAAGTTACTAAATATACGCATTATACTAGCTAAGATTATAAATATTGAATTATTAACAAATACTAAGTTAAAAACAAATACTAATTTACCACAAGAATGGCCCTAACACTGAATGACATTAAACAACAGTAATAAAGTAATTAAAATAATAGCCTAAACATTATACAGTTCAAACAAACAAACACAGATTTTAAAATCTGAATGTTAAAAATTCGTGGAATGAATAGAAAGAATGCTTGATTTAAATGTTTTTAACTTTCCTGTGGAATTCATTTTCTGGTAAAACATTAAAGAACTTAATTGCTCAATATCCAGGCCCATCTTGACAACTTCAGACGTCAGACGAGAGGCACCAGATTTCCTCTTCCACTGGTATTATGATGGTGTACTTGTTTGTGGGTTTGAGTGTCCCCAGGCCAATATCGCGTATGAAATATGTGAGTGAAAAATAGGAAAATATGCCTTCTTAAAATTTCTATAGAGGTTCAACCCACAAGATTTCTTAAAGCAAATAACCCTTGCGCTAGTTTTTTGGCGACTTCGCTGGTATGGACATTCCATTGTAATGTTGGATCAAGAGTTACTCTCAGAAATTTCGCCTTCTCAGCAGAGTCAACACACCCCTCACGGTCACACAATGAAAATATCATTCGCTTCGTTTTGTTTGTATTAAGAAGCAGCTTATTTGTGCAAAACCAGAGTTCGGTCCTCGCCTGTACAGCCACAGACCCATCCCGCGCGCTTACTAGTGTATCCCCAGTAAAGGAGATAGTGGTGTCATCAGCAAAGAGAGTGTAGTATGGAGTACAGTGTACTGTATCCTCTATTAATGGTAAGTCATTGTTGTATATTAGAAATAGGATTGGGCCCAGAATTGAGCCTTGTGGGACACCAATGCTCACCCCTCTCCGCCGAAGCCACCCCACCATGCCTCACAGTCTGATATCTGTTGTCGAGATATGAGCCTATGAGGCTGATGCTACCTCCACTAAAATTGTAAGCATGAAGCTTTTGCAGGAGGATGCCATAGCTGACACAGTCAAATGTCTTGCTCAAATCACGCAGAAGAGCCGCAGTGTACTGCTTCCATAATGACTGAGATTAAGTCCAGAATACCCAAAACAGTGCTTTTACCCTGCCAAAAATCAAATTGATACTTTGAAAATAAACCATAGTTTTCAAAAAAAATGTGTTAGTTTTAAGGCCATGCATTTTTCAAATATTTTTGATATTATCGGTAGGAGTGATATTGGCCTATAATTTTCAGGAAGATCAGGGTTTCCTTTTTTAAAGATTGGTATCACTATGGCTTTTTTCAGCACATCAGGGAATATGTTGTGTTTAAAGCAGTTGTTTATTAATTTAGTTAGAGGTATCAGTATAACATTCTTTATAGCTTTAATTAATTTTATATTTAGACCAAAATTATCCTTACTGTTTTTATTTTTCATGCTGTTCATTACATCACGGACATCATTAAATGTAACATCTGAAAATGAACATTTATTAATTGGAACAACTGAGTGCAAATAGTCAATGGGATTTATGTTACTATCTGGGATATTCTGCGCTATGCTGTCAGCAATGTTAGAAAAAAAGTTGTTAAAATAATCAGGTGTCAATTAAGTGACTGGTGATAAAACCTGTGTTTTACCTCTATGCCCATTTATGATGTTCCAGATGGTTTTGGTTGGGTTACTATTTTAGCCTCCCTAAAATTCTTATACAGCATTCTATATCTCTTACATTCCCACACATTCATACTGCCTGTTTAAGTCTCTTAGAGTATTCACCTGTTCACTCATAGCTCTCAATTCTTCACCAAATCATGTGATATTATTGGCCTGCTCAGATCTTACCTTAAAAGTTCTCTCTGGGAATAAGTTGAGGTAGGCCTGTTCTAAAATTTGAATGAATTTATTACATTGCTGGTTGAAATCAAGAATGCCCGAAGTCACAAATTCCCAAGATTCAACATCTAAACTGTTGTGAAATGCAAACAGGCCCCTTTGCGTAATAGGTCTGCGTACTTTTTTACCATAAATAAAATTAGGTGCTTGGAGAAACAGAAATTGGACAATTTGTCCTTTATGATCAGACATCTAGTCTCAACCATTCCAGAACCACAAACCTCCAGTCCCGAGCTCACAAACACATTATCCAGACAGGAATCCCCCCGAGTAGTCTCATCTATTGTCTGCTCTAGACCATAGCTGTCTATTAGGTCACATAGGTGTGCCGTGGGAGCATCCGTTGTGTTAAATCGAACATTAAAGTCTCCGGCTATTATAACCTTCTTGTTTCAGTCAGTATACCCTCTAATGATGCCAAAAAGGTGTCAAAGTGGCCTGAAGGTGACCTGTAAAGAACTAAAATATAAATATTAAAATTTACACAATGAATAAAACAATACTCAATACATTTATCAACATTCAAGTTAAGATCTAGGTCTAAAATATCAAAATCTAAAATATGTTTAACAAAAACTGCTGTGCCACCAAGTGCTGCCTTGAGGACAAACTTGCCAGCTTGTACCCCTGAATTTGCAGAATCTCCATTTCATCCTTTGTCAGCCAGTGTTCTGACAGGCAGACAATGTCAACATTCCTATCAGCAATAAATGCTTCAAGTTCATCTACCTTTTTCCTGAGCGACCTAACATTAATATGGAGAACTTTTAGTTTTTTCGCTGGTTCTGTGCCTTTCCCTGGCGCTATAGGTTCTGAAAATGGTTTACTATAACTCCCTTCGGCCACAGGTCTGGACACAAGTATTTCTCTGCCTCTTCACTTGGCACAGAAGGTATAGAAACAAACTAGAAGTAGACGCATTATTTTTGTTCAGGAGGCCTGATGCCTTCTGTGTAATATAAGGTAATGTTTTGATTTCGATTTGTTATTGGAGTTCAACAAAAAAGTTTCATAGGCATTCTTTTTAGCCAATTTAATGGAATTAAGGTAATCATATTTTAGGGACTTATAAGTTGACCAAGGAAGGGATCATCCTTGAAATTACAAACATCCTTAATTGTAGCCAAAATATCCCGCTTTCTTCTAAACTCGGCATTGAACCAGGCTACTGGTGGCCTTGTATTGCAACAATTTACCGTTGGAAAACATTGCTCAACCAATGAATTGTACTTTTGTACCAAAAATGAGGCCAAGTATTCAACATTAAGATGTGGTGCATAAAAAGTGCTCCCAATCTACATGGCTTAAGAGAACTTTTAGTTTATTTAAACCTAGTTGAGTAATTGGTCGGCTCAAAACAGCAATCCTACTATTTTGATTGTGTTTCAATAAAATATATTTACCTAAATGGTCTGCCAGGCAGCGTCATAGACACCCGTAACTAAGCTGTCAGATTCATTATTTGTAAGGATATTGTCTATACAAGAAGTAGATGAAGATGTAATACGAGTAAAATCTGAAATGCATATTTGTAAACCAAAAGAATCTATCAAACTTTTAAGAGTTGAGAGTGTTGATGATCTAGATCTAAAATTTATATTAAAATGTACAATAATTATCCTAGATTTACTGGCATTGGTCAAGCTTAAAAGTAGTCTTTCAAAGTTATTTAAAAACACTGAAGGGTCGCCAACACAAGATCAATATAAAGCCACAATAATAGAATTACATTTAGGAACACCTGATTGCACAGAATTCTGAATCCAATTCTTTGATGACTGATAAAATATTTTCTCTAACAAAGATACATACTCCTCCATGTATTCAAGTTTCTAGAGAAAGAGCTTGCAAGATAAAAATCCCTCAAATTAATTTACTTTAAATTTGCTTCCGTGAGCCAATGCTCTGAAACACAAAATATATCAAATTTCAAAAAACAAGTTTAAGATATCCACTTTGCTGTTAAGACATTGTATGCTAACATGAAACAGCTTAATATAATGTTTTTCATTTAAAAGTTTAGCAAGACATGGTTCGGTGTTCAGAGTGCTCCAGTCTTGGTTGCTAACGGCCTATCTAGATTTGCTTCCCTTATGGTTGTCTTAAAGGAGTAGTAATTGGGAAACCTCGACTTCATCGCTTAACAAATGACCTCAGGGAAAATTGGCTGCAAGTAGGCCTTTAACGAGTCGCTAGTTGTTTCGGGGTGCAATTTATAAATATGCAAAAATGATAACGTGTCCATTGCCCTTAAACTGCATTTCTCCTGGATATTACCACTGCCAACTATTGTATTTCCAGATTGTTTATTCCGTTTTCTCGTGACGACCTGAAATCCCTTGTCTGGGTCATCTTCAAGCTTTATTACTTCCTGTCATTTTAAGACAGTTTTTGTCTTCAAAATAGCTGCTGATACCTTATCTGCTGTAATATTATTATTGTTAGGAATTTGAATTTTTGTTTTTGAAGTCGAATTTGACTCTGACGTTAATGACGGGTTTAAGTATTTTTCGGTGAACTTAGCGCGGTTTATCAAATATGTTGCCGTGCTACTGTTAGTAGCTTTCTCCTTGATTTGACAATAAACATAAAATGAATATAAATTAAATAGGCGAATCTCTACTATCGACATTCTAATAAGGAACCTTTGAGAAAATATGCTATTGAGGTTTTAAAACTTTAACAATTCCTCAATAATGAAAACAAAATTTATTTAGTTCATTTGAAGACTATATTTAAAAATCACATTCTGTGACCTGCGAACTAACCATAGACTTTCTCAATACTGGGTATTGGAAATTATAAGAATATTATTAAATTATTATTAAATCAAATGCAGAATATTTATTATAATGAAGAAACAATGCCTCTATGTTCTAATTAAATGGCTTCTTTTGTCAGTACAGAAAATCTTTACATCTTAATATAAAGATATCAAAAGATTAAGCAAATATAAAGTACATGTAATTCGTTATAGGAAATTGCTGGAGAAAAAGAAGCAGAAGAAGAGTCAGATGAAGAAGAAAATGTTCACAACCTGTATGAAGAAGCTTCTATGCCTATAGAGAAAGTCATAGAAAAATATACAAATTTAGTAAACCCAACACTAAAAAATTTGAAGAAAGGAGATAAGATACCAAGGTCACCTATGATTTCAGCAAAAAAAGATAGTTCTGTAAGTATGCTTACCCGTTTTTACAAATTTAGTTGCACCATAATATCAAAAAAAAACCTTTATAAAAGTCCTACTACCCAAAAAGTGTCAAATAGTTATAAACATGATTTTTTTTTAAAGAACATGAGGTTTTATAACAGAAAAATATTGAACACTTTATACTTTTTGGGATAAAACCTTGTCTTTTTTTTAACGTTTTAGAATATTTAAAAACTATTTAGTTTGATGTAAACTCTGTTTAAATCCTTGAACCAAAATGTGTTTTAATACTGTTTTGTGATAAATGATTGGTAGGTAAAATGTATATATATATATATATATATATATATATATATATATATATATATATTCATAGTTATAATATGTACAATGTGTTCAAAAAAGTATGCAAAATACGGGAAACGTTTTTATTATTTCTCAGAAAATTTTATTCTTAATAATAGCTGATGATTGAAAGAAAAAACTGTTTAGACAGTATTAAACATTAGGTCAGATACTGGGTGTTAAAAATATAAAAAAAGTGGATTTTAAAGTATGAAAATGACAGGAGCCTTAAAGGCCATATAAAATCGTAAAAAAAAGCTAACATTTTTTCATATTAGTTATAATTAAGGAGATATTTAGATTGAAAATCAAAAAAAGGTGTTTGACCTGAAATATTTGGCCACAGTTAAGTCCAAATTTGATATTTCGATTTAATTTAGTAATGAAACACAAAACACTTTTAATTATGTTATTTTAATGTAGTGTTGCCGTTAATAATGAAAAATGATATCCAGCAAGCTGCTTGCTTCTTTTATTTTGCATATTTTGTTGTGTCGTCGATTTAACGTGTTTTATGAGTTTTTGGAAATTTTATTTGTGTAGAATAGACTGTTCAAAGTTATTTTAAAGTTGGTGACTTGTGCAAATAAAAAAAACTTTAAAAAGCCTTAAATAGGGGAAATATTGCAAACAAAACATAAACTGGTTTTTGAAGGTCAACAATTGAAATTATTGCCAATTTTTGACATTATTGGTAGGAATTCAGAGAAAAGTCGTGACGTCCTAGTCTTCTCAAGTTTGAATTTTGTAACATGTGTTTGTCCTTGTCCTTTTGTTTTATGACTTTGCTGCAAGGCAATCGCCAGATTGCTCTCCGTCTGGGGCTTATTCAGAGCTGTGGCGACCCTCCCAGATTATTTACACCTTATTCCAGTTTGAAGACGTTATCGGTAGGATGTCCGGATGGCAAGCTCTAAGCTCCCGGAACACCCCGAATCTTTCAAATACTTTTTAATTTTTCCTCTTTTAACTTTTGAAATGCATCTTAGCTTCCAGTAGGTGTCCCTTGAGAGTACTACTGGTATCACGAGATGACCTTTTCTTTCAAGCTATCCCCTTATCCCCTCCCACTCCCGCCACATAGCGGACATTACGCTAATATTCTATGTAGAACTGCGGAAGACAAACGGGATAGAATGCAGGAACAACTAGGCCTCACACGTTCACAGCGTCTGCTCCCTTTCTAGCGGGTTAGTTTCCACACTGAGCCATTGAGTCTCCCGCTTCCCCCCGAAATAAAGCAGCAAAACCGAACACGTGGAACCACTTATGTTAAAAACACAGAGGTCTGCCTTCGACGAGACGAACCGGAAGACTGAACATATGTGTTTGTTTTAAGGAGCAGCAGAATTTTTTATATAACCTCAAAGTGTCCAAGTGTTTTAAATATGATTCTATTTGTAGTCAAAAAGAAGATAAAAGCACGCTATTTGGCTATGCGTGCGATTTGTGCCGTGCATACGCAATAATTGCAATGGCCTCAGAACTCTGGGTAGTTTCATCACAGTCTTGAACATTGTTCTATAGGTGCCTGGATTATAAAGATTGCTTGAAACAGGTGCCCAGACTAATAAAGAAAATCGCTTTACTAGAATCTGAGGTAAAAACATTTAGGTACAATATTGTTGATGACTGGAAAACATGGTCGTCTGAACTTGAAAGGATTAGAAGCCCAGTTTGAGTGAAGGTGACTGATTAAGAGGAATCTAGCTAATCCATTAATTGTCCATTGAAACATCTGACAATACCACTGAGTATGCTAATTTGCTGGTTGACTCTTTGCAAAAATGAACTAAGAGATGAGCTAAAGTTTCAGGCTGAGTTTGTTGTATGGCAAATGCATCAAGTGGCTGATTCCATATGGTCTGCAAATAAAGACCTAGTTTAATCTTTGACAAAATTGACAGGTTACAATTCTTATAAGCCTTCACAAATCTTTTCTGAGCAAACTGCTGATTCTATTAGAGAGGCACTGGCTGTTACAAATATAAATTCAACAACAGTAGGAGCAGTGCATAAATCTGCCAAACTAAAAAGTGGTAAAAACAGGTAGTAACAAGAGCAGCACTAAGTTGACTACTGCTCCGAAGCATTCTTGGTTTTACGTTGGCAATCTGGATGCAGGGTCTTCTGTTGAACTTCTGACTGAACATTTGAGAGTTAATACTATATCTATCCTTTCATGTGGAAAAAGCTGATACTTGTTAATGTCTATATACCTCCATTTTCGACGTCTATGAAAGTTATTGTGCATCAGTTTCGTTTGTTCTACAGGATTACATGTGTGATGTTAGATTAATGATAATTATGGGGCTACCCCTCAGGGTGCCGTTACACAGCAAGTAGCTTGTTTATCATATTGTATGGCTTTTTTAATATAAATCAAATAAACTGTTGCAAATATCAAAGGGCAAATTTGATTTTTAGCCGCTTAAGAGCATGTGTTTCTGCAGATTATTTGATTGTCATTCTCATCAACCTGCATTAAGGATCAGTCTTAGTATAGAGTTATGTAACAATGATGTTATGCTGTATTACTATGAATATTTTAGGTTTGCTAACTCTATTAATATAAACTTGTTTTTTTGATATATCAGCTGCAGTTGACAAAGTAGAACATTACACCTATCTTTACTAAAAAGTTTAGCTAGTGGTTTAGCAATGATTTGAAATACCACAATACAGAAGAAAATTGCTATAAACATTTTAAATAAACATTTCATAATTACATATTCTCTGACTTAAGAATTTTGGCTCAGCAACTCTTATATAAATGCACTTGACAATTAAATTCATTCAAGAAAAGAATTTTTGAAATATGGTCACTCCAGAAAGGATAACCTTGATTACTCTAAATGCATGATTTATGAAGAACAGAAAAGTGAATCTCCAACAGAAATACTGAATTTCTGTGTGTATGTGGATCATAGTGACAGAAATTTAGAATTCAGTTTAAAATTTATTTATCCTATTGGTGTGCACTTGACTTCCTGTGGTGTTAATGTGCTGAAGGTGTATAACTGAATTAGCAATTTGGATTCTAGTTTGGGATGTAGATTAGATGATCAGCGATTAATTTTGTAAAAAATGTTAAATTCGTTTTCTCTAACGACCTGTGCAAATTATTCAACTTATAATTAACAAATGGTGTTATTCCAAATACATTAAAGGTGAGCTATATTACACCTACATTTAAAGGAAGTCATCGAGCATATATCTCAAGTTACCATCCAATTAGCAAAGTGTCAATTATCCCAAAAATATTTGAAATAATTGTTACTGTAAAGATTTCTCCCGACTTCCTGAACATTCTTTCATTAGCCCAACATGATTTCATTAGTGGTATAATGACACTAACCAACCTTTTAGTTTAACAACATAATGTTTTGACAGCAGTCGAAAACCAGATGGACTCTAATCTAAAGCATTTGATAAACTTTACATTACAATTTTGTTAAAGAAGTTGGAAGCATTGGTGGAAGTTTGTTACTGTGGTTTGGAGATTTTTTGAGAAGCCAGGTTCAGTATGTGGAAGTAAGGTTTTATCTCCCCTGTTGGTATCTCAAGGCGGCCATCTATGACTATTATCAATTTCATTTACTACAATGATAAGTTATTGTACGCTAATGACCTGAAATTGTTTAGGTCTATTAAATCATTGACAAATTGTAAAAAATTACAAGAAGATCTAAACATTTTTTTTTGGTGTGAATGTAATGATTTAAATGCGTATGACATCTTGCAGTTTCAGCAAAAAATTCTCTATTTTGGTAATATTTCACAGTAAATATGCTTTCCTTGTGGGATAATCGTTCCATGATAAACAAGATAACTAAAGTCTTTTTAAATTTCATTTACGCCCCGTTAAAACAATCCCCCTCGCCTGACAACAACTCGAGCGGTAAATTCTCGCGCTCCTATTGTTGAATCTGTCATTAATCATTGGACGCGGCGTGCAACTATTTTTACCAGGGTCGAATTCAGTTTTCGCCACTCTTCACTGTGATCTTACTGCTTGCGGCTAATTACAAAGTTTCTAACGAAGTATTTACGGTGGAGGATATATTTTAGTTATGTTTATGTACATTTGATTGACTACTCTTTTAGTGCTTACGTACTGCGTGACTTTATTAATACTGTTTGTCCTTCTCAGGGTCGGCCGGGCCGTACCAGAAAATATACGGGGAAAATTCTCTTTTTAAAAAAGTAAATATTTTTCAAAAATAATTTTGCAAAAAACGCACAAAACCAGAATGTAGTTTATTATTACCTGGGCACATAGCAAAATAGGTAATTTAAATTAATTTGATAGTTCTTTAAATTAGTAATGACCAATGATGGTTAATATTATATTAGTAATTTTCACTCCATGTTTCATGTTTAAATGTGGTGACGAAATAAGTGCAAGTGAATATTTTAGAATATCATTTGCAATTTGTTTTATAAGTCGGCCGGCCGTATCGTGTGGTTCTTGCTGGACAATATACTTTTTTGGTTGTGTATGTAGCTTTGACTTTGGCATCTATTTTATTTTCCTCTTAAGGCAAGATACATTAAAATATCAAAAAAATAAATTGAAGAAATAAACGGGACTAGTATTTGACCATATTTGGACGCGCACCAATTAACACCACATTCGCCTCAAGGGCTATTTTAGGAAACCTTTTTGGGGGGGGGGCTTTTAATTAAAAAAAAGTTTGGTAATATATTTTATTATAAATAGTATGAGAACAACATATATAGCCATATTTTTTTACCATACTTGTGGCGTAAGTGAAAAAAAAACAGCCTTTAATAAATAGTTATAGAACAACGTCCAATTTTTTCCCTGCAGCAAATTTATTAATAACATTGTTTATATTTACATCAATACTCTATATATGGATATGCGAGAGACCCAATCCAACAAGTCGCTTTTGTGCTATAGTGTTTTCTAGCGAGGTTTTTAATCGTAATTTTTACATAAAAATATGTAAATTACACGTGATGTTTGACAGGAGTGGGGGAGGAGGGGTAATTACCTCATTACCCCCTCACCGTAAAACCGCCCTTGATTGGCCTTGACCTCGGCCGACCCTAAATTTTAGAGTACGAGCCGTCACTGCTGTTTATACCTTTCGAGAAAGCTGGAAAAAATATATACAATGGCGTCTAGAAATGATAATATTCAAAAATGGTTAAAAGAGAAAAAAATCGGTAAATCTCCTTTACCCGGAGCTTTCCTCGTTATGAATCTTTCCTTTTATTAGGAATAGTGAAGTGTGACTGGATTTAGTTCAGTACATAGTCATTTACTATTCTTTTTTGCTAACACGTATACTGTTTTTTCAAAAAGTTTTATTGGGCGCCATTTTGTTCCATCATATTTGATTCCTATCAATATTTTACCAGTTTCTACCTATGCCACACTGTATTTTTGGGCATAATTTAATGTTAATTTCGTACCAGTTTATGCCTATGTTGCATTTAAGTGCAAATGATTATGGTTTTTTTACATTGATTTAAAAAAAAATATTTGCTCACCATCTTGAATTTGTACCACAACTTTACCAGTTTATCTCTAGATCACACTTAATTCTTGCACAAAATTTGTAATTAATCTAATAAGTAGTTTTTCAGGTTGATTTTTTAAATATTTTATTAGGCCTCCATTTCGTTTTGCCAACACCAAAATATGATCAGTTCATTCCTAAGTGACACTTGATTTTTGTGCAAAATTTCAGATAAATCGGATAAGTAGTTTTAATATTTTGTTTTTAACATTTCACTAGATCGTCACACTGTTTCGCCATATTGGATGTTTACCAAAATGTTACGAGATCGTCCTCATATTACTCTTAATTTTTGGTCAAAATTTGATGTCTATCGGGTAAGTAGTTTTTTAGCCATGCCGCGAACAGACAGACATACTGACAGATCGACGGAACTGAGAAAATATGTTTTTGGCGTCTAGGACCCTAAAACGTGAAGATCTGTAAAAACCTGACAGGCTGACTTTTCCACGTTTCACTAGACGGCCATCTTGTTCCGGCATATTCAATTTTTAACAAAATATTACCGGGTCATCCACAAATGAATCTTAATTTTTGACTAAAATTTGTAGTCAAGCTAATAAGTAGTTGACGAACTGACAGTTAGACCTTTCGGATAGACTGTACTGATAGAACCTATTTTTTTGAGCGCCATGTTGTTCCATCATTTTAAATTAGTACCACAATTTTACTTGTTCATCTCCAAACCGCAAGTAGTTATTTTTGAAATCACTCCACTAAGTAGTTTTTCAGGCTGAATTTTGAAATTTTACCAGTTGATTCCTAGATATTTTATGTTTGTCCAAAATTTGAGGTGAATTGGATAAGTAGTTTTTTTAGTAATTTCATTAGGTCACCATTTTATTTTGCCATATAGGATTTTTATCAAAATGTTACCAAGTCATCCCCATATGACCTTTTTTAGCTATGCCGCGAACAGACAGACCGACGAAATTGAGAAAACATGTTTTTCGGCATATAGCGTGTCTAAAACGTAAATCGCGGAGGGTGATTTTTCCTTTTTACAAGGGAAATTAAAATTAATTTCGATAACTAAATGCTCAAAATACAAGTCCTGGATCTCGTAAAGTAGCATAAAATGCAATATGATAAGTATGTAATAATGTGTGTATTTTGAGTAAACTCAGTTTAAGCCGCCCACCTATATTTTAATCTACAATGTGGCGATAAAACCTGGGAGACCCTGTATCATTAATTCTAAAAAGTATAGATACAGAACATGTTTATTATACAATGTGCATAATAGAATAATAAAAAATTGCTATAAACGCAAAGTTTTGTTTACACATATCGCTAGGGCAAAACTGTCAATTAATACTGATATAAATAGCAGCCGATTTAAATCAGAATGTCAAATTTGGTACACCATTTATAATAAATTAAGAAAAAAACGTTTTACCTATCTTTTAATTATGATTTTTTTGTGGCCTTTCAAACCGCCGTCACAGAAATTTTAAATATTTAGTTTCTGCAATTCATTTTTGAATACCCGGTATATCTGATCTGTAGTTTAATACTGTCAAAACTATTTTTTCCCTTAGGCACCAACTTTTATCAAAACTAAAATTTTCTAGGAAAAATAATAAAAAAGTTCCCCATACGTTTCATACTTTTTTGAACCCATATATATAATTGGAATGTTAAGTATTTCAGTTTTTTTTGTAGAGGAATTTTGTAGGATAAAGCTGATGTTAATAATTTTATTTTGGCATGTTTTGAGAATAGAAAGAGCATTGCCATGACAGCCTCTCCAAACCACAATACAATAACGCAATACCGATTCGACCAAGGATAAATAAACTAAATAGTAGCTTCTTACTTTAAACATAAAAGTTTTTATTACTCTTTTTATATGTGAGTTAAAAGTATTTTAAAAAAAAATTAATAAGACTCCTTAACTCCGTTTGCAGAAATACAATTTTCCCAGTAGTGTGAATTTAAATAATTATTTAGGTAGAAAAAATTCACTTTTTTAATCGTTTTTGCATTGTTCTTTTTTCTTTTATTTATTTCAATATTTAGAGACAATCCTTTTAGATAATGATCAGTTATATCAGTATGCATGATATAGGATTGAGAGTATTTAATGTAGTTTTGTTCTTTAAGAAATATGTGGTTTATATATAGGCTATGGCTTCGATCTTTAACGCGCGTTACTTCTTTTAAACACCTAAACACTATTTTCATTTATTCATATAATCATTAGTAGTGGGATCGGCAGGCGAGAATATATTTAGGTTCGTCTCACCTATATTTCAGTAGGGATTCTAAACATTTTGGTAAATCGGTTAAAAATAAATGTTGTTTGTTGTCGTTTACCAAGCATAAATTAATATTATGAATAGAGATTTGTTATAAATGTTTGACGGTCATAGGTTGCCTCAGCGACAAGCACAAGTTGTGAGAGAGCAGGTAGTTCCAAAGACATCCAAGAAGAAAGTACTAGTGCCGACAAAACAGAAGATTCCGAAAACGGTAGCAGGAAAATCGAAGATGTCAGTAGTTCTACAACAAGTGAAATAAATGGTGATATGAAAAAAGAAGGTAATTCTAAAATTCTGTAAATAGACAAATATATATGATTTTCCCAATTTAGTACTGAACATCAAAGTTTTTTCTATTGTGACCCTTTTTTCAAAGAAAATGCATGCTAATAAATGCTAGTTATCTGTATTTATAGTCTTTATTTTTTTGGGTTTAGTTTATTTAACTTTTTTATTATTGTGTAATAAATACAATTACTAAGCTTTTATATTTTTATAGAAAACGTGAAACATTCGGTAGAAACTAAACCAGCCTCCAATGGGTCTATTCCAGTTATAAAAATTACCAATGCAGATATTTCCGATTCTAAGGAGGCAGAATGCATAGAAAATGAAGTTAATGAGACCAAACATAAGAAAGAAACAGTTATACAAAATGGGGATATTGCATCTGATAAAATTGAACAAGAAAATAAAGATACTGTTAGTAGTTCGGTGGATGGAGAAGTAGTTATTAATAAAGGAAAAGGTAATGAAAAAGAATTGGTCAAGAAAAATATATTTTAAAATGATTTTTTAAGTACAAGGGATCTTAGAATGACAAGCTTGTTCTTTGTTTTTGGATATAATTGCCTAAATTGACATTGTCACATCTAAAAGCAATACAGCTTGGGTATTGGTCAATCTTTTATATCTCTTTGTAAATGTTCACTTTATAAAACCACTCATTACAAATTATTGTGCTAGTTTTTTTTGTTAATTAAAGGTGTTAATATTGTTAGTAGAGACTTTTAAATCTGATTTACTGTAAAACTTTCTTTGCCTTCAGAAGTAGTAGAAATGTTATACTGATTTATTATTATTATTATTAAAAAATTAATGTAGTTTTCCATTAAAAATAAAAAAGTTAATCTTTGCAAAAAAATTGAGAAATGTAACAGCACTATTAGCTTCTCTGGTTGAACTTGTTTTATGAAAATTAGGATTGAGAAAACATGGATAGGTTGATAAAAGATTAGAGCACACTTTAATTATAAGTGGGAATTGTATGAAAAAAAACTTCCAAGGGGATATATGTGAAAATTAACAATTTAGATGAAAAAAGGATACAGTATTAATAAAAATATTTAATACTTATATAAATTATTCTTTTTTATGTTTTTGATTTTTCGTATCGCATTATTTTTTCAAAAACAAACGTTTACAAAGGTAAACTCGTTACACATTACTTATACTAATAAAATAAATACTTAAATTTACTTATTGACAGAAAAAAAATATCACTAAATTTTTTTGTGTTTTAACTAATGTCTTCCTCTCCTACCTATAATTGAAAATAGTTTTCTTTTATGTATTAATTGTTAATTTTATCATTTTTGTTTAATTTACAATTCGTAAATTTCTTATTAATGTGTAGGAACAAAAAAACAAAACCTAAAAAAATCAACACAACATAAGAAATTAAAATTTCTCTTAATTCAATATAAGTATTATTTTTTCTTTTATTAATATTAGGTAAATCTCCTATGAAAAAAGCTCAAAAAACTCCCAAAACAAGGCCTAAAAGAAATGCAACACAGCTTTATAAGAAATTGTTAACCTTTCAAGAAGAAAGTGATGAAGATACAGAAGATGAAGAGGATAAAACGTTTGTGGGACCTGGAGGTAATAACAAATAAAACATGCTTAGGTTATAGGAAATGTTTAAATGATTAAAAAATGTTATAAAGTTTATGACTATAACTGTTACTGAGGTCCAACAGCTATACTTAATCTGTATAGAGAAAATTTTACAATAACGCTTCTTACATATAAATCTAGTTGGTGTCAAACGAACGAAAAATGTAAATAGACATTCTATTTGATGTATTGACCTTAACTAGGTGTTAGTTGGTTACCGACTTCATAAAGTCAAAGTTCCAAGATAGAATAAAATATTATTTTTTACTTTTCACTGTTTTTATTTTTTATAGAATTTTTTTTGCAGCTATAAAACGGTCGTAAGGCTAAAGCAAGTTCCTTCAATAGTGTTGCATTTTGAAATGTTTCTTGACCCACATCGTGAAAATCGGAAAATAAATAAAATAATAACTAAAAAAATATAATATATATATATATATATATATATATATATATATATATATATATATATATATATATATATATATATAGGTTTTTGATTTGAAGTATTATTATAGTGTCCCTTCATATTAAACGGGAAGTGGTATTTGATCCTAAAATAGTTTTCATTGCTACATTAAATCTCAACAAATTATCTTAAAGGATAAAAAATGATTGTCTGGTTTCTGTGATCATTGTCACCCAGTATATTTAAAAAAAAAGGATAAAGCAGCGAAAAACATTTTAAAGGTGTTGCAGTTTCCAAATAGAAATAGTAATACATCATAATATTCTTTACTTCTTTGGGATAACAGTATTCACTTTAAAAATTGCTAAATATGGCTTCAATTATTTTGTATTTTTTACTTCGCTATAAGGGAGTCTTTTTTAAATATTTTTAAAAGTATATTTTTAAATTAATGCGCACTAATTCTGATATAAGGTCTAAAACCATATTATGATAGATAAGAATGAAGATATAAAAGTTTTAAAAAGGTTCATGATTATAAATAATTATTATTTGTGCTTATAAAAATAAGAAACACTATGAGATGCTTAAGAAATGCATATTTTTATTTTTAAAACAAAAAAAAATTCAGTAAGAGAAAAGAAAGTATTTAGGTTATACATTTTATCAAATATAAATCAAAATATGGGTTTTAATATATGTAATTTTCCAAAAAAGTTCTTAAACCAAATAAATTTATTCTACATATAAGGAGCAGAATAAAGCCTGGTTGGCTATTACTGAGCACAAAAGCGTATAAAAAAGGCCTTCCTTCTAAGCAATGTGTAAAAAACTATATGTAGAAATAAAAGGAATTTCTAAGGAAATACCATGCACTAGAACATACAGCCACAAAAAGGTATATAAACACATTGTACCTAAATATAAAAAAATTGTAATATATAACTTTCTAAAACAGAACTTTTTTTGTAGAAAAAAAATTAAAGATATTAAAAACCGACTTGGAAAAGGCACTAAAAAATAAAAAATAACATGTTAAATGACCTTACAAATTTGACTTATTAATATTTGATTACTACATATTAACGAAAGTCATGAATTTGATATAAGTCGCTTACTTTTCAAATGTATACTTTTTAAAGACAACATATGGTCTAATACCTCAAGAAATATATATTACTGTTTACTTGTTTGATCCGACCTCATAAGCCAAAAGTGATAAAACACCATTATTATTTATTATTATTCTTTACTTCATTGGGATAACAGTATTCGCTTTAGAAAATTGCTAATAAAAAAACATATAAGAAACACAATACTGGTATTTAGTATGATGTAGGCTGGTATCCAGCAGTTAATGAAATAGATACATTTCTATGTGCCAATAAAAAATGAATACTAGATAAAAATAGGTTTACTCGTTTTTGCTTTAAATTTTATGACAAGTAACAAAAACTCGTAAGAGAAGTAAAAGCTTTAGCTTGGCTTATATAAAAATAATTATTGTAGCGTTTCTTTTGGAATATAGTATTTATAAAAGTAGCTATTTAACTTTAACATGCAAAAGATAGCGGTGTGTTCGATTAATAAAATAACGTAAGTGAATAAAGTAGTGATGGGCACTACCGAATTATTGGATAGTGGCTGCTTATTCGAAACAATTTTTACCGACGATGTACCATCTATCAACAACATCAGGACTAATTAAAAGAAGACGGTTAAAGTATGTCTTCGCCTTTCCTTGTATTTCTTTTAATAATTATTTTAAAACGTTTTGCATTATATGACACTCTTCACCGATTTTAGTAATTTTGTCATTATTTTAAAAGCATCTCAAAATTTTCGTAAATAAAACATGTTTTAAAACTACTTTCTTTAAGTACCACTGTTTCATTAAATTTAAAGATTGCGAATATAAATATAATGTATAAAAAAAAATATATATATATATATATATATATATATATATATATATATATATATATATATATATATATATATATATATATATATATATATATATATATTTATCCTAATTTTTCTTGGTTTGAGGTCAATACATTAACAACAAAATTAGTACATATTTTTAAACATATATTTCGTTTCTAAGGTGACGTTTCGACCATAGTTTTGGTCTTTTTCAAACCTAAAATTTGTTTAGCACTATTTTTTTAAGTTTATAAAGTATTAAAAATTTAGGACTTACCATAGAACGTAAAATAGTTGACTAAAAAGTATACATAATCCACATATCTGACATATACTACACATATTTAATTTACATTTTACAAATATTGTGGACGTTTATTACAGACAAATTACAAGCGACTGAGCGAACACTGTTATAGTAAAGATATATACAATTTATTTAGGTTGTTTATGTCTTTTTTGTCATTTATGGCGTTTTTGTTTTTTTGAATTTCAGCCATCTCAAAAAATTCTCTTTTTTTCAACTGAGGTTCGGATTTTAATACTTTCACTTGTTCGTAGTTGAAAGTATGTTTTTTGGACATCTCATGGTGTGTTAATGCGGTGCTGTTCTTTTTATCATATTTGTGACTTTTCAGTCTATTTTTTAAGTATTGGCTTGTTTGTCCAATATAAACACCGTTACAATTATTGCAAGGGATCTGATAGACTATATTGCTTTTTTTATTAATTGGCGTTTTCGATTTTAAGTTGCTGAAGTTCTTTGATAATAAGTTATAGGCTTTGTGACTTGTCGTGATGTTATATTTTTTAAAAAGGTTTTGAAATTGCTGGGATAAACCATTTATGAAAGGCAGAGAAATGTATTTTGTTTTAGGTAGATTTGATGTAATAATGGCATTTTCAGAATTATAATATTTATGTATTCTGCTTTTGAATAATTTATTTAATAATTTTTTAGGGTATTGATTTAGAGTTAATGCTGCTTTAGCCTTTTTAATTGCTAGTTCTCTGAATTCAGAGTCGGACAGCTTAATTGCCCGATCTGCCAGACCAATAATTACAGATTTTTTTTGAGACATTGGGTGACAGGAGCTGAAATTTAGGTATCGAGAGGACCAAGTTTGTTTTGTGTACCATTCCGTTTTAATTTTATTTCCTATATGATGTAATGTTAGGTCTAAAAAATTGATTTTGTTGTTCTCTTCGCTTTCAATTGTAAATTGTAGTCTTTTATGGTATTGATTAAATTGCTTTAAAATAATTTCTGTTTGGCCAGATGGGATTGCAGTAATACAATCATCGACATAACGATAAAAAAATGGTATATTAAATTCCACATTACTTAGAACAGTCTCCTCTAAATCTTCCATAACTATTTGGGCAACGACGCTTGATATAGATGCTCCCATAGCACAACCTTCTATTTGTTTATATAACTGATTTTCGTATATGAAATATGTAGAATTTAGTGTTAATTCTACTGTTTTAAGAAATGCATCTTGAGGAATATCTGTGTATTTTTTTATTTCAGACCATTTCTTTTTAATTATTCTGGTAGCCAATGAGATTGGAACGCTGGTATACAGGGAAACAACATCAAGCGATATCAGTTGGTAATTTTCCGGAATTTCTAACTGTTTTAATTTTTCTTTAAATTGATAGGAGTCTTTGATATAGTAATTATTTTTATGTACAATATTTTTTAAGATTTTTTTTAGAAAATTTGATAGTGGTGTAAACGGGGATTGAATGCATGAGACAATTGGCCGTAATGGGATATTTTCTTTATGTAGTTTAGGCAATCCGTAAATTTTGGGTGGTACACTATTGCGGATTTTTAGTTTTTTAGCAGTGTCGGGTGATATAAAAAGATTTTTTTCCCAAGAGTTAACTAATTCATTATTTCTTTTTTGATACTGGTTTGTGGGATCTTGTTTAATTTTTTTATATGTTTTAGTGTCATTTAATATTTCATTCATTTTTATGTTGTAGTTAGCAGAACTCATTAACACTGTTTTGTTTGTTTTATCGGCTTTTAGAACCTTTATAGAAGGGTTATTTTTTAAAAAACTTTTAGTTTTTGTTAAGTTTATTGAGTGTTTTTTATTTTTGTTTGTTTGATTTTTCAGTTTAGTTTTAAAATTTGTTAATATATTACAAGATTTTGCTCTAATTTCGTCTTTCTCTCCACCTCTCAAATGATTTATACCGTTTTCAATGTTACATAGTATATCGGTAGTTAAAAGTTTATCATTATTTAATTCCGTTGCAAAATTAGGTCCTAAGCTTAAAATTTCCATAGCGTAATCTGGAATATTTTGATCTGTTAGGTTTTCTACCCACATTGATGTTGTTTTTTGTTGAGGGGGAGCTTTTTGCTTTGAAATTAGGTGGTTTAGTTTATTTTTATTGTTTTGTTTTATTTCTTGGAAAAGTTTTTCAGTTTTTTGTATATTGCGGATTTTAAATTTAATGAAAATTGTATTTGGTAAATTTTCCGTAAGGCGATTTTCGAGATGCTTGAATTTATTTCGTAAATTTGTTATGTTTAAAGTTGTTTCTGTAATTAATAAATTTAATGTACTTAAAATAAATTTTGGTAAGACAAACTGGTTATATTTACGTTCAAGGTTTACATTTTCGAATTTTATATGAGACATTTTAAGATTAAGAAAGGTAATATATTAACAAATTTTAAAACTAAACTGAAAAATCAAAGAAACAAAAATAAAAAACACTCAATAAACTTAACAAAAACTAAAAGTTTTTTAAAAAATAACCCTTCTATAAAGGTTCTAAAAGCCGATAAAACAAACAAAACAGTGTTAATGAGTTCTGCTAACTACAACATAAAAATGAATGAAATATTAAATGACACTAAAACATATAAAAAAATTAAACAAGATCCCACAAACCAGTATCAAAAAAGAAATAATGAATTAGTTAACTCTTGGGAAAAAAATCTTTTTATATCACCCGACACTGCTAAAAAACTAAAAATCCGCAATAGTGTACCACCCAAAATTTACGGATTGCCTAAACTACATAAAGAAAATATCCCATTACGGCCAATTGTCTCATGCATTCAATCCCCGTTTACACCACTATCAAATTTTCTAAAAAAAATCTTAAAAAATATTGTACATAAAAATAATTACTATATCAAAGACTCCTATCAATTTAAAGAAAAATTAAAACAGTTAGAAATTCCGGAAAATTACCAACTGATATCGCTTGATGTTGTTTCCCTGTATACCAGCGTTCCAATCTCATTGGCTACCAGAATAATTAAAAAGAAATGGTCTGAAATAAAAAAATACACAGATATTCCTCAAGATGAATTTCTTAAAGCAGTAGAATTAACACTAAATTCTACATATTTCATATACGAAAATCAGTTATATAAACAAATAGAAGGTTGTGCTATGGGAGCATCTATATCAAGCGTCGTTGCCCAAATAGTTATGGAAGATTTAGAGGAGACTGTTCTAAGTAATGTGGAATTTAATATACCATTTTTTTATCGTTATGTCGATGATTGTATTACTGCAATCCCATCTGGCCAAACAGAAATTATTTTAAAGCAATTTAATCAATACCATAAAAGACTACAATTTACAATTGAAAGCGAAGAGAACAACAAAATCAATTTTTTAGACCTAACATTACATCATATAGGAAATAAAATTAAAACGGAATGGTACACAAAACAAACTTGGTCCTCTCCATACCTAAATTTCAGCTCCTGTCACCCAATGTCTCAAAAAAAATCTGTAATTATTGGTCTGGCAGATCGGGCAATTAAGCTGTCCGACTCTGAATTCAGAGAACTAGCAATTAAAAAGGCTAAAGCAGCATTAACTCTAAATCAATACCCTAAAAAATTAGTAAATAAATTATTCAAAAGCAGAATACATAAATATTATAATTCTGAAAATGCCATTATTACATCAAATCTACCTAAAACAAAATACATTTCTCTGCCTTTCATAAATGGTTTATCCCAGCAATTTCAAAACCTTTTTAAAAAATATAACATCACGACAAGTCACAAAGCCTATAACTTATTATCAAAGAACTTCAGCAACTTAAAATCGAAAACGCCAATTAATAAAAAAAGCAATATAGTCTATCAGATCCCTTGCAATAATTGTAACGGTGTTTATATTGGACAAACAAGCCAATACTTAGAAAATAGACTGAAAAGTCACAAATATGATAAAAAGAACAGCACCGCATTAACACACCATGAGATGTCCAAAAAACATACTTTCAACTACGAACAAGTGAAAGTATTAAAATCCGAACCTCAGTTGAAAAAAAGAGAATTTTTTGAGATGGCTGAAATTCAAAAAAGCAAAAACGCCATAAATGACAAAAAAGACATAAACAACCTAAATAAATTGTATATATCTTTACTATAACAGTGTTCGCTCAGTCGCTTGTAATTTGTCTGTAATAAACGTCCACAATATTTGTAAAATGTAAATTAAATATGTGTAGTATATGTCAGATATGTGGATTATGTATACTTTTTAGTCAACTATTTTACGTTCTATGGTAAGTCCTAAATTTTTAATACTTTATAAACTTAAAAAAATAGTGCTAAACAAATTTTAGGTTTGAAAAAGACCAAAACTATGGTCGAAACGTCACCTTAGAAACGAAATATATGTTTAAAAATATGTACTAATTTTGTTGTTAATGTATTGACCTCAAACCAAGAAAAATTCGGATAAATATATATTGAAAAAAAAAGGTCAAAGAACACAAAGCAAAAAAAAAATATATAAATATATATATATATATATATATATATATATATATATATATAATGAGAATATGAACTTTCTCTAGCGAAAAACGCAGGACTATTCAGAAATCAGAATCTGCAAAAATATATTTTTTTATATAACTTTGTAGATATATATTTTCGAAAAAAAAACCCTTGTCATTGTTTTTGCTATAAAATCCTCTGTCTGCATAGTCGGTTTAAAATTAGCATATAATATTTTCATTGCAAAATACTTGTAGAAAGCGGTATTTTTCAAGCGCTTCTTTAATATGCTAGAAATCATTTAATTCTGCTATAAATTTGGATTTAAATAACTCTGAAGAATTACACAGCAAATATCCGAAACCCGATAAAAATCGATCTGATAGTTTTATCATGATTTTTTACACACACTTGGACTCGTTAACTATCTTATGCAATCGTTATAATATTTTATTTTTATGCTCAAATAAATTCTTCTGTTAAACGGTTTTATGGGTTATAAAAAAAATTAAAATACGTAAGAAAGTTCTTGGCAAGACGCTTCCTGTAAAAAAAATAGGTCATGAGATATTAATTGATAAAAATTACAGATTGTTAGCGGCAAAACTATTTATGACGAAATTTTGAATAAAATTGAATTTGGTAGGTTTTTCAAGAAATTTTCGTATTAACTTTGGCAGTTGCAATTTTCGAAAAAACGAAAACTATCAAACCGATTTTGATCGAGTTTCAGATTTTTGTTTCATAATACTTCAAAGTGCGTAAACCCAAATTTACAGCGGAAATGAAATGATTTCTTACATGTTACGAGCTCTTGAAAATGACCCCGATTTTTTTTCGAAGTTACGACTATTTTGAACGAAAATATTACGTGTACGAATTTTAAACCAACTATCTCTTTTAGAGAACTTTGTAGCGAAGAAATCCACAAGTACTGTTTTTTTTTTCTAAAAATGTATATCTACAAAGATATATTGAAAAATATGAAAAGAAAAGGTTTTTTTAGGTTTAAAATGATGTTTCCTGCAAATATTACAGCTTTTTCGCAAGTTCACATTCTCATTATAAATACGATTCTCGTCCAAATGTAGGTTATGTCACAGATGTACCATTATGTAGTGATCTTTTATCTTATATTTACGTTTTCATGAGAAATTAGAGAAAGAGGTTTTAATGTAGACCAGGAATTTGGGATACCAAATTCTGATAAGTTTTTGATGCAACTAACCTAAAAAAAATTTAATTAACCTGAAAACATAGTAGATCAATTAATGATTTTTTTGTTTCATGTCAAGAACAGTTAAAAACGATAGAAACTTTTGCGCTATTTAGTTTTTATCATTTCTATTTTTATTATATTTTTTCGAATATGAAAAATAACACAAACTTTTTGCTCGTTTTACTTTTTATCAAAGTAATTTCATAAAAATTTGTAATTAACCATTTATCAATTCATCATTTTAGATGAGAGTTCAGATGAAGAACTAAATGTGTCTGTTGAAGAGCCTGAAGGATCAGAAGAAGAAAGCAGTGATGGAATGGAAGAAGAGGAGGATGAGGATGAAGAAATGGATGATGATGATGAGGTATATATTTGACCAATGCTTATATTGTTAAGCTTTATTTTTATTAATTTTTGTTGCTTTGTTACTACATTGTAACTATCAAAAGTAATAAGTATGTTAAGGGATGCGTATGCAACAATAACTATACTTAAAATATCAAAAAGGAATGTTGTGTCTGTTTATTTGAGAGAATCAGATCATAAAGGTATTTTAAATTATTTGCAACTAACATATTCCGCCAGAAGCAGTACTGCCACAGAACTCATAAGTTTTAGACTCATCTCTGAACCTTCCATTATCGGAATACTTGTTAAATTACGAAGTTACAAATTGAGTAAACTCCTTAATAAATTTCTATAATTATCAATCTAAATTTTAATAGTGCTTTTGATATATTGCTAAATTTAATTGTTGAATACTTTCCAATTAAACTGTACATACCAAAAATAGGAAAAAGAGGTAGTTTAGTTGTGAACTAAAAGTTTTAAGAGGTAATATTAGGTTTACGACTAAATTCGCTAAAAATAGCTAGAAAAAATCGGAATATAGACTGTAAAAAAGATACTAAATTGGCTAGAAATGCATACAATGTAAAAAAGAATATAAACTCAAAAGTTTAGGTACAGAATAAAATTTTAACTCCATATAACAAACCCTGGGAGGTTTGTAAAATAGTTAATAAACCAAAGCCAGTTTGCACTCAAAACTCAATATGGCCAACATAGTTCAATATGTTCTTTACAAATTCACCTTTAAACCTTACTAAAAATATTGCTAATAATAAAGATAATGCCATGGGCTTGGTCTCAAACCACATTAATTGTTATAGAACCATATTCTTGACCCCTGTGACAGCTGGAAGTGGCAGAATTAATTAGTTGTCTGCCAAATAGTAACTTTAGAGATATTTTTAATATGATTAATAAAATGATAAAAACATTAAAAATGGCATTAAAAGGGCAGATCCGGAGGAGAGGTAATTATCGCCCAAAATCAGTAGTATCTATTGTATCAAGGATCATTGATCTAGCATTCATAAAAAGGCGTACTGCCTTTTTATCTAGAAATAATTTATTTTCCAAAACACAGTTTAGGTTTCAAAAAATCTATCCAGAACAAATGCCATCTTACAGCTACTTTCTAAGTCCTCTCAAAGTCTTTTGGCTGTGTCTGTCAACAAGTACAACACTGTGCAGTAAAGTCATCTGTAGTTTAGGCTAAGAATACCAAAAGGCTATATATTACTCATATATGATTTGCCTTATCATCTTAACTTATTGCAAACAATTCAATACGCGATTTAATGATACCATCTTTTATAGCTCCCATGTGGATGCGTAATATTCTTTACATGTTGTTACATTGTATTACATTTTGCAGAATATTTGGTTTAATGCAAACTCACAGATATTAACCACTGAAAACACTGAACCATGGTATTTCCCTTAAGATCTCCTACACATCAGGAAGAAGCTAAATTCTTGGGACTGTACCTGGAAATGTTACTTAGTTTTAAAAGACATATATCAGCTAAACTTGCTAGTATAATATTTCTAATTAGGAAAATATTATAATGTTCATTAGAGGAACTGTTACGAGCGGCCAGTTTCAGAGTCAGTTGCTTTATGGCATTTTGTTTTGAGAGAGTCCTCTCAATTTTTAAACAGCAAAAAGATAAATTATAATTTAGAATCTATGTGCCCTTACAGTTTAACAGAAGTTTAGTATAGAATTTGTTTAACTATAAATTTTTACAAAATTGAGAAAAGGTCTGTGACTTCATCTAAAACTACACTATTTTAAATTGCATATTCTGTAGTTAACTACTAATAATTTTTTATTGAGAATGATTATTAATTTAAATATGAAATAACATGTATTTTATTTAAGAACGACTTTTTGTTTAAAAATAACCAACAGAAGTAGATAATGGTATCCAATTATATATTTGATACCGAACCAACCCTAGGCAGAAGAGAACTTATTTTTTCTGATAATACTAAAAATGGTTAATAAATCATAAATAAATAACATATTTTTTGCTTATTGTTTAAATTTGGATATTTCTTATTTTTTTTCTAATTAAACGTGTTTCTTAGATATGGCTATTTTTCTTAAAAGTAAATCTCGCTTTGCAAAAAAATAAATTGGTATATTTTAAAATGCAATTTAATTGCAAAAAAAACAATTAATGTAGCTAAAACTTTAGCACTTTACCTTAGATATTTTTGTTATTTGTAACAAGAGTTTACAAAAATAATACAAATTTCAACTAGGTAATAATAATTAGTAAAAACATTTAATATTTGGTCACAGTTCTTATAATTCTTGGAATTTTCGCGGCATACTTAAAATTAAACTTCTAATGTACTCTTATTATTGTATCCCATGCTTCATTAATTTTTAGAAGTAGTTCTTGTCGAGATCTAGTCCGAAAGTCATGTTGATACATAAATTTGACCACCTTCCTCCATTCATTCTCTATTGGATTGATGTCCGGGATCAACTTTCGTTCACCTGAAATCAGTTATGAGGCAAGCAACTAGTTTTATGTCTTTTAGAAGCTTCTCTTAATAGCAGAAAATAAGAATTTTCCTGTGGAAATTTATAATTTTCATTTTTCACACTTTAGTATACATGAAAACCTTGCATTGCTTGCCATTCCAAACTTTTTCTGAACAAAAAAACCAAAATATTTCTTCCGAGGAAATTCTTTATACTTTACTATACCTGAAATTAGTTACAATGAAAACATGTTACATGTTGCTTTGTTTGCCACTCCAAACATTTTTCAGAACATAAAAATGTCAAAATATATCTGCGGATATCTTTTATTTCCATATTCTGAGGAAATTCTTTACACTTTAGAATACTTGGAAAAGAAAACTGAAATCATTTATGTCGAGATTTTCTTTTGTTTGCCATTCTAAACACGTTCTTGAACATAAACATCCAAAAATGTTTTTGCGGAAATTCCTCATTATATTAATTTTCTTAGGAAATCAGATTCTAAATATAAAAATGAAAATACATATATATTATTATAAAACCCGGGCGCTAACAAAATTCCGAGCCTATATTAAAACTAGGATTTTTTTAACAGAACATGTTATGTTAGGTGGATCTATCTCGTTGGGTGTTAGGTTAGCTCAGGTTCGTCTAAAACCATAAACTATTATTTAAGTTATAAAATCACATTAATTTCTTAAGTTCTACAGAAGGCTTTATAGAAGTAAACTATAATAAAAATGCGAACTAGGTTAGGTTAGGATCGGTTAGGTTTGCTGTAAAGAAAACGCGCTGTAGCATGCCAACAAAATTCCACGTTCAGAATGCTTTATCGAAGTAAAAAAAAATGTGTTGCGAATGTACCACATTTCAGTGAAGAACAAGGTTAAAAGTAAATAAATAAATAGATAAAATAAAAATTGATAGTTTCCGTAGAGAATTTTTTTAATTTACGGCATTCAGGAGGCTTTATAGAAGCTAAAAAAATATTTGGTGGATATATGACATTTCAGCTAAAGTTTTATAAAACCTCCTTGGAAAATGGAAATAACGTATTTCCGCAGAAACATTTTTTCTATTTTTATGTTTAGAAAAATGTGTAGAATGCAAAGCAAAACAAAGTTTCCATGTAACAGGTTTTAGCTGTTTTGAAGGCTGAAAAAATTGAAATGAAATTTCGTCTGAAAATGGAAATGGCGTATTATCGCAAGATTGTTTTTAAATTTTTATGTTCAGGAAAATGTTTGGAATGCAAAGTAAAACAAAGTTGTCACGTAACTGGTTTCAGGTATTCTAAAGTGTGGCAAATAATAATAATTCATTTAAGCAGGAAAATTTGTGTTTGCTGTCGTTAAGCAGGGCTTCTAGAACGCAATAAAAGCAGATTTTTTAGGTAACTATTCGATTCGGGTATTCTAAAATGTAAAATTATTTGTATGTAAAAGTGTTTGGAATGAGATGCAAAGCAAAATTTTCATGTAAGTGATTTCAGGTATTCTGAAGTGTGGAAAATGGAAATGATGTATTTCGACAGGAAATTTTTTTTATTATATTTATATTATATTATATCAGTTCCTAATTCTTCTGCAATATTCCTTGTTTTGTCCTCATCAATCAAAGTAGTGTATAATAGAGCTTTTAAATAGGTTGTTAATGCAGGCATATCGTTGATAATAATTAGTGTTGATGATAAATTAAAGCTGAAAGCCAAATTGAAAGATTTTTGCTAATATCTTGAGTGAAAATTTGTATGAAATATAAACTTGTTATTTTCGCGTAAAATGTCAATAATTTAAATCAAACTGATGACCGGTATCCATGTAAAAATGTAAAGATTTATAATAGTTTAGGAGATTAGATTCTCTTATGCTTTCCAAGGTTTTTTTTTTCACACAATACTGGTACTTGCAAATGAAATATTTAAATTCAGAACTCGAAGATACGGCGGTGCTTTATATTTCTACACCACTTGATTGAAATATTCTGTATTTATAGGATGAATTGGAATTTGCTAGAAATATGAAGGAAGAACCTGGTTCAGACAGTGGATGCACAGCGGTAGTAGCTGTTCTTAAAGGTCGTGATTTATATGTAGCAAATGCTGGTGATTCTAGATGTATTGTTTGTAGAAATGGTAAGCTTTCAAAATCATTAAGTAAAGTTATCAGCCGCTGCTTCACTAACTAATTTTTTTGACAATATGGATTATTATATTATTTGTTCTCTCTAAAGTCCATTCAGTCATTTTCCATTATTCCTAACTGTAATGATTGTCGATGTAACAGTATTTGTACTTTAAGAAAAGCTGTACTTGACGTTACATGACCAATTACAATCCGTCTATAGTGGAACATGTCAAGTGTTAAACAAAATTAGTGGGAATTTTGTATAAAAATAAAAACAGTTTTCTTCCAGGAAGCAGTATTTTTTTAGGCTGGGCCTCTGAAAGATAAGAAGGCGGGTCAATTTTTTTAAAATTGTAGCTTTGAAAGTTTTTCAACTAGCCACAATTTACGTTGATAGACACAACTAGTTAAAAAACTGTAAATAAGATGCAAAAATTAATTTCTTCTTGTCAAAATATTGTAGATATAGCAATTATGTAAATGGAGAAAAGATGTCAGTATATCCTGAAAGGGAAAATCACTACAATATGTAATAATTAGTTTTTACATGCAAACTATGCACAAACGAAGCACACAGTGCGACATCTGCTGAAGCGTTCTCCGGGTATCCATTTCCATTAAATTTTACAGTTAATTTCTTTTTCAAAAAAACTATGCTCAATATAATGAATTGGAAGATCGTGTTCTCCTCCTTTCCATATATACAATCACCAAAAAAAAAAGACAAAAACGGCTTAAAGAAAAAAGTGCGGTTTTTGCAGTCCTAGGGAATATTTAAAATTCTCAAAAACGTATCAAAAAGGAAACATTTTAAGATTTCCAATGCCTCTAAATGTGAAGTTGTATCATAATTTCTGCGGTTATAATTTGCAGGTAATGACATTTTCGAAACATCCGGGAAAGTGCTAAAAACAAGATGTTGAAAGGTAAGGTTTATTTACAATATAAACAAAATGAAAAATCGGGTTATTTATAAAAATGCTTTTAAATCTCTAAAACCGTAAAAATAGGAGGAAAAAAAAGAATTTAAACATGTTTTTGGAAAGTTTACACGCAAAAACTAATTATCACACATTGTAGACACCGATCTCTCCTTTCAAATTAATTTTTCAAACATCAAAAAAATAAAAAAAAAATTGAAGTTTTTGCAACAATTTACTCCGACGCATTCGCAGTCTTTAGATTTTTACCTTCAATCAAAGTCAAAATTTATATATTTCGATCATTTATATCAGAAACTATCGTAATTAGGGAATAAATCATAATCATTTTGGTTCAGGATATTCTTTTAACTTGGCAGAGGGTCCAACAATGTACAGGGCTGACTGAACTGGACTCCTTGTTAGAGCTTTAACCATATGAAATACAAAAATCTTTAAATACAGAAGTTGTGTGATTTTTATTGTATTATCTTTTAAGAGTATACATTTTTTTTAATGGGACACCTTATATATTAATATTTCATTAAATGCACCTCTTCTTACCTTTATCTTTAAAATCAACCAAGGAAATGGACAAAAATCCTGCCATAAGACGAAATTAATACCTTAGAAAGAGAGAACAATGCAAATGACCAATAAGAATACATTGTTTCGTATGGCACGGTTTTTGTCAATTTTTTTCGATGGTTCTACAGATAAAGATATTAAATCTAGTATATACAAGGTGTTACATTTAAAAAAATAGGTTATGTATATTTTTCTACTGTCTAATGATTTGTAAAAATGTTTAATAGTCTTAAAAGATAATACAAGAAATATTTTCTATAGTTAAAGTTCTAACTAGGTGTCAAAATATAAATGAAAGCGCTGTATAATTTAACTAGTTCAAAAGAGCTATAGAGGGCATAAAACTCAGAGCTACTGCTTCTTAGTTTTATGCCCTCTGGATACTGGACTATTTTTATTTTTTCATTTTACGTAATATGGATTCCTACCTTCTGTGGGCGGGCTGATACAATCATATTGAAATAAAAATACAATAAATGAGAAAAATGTAAGTCAGAGAAATATTTTATCCTAGGTAAAGCTATTGATATGTCTTTCGATCATAAGCCGGAAGATGAACCAGAAAGAAGCCGGATTATAAAAGCAGGAGGTAAAGTAACAGCGGATGGCAGAGTCAATGGCGGACTAAATTTAAGTAGAGCTATTGGTGACCATGCTTACAAACAGAATAAGGATCTTGGTGATAAAGAACAGATGATCACAGGTATATATTTATGAGATTTTCAGGGGCATAGCATTCATTAAGGCGGCAAGGCCCGCCTGCTTTATTTTTATTATTATCTTCGTTAAAGGAACAGCAGTTCTTTCTACTTATGAACATTTAAATTTATTTTGTGCAATATTTGCCTGAGTCGCATGAGTTGTGCTAAAGACCGCTACACAAGAAAAGTCGACCGACGTGGAAATGTAAAAATTATTTGGCAGTTTTCTCATAAGTCGTCCGCATGACCGCGATAAAGATGGAAAATTAAATAAAATTAACTTAAGTATAAATTATTTAAAAAAAAAGGACTATTGCCAACTCTTTGATACCCGTTTTAAAGACATTACCAATTTGGTTTCGGAAAGATGTTTTTTTTTTACTTTTAATAAGATACCGACCAACAGTCACAATTAAAAGTAACAAGAATTGAAATACTGCGTAACAAGATACATATTTTAATCAGTAACTTTTTTTCAATTATAAAGAAAGGTATGCTTAGTAAGGATATTTTTTATTTCACTGTGCAATAAATCTAAAATAAAAAAATGTATATATACGACCAATAGCCCGAAGAGTTCAGTCTTATTAGATTTCTGTTAAATTCATTTAGTTAGTGACACTCGGGATAAAAGAACCAGTGTTTTGACTTCTCGTTCAATAAAATCCGTTCAGCCATAAGGGTTCTATAATTGCTTACATTTAGGTATCCTGTATACCATAATAGCATATTTATATATATTTATAATCGCCTTAAGAGAGCTCTTTATTTTACGCATTAGCTTGCTTGATAATAATTTTATGAAGTATTTTCGTACAACTCTTAAACAAATTTGAAATATATGTTTAGAAGATTCACAATATTCGCAGATGAAACCACAATTTTATGGCGTAGAAGAAATGCACAAGATGGATGATAACTATCTGAGATTAAATATTTCTAAACCAAATATATGCAATTTAAATGTAAGTTAGAATTTCGTTTTAGGTATCTGTATTTTAAGTTTGGCAGATAATTATGGCCTGTTCGTGAAAGCATTTCTTTTAGTGTACTTCCTTGCATTTTTAAGAATTAAAGAATATAAGATTAAGAAATTTGTATATTTTCGACCTCCCATGACCCAATATGCTCAAAAAAAAAAATATATATATATATATATATATATATATATATATATATATATATATATATATATATATATATATATATATATACATACATACCTACACACATACATGATTGATAAACACATAACCCTCATAGCATTCTTCTTAATCATTCATATTCATTCAGAAAAAAATTAAATATTTTTTGCTTTATTCTATTTTACACTTTTTTGGTCAGCTTCTTCTCGGGCGAAGCAGGTTTGCGCGCTCTTACGCACGTGTTTTCATATTGTGCTTTGGCAACTCTGTTAGAAATTAAGCTCATTTACTTACGTACAAAAAGGTTTTATGTAGTCTTACACCTGAGACAGAAGTTTATTCCTAGAAGCTTAAATTTTATGTATAAACTAAATATTTGTATGTGCACCTTGTATATTAAATAATTATTTAAATATTTATTAAGTCTTTACAGTTCCATATTTGTAGATTTTTTCATTTGTATACTAGATTATTTTTGCAGTTTCCTTTTGCGGACATAGCCTAAGACTTAAATAATTTTTTAATTTACCAAAAATATAATTGAAATGTATAATGTATAAGAAAATATTGTTCCTTTTTCTTTTTGTAAAGTATCAGGGAATATCATTTGGACAAATTGGTGGGAATGAATTAAACTATTGTTAGTTATTTTTAGGAGTTTTAAGCTTCATGAGAGATTTGGATCCAAATCTATCTTTTTAATAAACATGGTTTTACTTCATTTTTATATGCTCTGCTTTGACTAACCTCCTATTCCTGGTATTCATGTCAATACTAGAACAGCATTTTTTTTAGATTATTTTTATTACATGCACTAAAGGTCAGTCTTTTCAATAAAAATATATTTTTAAGCTCTAATTACATTTAATAATAAAATATATTTATTTAAATTTTACTACAGTAATGAGAAGAAGCTCTGTACAAATAAAAATTATTCAGTACAAAAACGCAAATAATTTTATAAATCTACAACTTTCTTTAATTTTTCTTTATTCTTCCAAGAATAGGTACTTTTAAATATTGTAATAAATAAAGTAGTTTTGACTTTGCGAAAGGTAACTATCATCATTTTTTTTATTTTCAGCTCTACCAGACATTAAAAAATTGGCCTTAAATCCAGTAGAAGATGAATTCATGGTATTGGCTTGTGATGGAATCTGGAATTTTATGTCAAGCCAAGAAGTCGTAGATTTTGTAAAACCTAGATTAGATGAGAATCCAGACAAATTGTCCCATATATGTGAAGAGGTATGCAGCTTATGGATTATAATTATTCTCACATTACATATACTTTGTGGAATAAACACTTTAATAAAAACTAAAAAAAGTATATGTATTAATGATATAATCTATAACTTTTGATTAAACTTTTAGTATGGTAAATCATACTTGCTTCTTTTTTATAAGAGTTTAAAATTAAGGTTGCAAGAATTTTATGAGGCATTTTGTTTTAATATAGTGTATCAGACTCCTTTCTTGTATTCATCGCTCAAAAAAGTATATCTCGTATTCAAAATAATCCATTTATGAAACCCTAATACAAATAAATTATAGATAATCCGTTCTGCATAGAATATCGACATGGATGTCAAATTCTGCAACTAAGATATTTAATTCTGTGTAATTAAATATGTTTATCCTTCTATGGAGTATGCATATTCCTTGCACATCCGTACCATTATATAGAGTTTTTTCAAAACCAGAGCTTAACAAATTCACAAAGAACAGATTGTATTTCCAAAAAATGTAGATAAGATTGAATCCGTAAACTCGCATTATTAACAAATTAAGCGAATTGATATTTTCTTTTTTTCTGTTTTAGGTGTTTTATTCTACTTTATTTCGTTTTAGGTGTCTTTTTTATATATGTAGAATAGAAATAGACAATAAAATAAAAACTGAACCATTATCCAATTTATTTCTAGGATATGTTCTCATTACCTTTTAATTTCGCATATTGTTACAGATGTTTGACCATTGTCTGGCCCCCAACACGATGGGTGACGGTACAGGGTGTGACAACATGACGGCCATAATTATCAAATTCAAACCCAATCTAAAAAAGCGCTCGATGAGTCCCGAACCAAATAATCCACAAGTAGAAGCGAGCGAATCGAAACGCGCTAAGACTGAAGACGTTAAATCGGAAGAAAATTCGTCATGAGAAAATTCATTGGCAACTTAAAGCCATGTAAACTGATTCTTTAAATTCCCTTGTTTTAAAGGAACCCGATATATTTTTTTATATTAAAGTAATTGTTTCGTTTAGAAAGAAAAACTCGTTCAATGAAACTAAGTGAGATTATAGTTAGCGTTTTTTAAGGAATGGGAGATGCAAATATATGATTTTAACTTAACACGGAAACAGTGGATTTTCATTGATTACAGAGTGTTTTGGGAACAGTATGCTTTTATAGAAGTATTTTTTGTTTTAGTTTTTGTCTTTAAGATCACGTTCTGTATAGAAATTTATTTATATATGAGTAACATTTTCTTTTAGTTTTGTTTATTTTTTAACTGGTTTGTATCAATAAGAATTGTAGTTGTTATTTATTAATTAATGTTTTGTTTTCTTTGTAATTAGTCAAATTACATATTTTAGATAACTGTCTGTGACAAATAAGGAATCTTTTAATAAAATGTTCATTTCTATCACTGAATTATGCATTGTGTTGCAATAATCTAAATATTTGGCAAGTTGTATCAAGTGCATGATATTGGTTAGAAGATACAGTGTTTTATTGAAACATTTGATTTACTTTGCAAGCAAGAAAACTTTAATACGAATTTATTTTATACCTAGATATGCAGTTATGTTCACTTCGCAACACTAGCATTTTTTAATATCAGCTTAGTGGAGTCAATTTTTTTTATACCAACATTTTTATGGCAACATAGAGGTAAAAAATCCTATAGGTATGAGGTACTAGTTGACTCGCGAGATATTCTCATTGATCTCCTTCCTATCGAAACTAAGCTAAGGAGCGTGCAAGTCTCACTAGTCCATGTCCATAGTAAGTCACTTGAATTTTGTGTTTTGCATGAATGTTAACTTCATGTTCTATTTACGGTTAATAATCAATGAAATGTAATATTTTGGCGGTCAGCAGGTATCGTAGATATTGGCTGGTCCTTATAAAGAAAAAGTCTGCTGTAAGTTATTGTGACAGCATCTTCTTGTAACAGGAATAGAAATATTAGTTTTTTCACATCTATAAGTACGTCCGTTAAAATGGTAGAAGGAATATTGGATGTTGATCAGTGACTTGAAAAATCAAATCATCTGAAAGTTGTTGATAATGCCGTGTGTCGTTAATTGTCCGTAAATCATTGATTCTGGCATTTCCCTTATAACAAATGCAACACCTCACCATATTTTTTTAAATATTTTTTTTAATTAAATCTCGAGAAAAAAGCGATTTTATTAAAAAAAAAATAATTACCAAAGTTTATTTCTAAACAAGAAGACTTAACTATATTTTTTTTTTATTAAAATAAATTTTATTTTATTTTTGCTTTTCAATAAACAGGATTATCATTCATGGTTGAAATAAATTGTATTTTATTTAAAAATGAATAATTTTTTTTTGTTCAAAAATAAGCTTTTATAATTATTTGGTTTTTATTTTCAGTATAATAATTTTTTCCAATATATTTAATTACAAAATTAAAGAATGGATTCCGGTCATGGTGCAATGTAAAAACTCGAGGATTCCCCTCATTTGTGATGTCCCAACGTGTTTTTATAAAAAAAACACGCAGTAAAGTTTTTTTCACGAACATTTCTGGTAGATCTCCACTAGCTCAAAATTTACCGGCAACTCAATGATCATCAATAACATAATTTTGACAGTATTAGGAAAAATTAAATTTGACATACTCCTGAGTGGAAGAAAAACTTTATAATGGCACTTGAAGTTGAGTTAAATTATGCTCCTATTCCGATATTATTTAGAGCACTTAACATTTAGAATTATAGTAACGAAACAGCTATTTTTGTGGTTGGTAATCAGAAATGTAACTCAAATAGTGCTAACTCGTTAAATGCTACTTTTATAGTTTCTAAAAGCGAAGTAGGAACCCGATGATACTAGAAGTAAAGTTATTAAACTCTATCCAAAAAGGTAACCCTCTTTATAAACTGTTTATAAACTCCCTAGTTTCAATCCCTAGATTCAAGCATCTCGGGCTTCGTCAAATTATTGTCCGATTGGTAATAGGATATTGCATATGAATAACCCACAAACTGCCACAGGTTAAGTCTTCATTTTTTTGGATAGATGCCGGCGTTTAAAACCAGAGCTATTCGTTAACAAAAATATAAATAGTTCCATTGAAAAAAATTAAAATGCTCGAAATCTTAATCACGAGGCTACAATACAATAACATGTTCCTTCCGTTTCTTACCTGCAGATTTTTTGTTTTTCTACTTATAATCTTCAAAAAAAAAAGTTTTTGAACGATTAATAGACGAAACTGAATGTGAAATTGGATAATACAGATGTACTATTTAGAAATTCAGCGAATATTTTTCAGAAACTTTTGTTTCTGTTGTTGTCAACCAATTTTTAGGTACTATGCTGTAATAAAGAAAAAAATACTGATTGGGGAATAGTTGTTGAGACATACGTGGAAGTTTAAAGTACTAAATAAATTAATTTTGTACATGATACCGTTTCTGATTTCATGTTTTTTCCCATTTTGTTGCCATACCTAGTAAAACTTCAAAATACATTTTAAATGGTCATTACTTTATTATTTTTTAACTTCCGAAATATTAGTTATTAACAACAAAAATTTGTTTCTGCCTTAATGTTATTGTAATATTTGTTACTAAAAAATACTAAAATAAATTATTCACTAGATTTTTAATAATGGGTCAGTTGTGTGATTACATCGTTTTGTTCCATTTCTGTTTTCTGAAGTGAATTTACTTGAATCTTCAACCTTTCTAGCTCCATTGATACCTCGTTTATTATTGCCTAAAAAAAAATATTAAAATGGTTATTGCCCCTTTAACAAAACGTGAGTCGATAAAATTAAACAGAAAATTAACAAGCTATACCTATATATAATATTAAAACATTTCTATTTTTTTTTTGTTGGTTAATTTTGACTATTTGTAATACAGTAGTAGATTTTAATACACTGATTATAAATATGTTATCTACAAAAACGTTTTCGGATCAGCTATTTTTTTTTTAAACGGCTATACTCAATATTATTGGACTAGTTAGATAAAAAGGAACCAGTCTGATCATATGTAACTGTGACTATAATAGTCGGATAATATCTGACTACTGTCAAATAAATATTTGAAAGCAACTATGATTTAGCTGCCAATATTTGTTTAACCGCCATCCCTCGCAACACTTTATTCTGTGGGCAAAATCTTATTGGTAATTTCCTAAGTTTTTGCAGGTCTTCACATTTTAAGATCCCAAAAGACCATGTTTTCTCAATTTCGTCGTCAGTTTGTTCGTGGCATAACTAAAAAACTACTTACATTGACATGAAATTTTGATAAAAAATTAGGGTCCATATGGAGGTGACCTGGTAATAATCAAAGATGGTAGAACAAGATGGCGACCTAGTGAAAAATTTGTTACTAAAAAACTGCTTATTCGATTTACCTCAAATTGCACAAAAATCAAGTATTACGTGGAGAAACGAACTTGCAAAATTTTGGTACGAATCCGAGATGGCGAAATAGAATGACGACTTAATAAAATATCAAAAACATTTACTTATTAGATTGATTTCAAATTGTGTGCAAGAATTAAGTGTGATGAGATAAACTGGTGAAATTGCGGTACTAATTTAAGACGTATTTGTAATCGCAATAAAATTGCCCACTTTAAAGTAGCCAAAGACTAGAAGTCATATAGGGGTGACCTAATAGCTTATTGGCATTCTCTACTGCGATAGGAAGCAGGACTAAAATTTAAAGCAATCAAATTATTGGAATTTTCTACTGCGATAGGATGCATATTTAAAAATTAAACGGTCGTGCAGTAGAAGATGCCTTGCAAAAATCGGCGTAATACTATATCGTACATTTCTACAATAGGACGCGGAAAAGTTAAAACTCCAAATATAAAAAATGAATGCTGTATGGAAACGCCTATACTTGATTGACAAAGTTTTCTATGTTGTAAATAGTGGGAGATTTTTTTGCAAATCTTGTTATTAATTAAATGAAACTAAAAGGACAATTCTATGTTCTATCATAAAATATTCACATACGTTTACAGGTGAAAAAATCGCTTAACTTATTTAATTAATAAACTTTTGCATTTGGGGTGTTTTTATTGATATTTTGGCACTCGTTTATTTTCGACGTTTGAGGGTCTCCCTGATTGGATTCTTTTAGCATCACTCTTCAAACCATCCCGAATTTTACGTCTAACCTTAGAAGTAGATTGTACCACAATTTGTCGTCCGTACCTTTTTTTAACTTGTCTGCTATATTAATAATGCAGTGTCAGTTTTAAATCATTCAAATTAATCAATGTCACTCAGTGTACAAAGTATAGAACAAAACAAGTACACTTATAACCAGGCATTTTCGTTCTAGCATTGTACACACGATTATATATTTTTTTTTGTGTTCTCACATAATTACAAATAAAAATAATTTAAAACATCCAAAATCTGACTGAAACATCAATACTACACGTCAGTTGGAAGACACATTACCGAGGCGGCCGTGAAACTTTATAAACATCGGTCCCCGTACTTGTTGAAAAGCGGCCTGCCGCTCGGCTCCCCACTACTTTATTCGCCGTCGCATACAGCACAGGCGATACGAAAGTTGTTTACGCATCTGATCTGGTTTTATCTGGGGTATTGCAGTAACACTCAAAAATAAGAATACACGTGCAAATATTAACTAGAAAAGTTCTAGTCATTTGTTTTTTGACTTGGTGTATTTCAGTGACTATAGTATAGTAGCTACAAACCTGTTATCCCAGTTTTTTTATGCAATTATACCTACATAAAAATAATTAATATAGTCAAGGAAATTTTAAATAACACAACCGAACTTGAGATAAACATGACAGATTTTTAGTCAAAAATGCCATTAAAAAGATATTTTTCGATGTGTTGCATGTTGGATGCTTCTTTATTCATTTTCCCAGTGTCTATATAGAAAACTGCAAGCTCTAAGCCTTAAAGAACAATATGCAGGGTTGTAAAAAAATCCGGGTTTTATGTAAAAAAAAAACAGTCCAGTGGGTTTTTTTTTGGGTTTTATCGATTTTTTTCTATTAAACCATTCAGTATTTTAGAGAAATTTAGTGTTCACAACATTTAATAACAGGAGTTACCAAATAAAATTTTATTTTTATATTTTTTATGTTATTGTTATTTTTATGGATTCTTTCTACAGCTGCAAGTATAAAGTAATTTTTTATAATTTTGAGAGTAATAAAGTAATTCAGGGGTGGAAAGTACCAATAATCGTAATTTAATAGCCACTGTCACTAAAAAACAATATTAAATAACTACAACAATGTATAAGAATATAAACTACGACATTAGCTGACCATTATAAATATAGAAATATTTATTTGTTAACAATATTACAAAATTACGTGGCACAAACAGAGAAGCAGCCAAATATAGGAAGCAGGACTTAAAAAAATGTGTTCTATGCCTTAATATTGTGTCCCTGAAAAGAATATTCACTGAGTGTATATATTTTACTTTAGGTGGAAGAACCTACGAGTGAAACTCCATCGAAATTTGACTGCAAATATAGTTTTAAAATTACATCTGAAAATATAAAATAAAAAGTGGAACCCCGTTAAAACTTGACGGTGTGGAATTTATTTTTGTGAGCTTTGTAAATATTTTTTGTAGCCTTTACATTAAATAGGATATTGAGTAGCATACCTATATATTAGGCGACATTTCAACTGTTAATGTTTAAATTTTTATTATTGAAATTCACGAGTTGACCTATGAAACCCATTTTAATGGCTTTTACCAAAAAAAAAAACCTAAATATGACACAGAAATAGATTTTTCCTACTCATTTAAACTAATTAAAGCTTTGGCATTTGTTCCTGAAAACTAATTACTCCAGCATTCAATTTAATAATAGAAAAATCTGGTGCAAGACAGTTAAATGAATTCTGTGAGTATTTTGAAGATACTTTTATGGGGCATTTAGAAAGGAGAAGAAACAAAAAACCTAAAATATGGACGTGAATCAATCCTAAAATGTCATCCGATAACCAATAACCTAGTAGAAGGATAAATAAAATAATAAAAATATTTTTGAAAGTTTGAGTTATTCTGATGATGATTTGATTGGATAAATATATCAGAGCTGTAACTTATCTGATTTAGTTTTTTTTTTTTTCAAGTGTTTCAGTGTTTTTTTTTTTTAATAAATATATGCGTTTAATTTATTGGTTTTGTTTCATTTTTCTCTAGCTAGTTTTTTTTGAACTTCTTGGTTTCGAATTTATTGTCGTTTGAACTTTTCGGAATAAATGTTTTTCGAACCAGTTAAAGTACGCCACACGGATCTGAAGCCCCCACGAAAGAGGGAGGTTTGTCATAACCTCAGAATCGCATACCAAACTATACCTAGACTCGGAAAGATAAATCATTAAAACCTAATTTTCCTAGAACCACTAAACAAACTATACAGCAGAGCTGTCAGCTCATTGCATATTTAAGTCTTTTTTTTGACTTAAGTCAAGATGACTTTTAAGACTTATGAATTAAATCATTGTTTAAATGATTTGTATTAGAAGTATGAAAATAAATGACAAGTCACAGAAAAATTATTTAAATCGATTTATATCTTCTTAACGTCTACATTTGTTTTAATAATATTTCGATAATTTTAAACCTGTTATCCCAGTTTTTTTATGCAATTATACCTACATAAAAATAATTAATATAGTCAAGGAAATTTTAAATAACACAACCGAACTTGAGATAAACATGACAGATTTTTAGTCAAAAATGCCATTAAAAAGATATTTTCCGATGTGTTGCATGTTGGATGCTTCTTTATTCATTTTCCCAGTGTCTATATAGAAAACTGCAAGCTCTAAGCCTTAAAGAACAATATGCAGGGTTGTAAAAAAATCCGGGTTTTATGTAAAAAAAAACAGTCCAGTGGGTTTTTTTTTTGGGTTTTATCGATTTTTTTCTATTAAACCATTCAGTATTTTAGAGAAATATACAGTGTTCACAACATTTAATAACAGGAGTTACCAATTAAAATTTTATTTTTATATTTTTTATGTTATTGTTATTTTTATGGATTCTTTCTACAGCTGCAAGTATAAAGTAATTTTTTATAATTTTGAAAGTAATAAAGTAATTCAGGGGTGGAAAGTACCAATAATCGTAATTTAATAGCCACTGTCACTAAAAAACAATATTAAATAACTACAACAATGTATAAGAATATAAACTACGACATTAGCTGACCATTATAAATATAGAAATATTTATTTGTTAACAATATTACAAAATTACGTGGCACAAACAGAGAAGCAGCCAAATATAGGAAGCAGGACTTAAAAAAATGTGTTCTATGCCTTAATATTGTGTCCCTGAAAAGAATATTCACTGAGTGTATATATTTTACTTTAGGTGGAAGAACCTACGAGTGAAACTCCATCGAAATTTGACTGCAAATATAGTTTTAAAATTACATCTGAAAATATAAAATAAAAAGTGGAACCCCGTTAAAACTTGACGGTGTGGAATTTATTTTTGTGAGCTTTGTAAATATTTTTTGTAGCCTTTACATTAAATAGGATATTGAGTAGCATACCTATATATTAGGCGACATTTCAACTGTTAATGTTTAAATTTTTATTATTGAAATTCACGAGTTGACCTATAAAACCCATTTTAATGGCTTTTACCAAAAAAAAACCCTAAATATGACACAGAAATAGATTTTTCCTACTCAGTTAAACTAATTAAAGCTTTGGCATTTGTTCCTGAAAACTAATTACTCCAGCATTCAATTTAATAATAGAGAAAAATCTGGTGCAAGACAGTTAAATGAATTCTGTGAGTATTTTGAAGATACTTTTATGGGGCATTTAGAAAGGAGAAGAAACAAAAAACCTAAAATATGGACGTGAATCAATCCTAAAATGTCATCCGATAACCAATAACCTAGTAGAAGGATAAATAAAATAAAAAAAATATTTTTGAAAGTTTGAGTTATTCTGATGATGATTTGATTGGATAAATATATCAGAGCTGTAACTTATCTGATTTAGTTTTTTTTTTCAAGTGTTTCAGTGTTTTTTTTAAATAAATATATGCGTTTAATTTATTGGTTTTGTTTCATTTTTCTCTAGCTAGTTTTTTTTGAACTTCTTGGTTTCGAATTTATTGTCGTTTGAACTGATTTACATTCGAACTTTTCGGAATAAATGTTTTTCGAACCAGTTAAAGTACGCCACACGGATCTGAAGCCCCCACGAAAGAAGGAGGTTTGTCATAACCTCAGAATCGCATACCAAACTATACCTAGACTCGGAAAGATAAATCATTAAAACCTAATTTTCCTAGAACCACTAAACAAACTATACGGCAGAGCTGTCAGCTCATTGCATATTTGTCTTTTTTTTGACTTAAGTAATTTTTTTTTATTTAAGTCATTTGATTTTTTAAATCATTTTTTGAAAGATGACTTTTAAGACTTATGAATTAAATCATTGTTTAAATGATTTGTATTAGAAGTATGAAAATAAATGACAAGTCACAGAAAAATTATTTAAATCATTTGAATGACAAAGCAAAATATTGATTTATATCTTCTTAACGTCTACATTTGTTTTAATAATATTTCGATAATTTTAAGAAGATTTAAATCAATATTTTGATTTAAGTCATTCAAATGATTTAAATTATTTTTCTGATTTAAATCATTTTAAGAAGATATAAATCAATATTTTGATTTGTCATTCAAATGATTTAAATCATATAGCAGATACTAAAAATCAAAATAAAATTTGTTTAATAAATGTGGTGGCAAATGTTAGTCGTTAAAAGGAACAGGGTGCTTAAATAAAATTTTAAAAATCGATTTTTTTTTTAAAATATTAATAAGCAGTTCTTGACATATTGCTTTAAGAATTCGTATACGGTTTTTTTTTGTATGCGAAACCCGATTATAGAACCCTTTTTCTGGTTCCTTAGAAGTTGTCAAATTAATAGTTTTTGAGATACAGGTTAAGTTAAGTTTCAAAAATTTAATTTTTACAATTTAATTATTATTGCTTTAAAAATTATGCGTCGAATAAATTAAAGGAGCGAAAACATTGTCTAAATTTTTTCCTGTTTTTTGAAGGGCTGTATTTTAGTGAAAAGTGGGTTGTATCAAAAAAAATAAAAAAGCAATTTGAAGATCCAAGATTCTAATTTTTTGATCTTTTGGCCAAACATTTTTTTGAACTAATGGTTATTACGCAATTGCAAAACCCTTGATTGATACCCCTGTAATTCTTTTGTAAAAGTTTGTTCAATTATGGTCCGGAAAAACGGTTTGATGAATCGATCTGAAAACTTATAGAGTTATTGATTGGGGGTACCTTAAGCTGTACAAAATCCTGGAAACAATAGTATCCACATCAATATTTGTAAATATGCAATTCTTGGAAATGTACTCCAGTTCTTGAAACTGCCCACCCACAAAAAGCAGTAAAATTTATGCGGCATCGATCATATAAAATATACTCTATATACTCGTATATTCTATACAGGGTGTCTCATAAGTCATGGTCCAAAATCAAAGAGGTGTTAGAGGAGGTCATTTCTGATCAAAAAGTCCCTATATTTTTGCAAAAAACCGTGTTTTTCTCACCAAAAAAAATTATTTAAAAAACTTAAGGACATTTTGTTCATTTTTAGGTAAAAGTTGTACAAAACGCAGCAGTTTTTACCAAAAGGGATCCATTTTTATACTGTTTTGCCTTGAGTTACATGCATTTAAACTATAGTAGAAAAAATAACATTTAGAAAAAGAAATTAAGCTTCAGATTTCATGTACGGCTTAAAATGTTTGTTCACATATTACAATTAAAAGATCAAGTATCCTACTACCTACTTTTACCTAAAAATGAACCAAAATGTCCTTAAGTTTTTTACATATTTTTTTTCGTGAGAAAAACATTGTTTTTTGCAAAAATCTTAAAAATTAAAATTACTCAAAAACTGTAGGGAATCGAAATATATGGTGTAGGGACTTTTTGATAAAAAATGACCACCTCTATCACCTCTTTGAGTTAAGACCATGACTTATGAGACACCCTGTATAAAACCGAAACACATATCTCGAAAACGGTTTGGGTTTCTTTTACTTTCACTTGAAATATTTTTACAGATGACTGAAAAATCCGCCTACGAACAAATGTCGGTGTCAAGGTCTAGTGACTCTTTTGACAAAGATCTGAAGGAGAATCCGTTTGCACCAACTGAAGATGAGCAAGATCCAGATTATGATCCCGCTGGCGCTCTGCAAAGAAACATTAAAATTTTAGATTTTTTTAAGTAAGAAATAAAAGCACCAATTGTCTGACATCAACATCATTTTCCGAAGACCAACAAACGCATGAAATGGAGTTTGACGATACCGATACACTTTCTTCTGCTAGTTTTACTAGGCATGGAGGAGTTAGTTCAAACACAAACGAATCTGCATTATTTGACGGAAATTTTTTAAAAATAATCAAGAGAACTGAAGGCTGCAATGTTATGGCAACTTGTAAGATTTGCCAAAATAAAACTATAAAAAAGAAAGACCACAGTAACAACAAATTTTATAAGACATCTAAAGATTAAACATTTAACAGCCTACAATGAGTATATTAAATACAAAATAACAAAAAAGCTGGCGAAATCTAAATCTAGAGTGAGCACCAATGAAAATAAATCCGAATATGTGCCAAAGGCAGCAAATAAAAAACAGCTTGATATTAGGTACAGCATAGCTCAGGCAAACGTCATTACACAAGATCAATTTGTTCAGATAATTTGAAAATGTATTGTTAATACAATGACGGCAGTTTCAGTTATAGGTAATTCAAATTTTTGATGGTCTTAATTTACGAGTTATGTCCAGAAATACAGCGATTAAGAAAATATCTGTGCAGACTGGTGATACACTTCGAAACATAAAAGCTTTTCGAGAAAGTACAATTTCTATGTACCACTGCCGACATCTGGTCGTCTAAAAAAAGAAGTTTTCTTGGAGTTATTATCAGTTGCACTAGCATGCAAATGTTGTACGATATAGATAATTGGTTCGGCTTAACTGAAACAAAAATAGTGGGAACTATTACGGATAATGGCTCAAATTTTTTAAAAACCTTTAAAGAATTTGGTGTAAAGATGGAACAAAAAATCATATCGCAACATGGCCTGAATGAGAATGGCAAAGAAGAGAGCGGAGCAATTAGTATGGAGGAAAATTGAAATAGAAAACTATGAGGGTGATCATGATTCGAAAGAAAATGAAGATGAGGTACTAGAATTAAGAACTTTGGATATTGACAACGATGATGCTATTTTACCCAATCATTTCCGATGCATCACACACACTATTAACCTCATAGCAACAACAGATATAATGAAAACAATAAATAAACACCACACTCGAAGAAGGTGATTAAAGCAACTGATTTGGAATACATTGAGGAATATATCAACATTCTCCAAGCACTTGCCTACGCAGTAGATGTATTACAAGGTACATATTTTGGAAGTGTTCTTCCAACAATAGGCAGTTTAAAAACTAAGTTCACCAAAATGAAGTCCCAACTATTTAAATACTTAAGTTCAGTAATAGAAACTTGTTTAAAATCTTTAGAAATCAGATTTGCACAGTATTTAACAAATTCAAATCTGTCTCGATTTGCTTTAATTGCTTCAATCACTCATCTGAAATTTAAATTACGGTGGTTATCTGCTTTTAAGAACACTGAAATATACCTCAGTACAAACGAATTAAAAAAATTGTTATTGAGACAATATCGAAACTGGCACCTGTTGAGAGAAAATCAAGTAAACCGAGTATATCGATGGAAAATAAGTTTGAGGACGATTTTTTTTAATTTGATGATGATCTCAAAGCAACAGATAGAAATACAGCGACTTCTACAAGCGGATATGAATTACAATTCTTGCAAGACTCGGAAACACACATTGAAATTCTTAATAAATATTCCTGGGTTAAAAGAACCTTTATTAAGTACAATACGGTATTACCCTCCTCTGCTCCCGTGGAGAGAATGTTTTCATATGCTACGTTTGTAGATGCTCCCAGACGACATGCCTTGTCCGACATAAATTTTGAAAACCTGGTATTACTAAAAGCTAATAAAATATAGGCTCTGTGTTGTAACATTACTAGATGTTTTGGTGAACCTGAGCTAACCTAACGCTAGTTGGACAGATTCACCTAACATTATAGGTTCTGCTAAAAAAATTCTAGCTTTAATACAGTCAGAAATAATACAGACAGAAAATTTGTTGGCGCTCTATTGCGCGTTTTCTTTACGACAAACCTAATCAATCCTAACCTAACCGAATCCCCATTTTTATGAATTATGTGTTTTATTTAAAAAAACTAAAACAGTCGCCCACCTGAAAATGGATTCGAACATATATACGTTGTATCCAAAGCCGAGAATCCTACCGCTGAATACAACAAATTGGCATTTTTCGAAATATCAAATTATGACGGAGCAGCGATGCCAGGTCTACCAAAGTCAAAATCGTAAAACCGCTCACCAAAAAATTATTCGTCCTGAACCTTATTTTTTCACTTCTTTAAGTCTCGGTTATTAGTGTATTTAGTTATGATGCCAAATATTGATTTAATACCTTTCTGTTATTTAGTTTTAGATATACAGTTAGGTTATAACGTTTGCAATTGGTATAATAATTGGTCGTGTTTGGTTTTTTACTTACTTATATGGTCCATATATAATGTATAATTGCACTGAAAATAGTAAATAAATTTATATTAGAAAAGGTAACATTTGTTATTATTAAAAACAACAAAAAGTAGTCTAAAAAAAATACAAATATAACACAGAGCATAATAAATTATTGAAAAGCATCAAAATTGATAAACCCGCCCAATGGTTCAAAGAAGAAAAATTATGATTTTATCAATTTCGTTCATGTAACAACGAAATAAACTTTGATAAAAACGTACACCTGGGTGACTTCACAAGTGTCTCGGCTATGCTAGGTTTGTTGGATCCATACCAAGATGAGATTTTTTTTATTGCTTTTGCTTGCTACCTAAGGAACTAGCCTCCCGTTTTCGCTTTTTGTAAATCGGGAAACCCTAACTAAACGTACAGGAAACCTGACCAAATAAGCTGTGCCCGAATTCTCGACTCGATAGAACGATTTCCGTAATCAAAATTTAGATTAGAAGTTTATTCGGTCAAATGTATAAATGGAAGAGAGGCCTTGATTTAATCTTCATGAAACTGTAAAAATCATGAGAAATATAACATTTATCGTAAGATCTCACGATAAATCGTGAGACCTGGCATCGCTGTGACGGAGTTAAAAGGTTTTTTTGGCATCTTATTTCTCGATGGTTCCCTAGGATGTCAACTCTAGGACAAAATGCGTTAGAAAATATAAAAAAAGCCATTCTGCCTACTTTCTTCTCCAAGTAAGTAAGCAGTTAATTATATTAATATATATCCGTGACGTACGTGTATGTTTAAGCGCTACGTAAACTTAGGGTAATCGTCCAGTATATATAGAGCTCTCGGACTTTCACTAACAAATTTTAAGGCTTATACAACACGTGTGTATCATTTTACATTATTATGACATTTAGAACAAATATTTGTTCCATGTTGTATTCTATATCATCTTAAACTAATAAATCCTACAATTTAGTTCTGTGAAGAAAAATTAAATGTTAATGCTGTAGAATGAGGATTTTCTTCACCACATTTTTTTCTTATCACAATCCGGAGATTCAAACCTAAGTTAACCATACCTAATCGAGTTTAATCAAAGCAATCCAAACCTAACCTTAGTATTATATACTCATACAATTTAGTTCTTTAACTTACAACTTAATTTAAAAAAAGAAAACTGAAAAATTGTTGTAAATATATCACATGTTTGCTAAAGTAAAGTTGACACTCGTGGAAGTGTTTTTATCACCACTCGATGAGAAATGGCTGATTTAGTGAATTTCACTAAAGGTTCGTGTGATAAATTTTAGTTTTATGTTTATCTTCAGTAATAAGAACGCGCCATGCTATTGGTTGTTTTTAGTCATGTAATTTTAATATACCAAGGGAAATGCATATTCAATGATAAAGCTTCGAATAAAAAAAGATCAGTTTATTTATTCAAAGGAATAAAGCAAAAAGTTATTTAATGCGCGTTCTGCGTTAAGGTCTTAAATGACAACTGATCCATTTATTTAGTTGAATATATAGAACTGAAAAATTTTTCTTACATGTAGTTGTTGCTGATTATTATCTTTTTGTTTTTCCATCCCTTGTAACAAGTTTCGTGCTCCAATAGCTTTAATCTTTTGTCTCTCAATTTTCCCGCTCAATTCTTCCACCATCGATATAAACTTGTCAGCAATTTTTTGAAATTCGTCTATTTCTGTTACAAAGAAAAATAACGGTCCTTATTGAAAAAAATGATTGTATTCAAGCATACCTAATATATAATAATTTAGTGTTTGTATAAATAAAATAAAGGTGTAATTTAAATAAAAAACTGTTTCACATAGACATCGAACTCATCGCGACCGCACATAAATAATATAATTTAGAATAATAGTATGCAATTCCTATAGCACGGAGTAACATTTATTTAATAGTTAGATGAATCTGTGAGGTTAGCACCAGGTTTTTCAATAAAACTTTCATAAAGCTATATTTGTCAATAAAAACCATAATTAGAGACATAATAAAAAGTGACCGGCAAGCAATGATTAGAAATATCCGTCTGCTAACCTGGTACCAAACACTCGATTCTAGATCCTGATCATTGCTTGCCAATCACTTTTTATTATGGCTCTAATGACGGTTTTATTGACAAATCTGGCTGTATTGATAGTTTTATTGACAAACCTGGTGCTAACCTAACGGAACAGATCCACAAAACAGGTCAAAAACTGTATTATAAGATTTAAATTTTAATGGCGAATATCTCGGAAACGAAACGTCGCCGAAAAAATGTGACTTCGGATTCGTGGTCAGCGCATCAAACTCTACTAATTATTAGTACTACTCTACTTACTATTACTTTAGGTGTATCAAAAATCGTACAAAGCGGCCAGGTAACCCTATACTGCATAATTACCAAAAAAATGGTCTTGAGACTAAGTATTTCGAATTTTGCGATTTTTTCGAAAGTATAGTACAGATTAAAAAAATAAAATTTGCGGATGAAGCATTTTTGACTTAAAAAAAAATAAAAACTGCTCTAATGTCCTACAATTTTCAAATTATTGCAATGCAAAACAAAAACTCCTTGCGTAAAAGTTTAACGTAAAAACTGACCTACAAAAAAAGGAAACTTAAAAGGGAAGTACACATTTGTGGTACAAAAATGGGTGATAATTTTGACTCTAGAACTAAATATAACCGTGTATAACCTATATTTCAAAAAAGTGTCTAACAAAACACCGAAAAATACACAAAGAAAACTAAAATTTGACGTAAAACGGAAACCCATGACTTAATTTTTATTGCGTTTCGCGCTTACGAAATAAAAGACTACTTGCAGTGTTGCTAAATTTTCCTACATTTGTAGACTTCTGATGTAAATATTTAAAATTTCACTGCCTTCGGCGCGTAACCTGGAGATAGCTCTGTATCGATTTAATTAGTGCCTCTACGTTGCCAGTGCACTGAATGTTTTATGTTATAGATTTAATGTTGATGCCTTCGGCAGCAAACATGGTGCTAATCTGGTACCGATTACGATTTACCTAGTGTATCAACATTGCCTGCCTCAGTTAGATAAGGACGAATGGTCTGTACACGCACACGTTTGTATGTTATAGCTTTAGTGATGATGCCTTCGAGGCGTAAGCCTTCAGACTTCGGAGCCTGGTGCTAACCATTTAATGCTTCACCATGTGAGTGAGTGACTTGTATGGATTAGGGACGCATCGACTGCTGGGTCTTTTAGCGTCCTTTAGTGTTAGGTTTTCTTCAGTTTTGTAATTTTATTTTATTTTGGTTAAGTGGTTTAAATATATCTGTACAAGTTTGTGTCTTTTAAGAATGTTATTAATTCAGTAATATGAGAATAGCTAAGAATAGTTTTGATATCTCTTTTATATTTTATGATGAATGGGTGATTATCATATTTTTTACATCTTTCAAATATGTGGGATATTGTAAGCGCTTCTTTGCAGGGTTCGCATAGTGATGCTTGTTGACCATTAAGAATATATTCGTGTGTCATTTTGGAATAACCTATCCGCAATCTTGTGATTATAATTGATTCACGTCTATTGATGTTTGGTGGGTATTGATTAGTAAAGAATATGTCTTTGACCGTTTGTAATTTGTTTGGGTTATCTAAAAGGTCCCATTCTAGTTGGTATCATTTTTCTAATTAATGATATGTTGTAAGTTTTCAGATCTTTTATGTAGTATATGGTGTTTAAAATGGTACTGGATGGAGTTTGGTTGGATGCTAAGTGGTCTGCTCTTGTATTCCCTGGGATTCTTACATAGCTAGGAATCCACAGAAAGGTAATTGTTAGTTTTTTAATGTGTGCTCTTTCTATAAATATTTTTATTTCTTGGGCTATGGGATGTTGAGGTGAGTACTGATTTAGGCAGTGTATGGCATTGAGTGAATCAGTAATTATGATCCATTTGAGGTAGGATGTGGTCAAAGCATATTTGAGTGCGTATAGTATAGCTAGTAATTCTGCTGTTAGTATTGTTGTGGTCTTATGTAGGGAGTAAGATTTTTCATTATATTTGCAGTAGTATGCGGCGCCTACTGTGTTATCTTTCTTTGATCCATCTGTGTATATTTGTTTGAATTCTTTGTAGTTTTTTTGTATTATTTGATAAAAGCGGGATGTAATTATAGTATGATTAATCTCATTTTTGTTTAGTGAGGTGAGTTCTGTATTGTAATTGATGGGGGTTGAGTTCCATGGGGGAAATAGGAAGTGGCTTGTAGTAAAAATGGGTGGAAGGCTAAGGTCTAGTTGATTTTTAAGGTTTTTGAATTGATAATGAGCGAATGGAGGATATCTGGTATGATTTGGAGATCTTATTGGTGTAGGATTGAAAAATTCATGATTGTGAGGTAAATAAGGTTTAAAGTAGAGAGAGTGTGCGTAATTTAGTAAAAGTTCTGTTCTCCTGAAATGTAGTGATGCGGTTTCGGTTTCACAATAAAGGCTATTGCATGGGCTAGTGTGAAATGCTCCCGTGGAGAGTTTAAGGCCTTTGTTTAATATTGGGTCTAGTTTTCTTAGATATGATTTGGGTGCAGATGAGTAGATAATAGAGCCATAGTCAAGTTTCGATTGTATTAATGATTTATATATTCTTAGGAGAGAAGGTCTGTCTGAGCCCCAATCACTGTTTGACAGCATACTCATGATTGATAAATCCTTACTGCATTTTATTTTTAAGAGATCTATGTGTTGTTTCCAGTTTAGTAATTGATCAAAAATTAGTCCAAGGAAGCAATGATTTGATTTGTTTGGTATTGGTTGGGAGTCAATGTGTAGGTTAGTAATTGTGTTGCAATTCCTTTTCCTGCAGAAGTGAATGGTGCATGATTTTCCTGGAGAGAAATTTAGGCCGTTATTTTGTGCCCAATTATTAAGTTTATTTAAAGACGTTTGAATATTGATGTTACTGTTGTTAGAGTGGTATAGCAATATGTCGTCTGCAAAGAGTCTAAGTTTTATATTAGGATGTATATTTGATTTAATATTATTGATTGCTATAAGGAATAATGTGGGGCTTATTGAGGACCCTTGGGGTATACCTGTTGTTTGAGGAAGTGTTTTTGAATAGGAGTGATGTACTTTGACCCTGTATTGACGTTGGCATAGAAATTCTGTTATGAAATTTCGGAGTTCTCCTTTAATGTTCCATGCGTCTAATGTCTTTATTACTGTACAGCTTTTGACGGAGTCAAATGCTTTAGACATATCTAGGAAGACGGCTGTGGTGTGAGAGTTCATGTTGAATGACTTGGTTATGTCCATACCAAAGCCCACTAAGTGGTCGATAGTTGACCTCTTTTGTCTGAATCCCATTTGTTCATCTAGTAGTAAATTGTGTTTTTCTAAGAACCAAGTGAGTCTGTGGTTGACCATTCTTTCGAGTAATTTACTAAGGTGACTGGTGAGAGATATTGGACGGTAATTCTTTGCTTCGATTCTGGATGAATTGGGTTTATGAATAGGGATAAGTATTGAGTCTCTCCATTGAGATGGAAAGTATCCCCTAGACCATATAAGGTTGTATAATTTCAGAAGATTCAGATGACCGCTCTGTGGGAGATTTGTTATCATGGGTACATATATTTTATCTGGTCCTGGGGAAGTGTTTTTGCATTTTGCCAATGCAAAGTATAGCTCATTTCTTGTGAAAGGAAGATTATAGGATAAGTTTGATGATGATTTTGATTGGGATGATGTTGGGGTGGATGGGTTTGAATTGTAGATGGTTTGATAGTGTGTAGCTAGAATATTGGCTATTTCTTGAGGGTTAGAGTGCCACTGATTACCATCCAATATTCCCATTATTGTTCGGGGTGGGAGTCCTTTTAATTTATTGATTTTATTCCATATTTCGTGGCTAGTTGTGTGTTGATTGATAGAACTAGTATATTGATTCCACGAAGATTTCTTAGCGAGTCTAATTATCTTTTTGGATTTAGCTCTAGCCTTTTTAAAAGCTATTAAGTTTGGGGTGGTTGGATAATGTTTAAATTTGTTAAGAGCTGTTTTCCTTTCTTTAATAGCTATGTGACATTGTTCATTCCACCAGGGGACTGTATTTTTCCTGTGATATGGGTTTGTTTTAGGTATTGAAATTTCCGCAGCTTGTAATATAGAATTGGTGATTAAGTGTGTAGATTCTTCTATATTAGTAGGATTTAGAGTGGGGGGTTCGTATACTGATTTATATAGATCCCAGTTGGCTTTATTAAGCAAAAATGTAGGAGGAAGTTTTGTTGTTGGTGTATGTGTTGATATTTCTATTGATATGGGTATATGGTCGCTGCCATAAGTGTCATCTAGGGTGGATTGATGGATGTATGGTAGGAGACTTGGGTTGCAGATAGAAAGATCTATTGTTGATGTTGTGGGAGAGGAAGGAGATATGAATGTAGGGGACCCATCGTTAAGTATGTGTAGATTATGCTGTGTTAGTAATTTTGAGATTAAATTGCCTCTTTGATCAGTGTGATGTGATCCCCATATTGTGTTGTGAGCGTTAAAGTCGCCGATTATGAGCAGTGGTGATGGAAGTTGATTTATGAGGTTAGTTAAGTCGGCGTATGATACTGAAGTGTTAGGAGATAGGTAAATATTGCAAATTGTTAATTTAATTGAGAGGTATGTCGTAACTGCGCACGTTTCTAAATTTGTGTTTAGATGGATTTCATCGAATGTAATACCGTTTTTGATAAGTATGGCAACTCCTCCTGATGCTTTATGGGTGTTATTTCTATCTTTCCTGATACAGGTGTATCCTTTGTAATTAAATTTGTCGGTTGTTTTAAAATTGGTTTCTTGTATTGCTAGTATTTTGGGTCTGAGTCGTTTAGTGAGGAGATTTGTATCTTCTATGTGGTGTGATAGGCCATTACAATTCCAGTGAATTATATGGTGTCTAGCCATTTTTCTTCTTAGGAACAATTTTATTTTTCGATGATTTTGTAGTTTTTGAAATGGAGTCTATACTTGATATTGAAGTTGTAATGGATTCCGATGAAGATCGGCGTATGATTAAGGTGTCTTCGTTTGGTATTTTGGAAGGTATTTTATTTTTATCAAGTATAGGTTTTTTTAATTTCGTTTCGGTTGGGGGAGATGTTTGTGTGTTATGTTTTGAGTGATATTGGCGTGTTTGATTGGAGGAATTTGAGGATGGTTGGGAGGAGGGAGGGGGGGGAAATGGATGGAAGGGATTGGGTGTTGGATGTTTCATTGATTGTAGGATTGAGGTGGGAGAGTGTAGAAATTAGAGATTGTTTAGGAGGTGAGGATTGAGGTTGGGAGTGCGGAGGCGGAGGATTTGAGACAGTCTTTGAGTAGGGGGTGATAAGTGGTGGTGGACGAGAGTCTACTATTCTTCTTGCTTCATAGTGTGGGATTTTTTCTATTGTTTTAACTTTTTGTATTTCAAATTCATATTTATATTTAGGGCATCCTTTGTATCGTGGCGAATGATCACCGTTACAGTTGACGCATTTTGGTGGAGGGTTACAAGGAGATTTTTCATGGTATTCTTTACCGCAGGAGGGGCAGATTTGGGGGTTTCTACAGTTTGTTTCTGAATGTCCATATCGTTGAGAATTAAAGCATGTTAAGGGGTTCGGTATATGTGGTTTACCTCTACATCTATACCAACCTACATAGAGAAATTCTGGTAGTGTACAAGATCTGAAGTTAATTAATAATGAGCTAGTGTTCTTTAATTCTCCGTTAATCCGTTTTTTAATTCGTTTAATGCTTTCTAGTCCCTGGTCTTTTATATTTTCGAGTATTTCTTCATCCGTACAGTTTAATAGGTCCCAGCATGAAATTCTTCCTTTTATATAATTTAGTCTTGGGTGTGGTGTAATGTCTACAGAGATGTTAGCGATACTATTTATGTTATTTATTTTTTCTACTTGCGATGTTTTGTGGATTTCTATAAGTAAATTTCCATCTTTTAATTTTTTAATATTTTTGGGATTATCAATGCTATTTATTATAGATTTATGTATTAGGAAGGGTGAGATGTTAGTAAATGATCCTTCTTTAGGTTTGGCTATGTAAAATTTATCGAAAGTTGTGTTAGAGTTAGATGAGAAGGGATAAGGTATTTCTGTTAAAGGAGATTCTCTTCTGGGTCGTTTGGATGAGGTGAGAGGTAGGTTAGGGAATTGAGATGAGTTATATTGGTAGTTTGTGTTTAGGGAGAGGGATTTTGCACCAGTCGTATTTACCGGCATATCGACCACGGTGTCCATCGGATATGCTGCGCGGTAGTTTGATGAGGGTCGGGTCGGGCCCGCGCGATCGCCCGCATCACCGACCGGTACTGAGTTTCCGTGACTCTGCACCGTAGTGTTTTTTCCATTAGTTGACTTATTCATTGTTGCTAATGGGAATGCCTTTTATACCTACGGCCAGGTATGTGTTTATTGTGGGTGCGATGTTGGTGTTGTGTGGGGTGTGTGTTTGTGTGGGTGGGTGGGTGGTTGTGTATGTGTATGTGTATAGGTGATGGTGTTAGTATAGGTGATGTTTTGGCGTGTGAGACTAGGGTGCCTCGGGAGTGTCGTACCCCGTAGCTTTGGATTGTACTATTGCACAATGCAAAGCCCCCTGAGGGGGCTTCACCATGTGCTTGGAATGACACCGTTTCTGCTAAACAACAAAATATTAAAAACTCTAATAAACAGTAATGAATTCTACGCTGCTTCTTGAATACGAGGAAATGACCGATTAGGCGCGGAACACAACGCAAATTACGTCAATAATTTTTGCCCATTTCCGACAAACTTTACTTTTTTTTATAGGTTTATCGGTATTTTGTTAGCTAAATATAGTTTATAAACGGTTATATTTTGTTCCAACATCAAATCGTATCGAATCCCACGACTACTTGAAAACCTGGCTTAACCTAATTTAGGAAAAGTGCCCCATTTATGTGCTTTCAAATATACGATCAAATATATCTTTGGAACAATCCTGATCATGAAATCAACAATGTCAGTTAATTTTTCGTTTGAAATTTTTTTAGTTGGATAACATACTTACATAAATATTTTGTTGATACTTTTTTAATATTAGTTTTTTAAAAACTTAAAGTAAAAAACTGTATATTATTAAACAATAATTGTCTATTCTGCATGCAATTTTAACATATTTAAAGTAACAGTAGACATTTATACCTCCGTATTCACTAAAAAGGTTTAAGAGTTAAACCAGGTCTGGTTGGCAAGGTACTTAAAACACTTACCTACACCTATAACTGTCAAGTTAGACCTGGTCTAAATTTAAACCTCTTTAGTGAATACGGGTGTAAGATTTTTATCTAAAAATATAAATTTATAACGATAAGTGCCTTAAAAAAATAACTATTTGGCAGAACTAGAAAGGATCCGAATCATTTTTTAGGATTTGGATCCTTTTTTAATCGGAAATTCGTGATTCGATTCACGATTTCAAAAGGATTCGGATTCGATTCCATTTTTATTAGTTCGAATCACTATTTTATTAATGCGGACGCTTGCTATAAAAACTTGTTAACATAAATATCTCGGCGGCAGATCATCTGAATTTTTGGTCAAAATTTGAAGTCAATCGGGTTAGTTGTTAAGCTATATTTTTTGGCATCTAAGGATGCTAAAACGTGAAGATATGTAAAACCTGATAGGGTGATTTTTTTTCACGATTTCACACATTTTATTTGGCCGCCATTTCATTCGGCCATCTTGAATTAGGACCACAATTTTACTGGTTGATCCCTATACCACAATTTGCTATGGCAGACAATTTGAACTCAATCCATTAAGTAGTTTTTAAGACTGAAGTTTTAATTATTTTATTAAGCCTCCATTTTGTTCTGCCCTCTTGGATTCATACCAACATTTTGCCAGTTGATTCCAATATAATACTTTGATGTTTATGTAAAATTTCAGCTACATTGAATAAGTAGTTTTTTAATAATATTTTTTTAACATTTCACTAGGCCGCCATTTTGTTCCGCCATTTTTGATTTTTACGAAAATATTACCAGGTCATCCCCATGTGACTCTTAAGTTTTGATAAAAATTTGAAGTCAATCGGGTAAGTTGTCTTTAAGCTATGCCGCGAACTGACAAACAGACAGATGGACCGACAGAATTAATAAAACTTTTTTGGTATCTAGGGACGCTAAAACGTATAACCAAGACCTTTAATTTTTGACCAAAATTTGGAATCAATCGGGTAAGTAGTACGCCGTGGAAAAGCAGACAGACGGACAGATCGACAGACGGACCGACGGAATTGATAAAACATATTTTTTGGCATCTAAGGACGCTAAAACGTAAAGATGTGTAAAACCTGAGAGGGTGATTTTTTCACGATTACAAACATTTAAATTTGGCCGCCATTTTGTTCGGCCGTCTTGAGTTAGCACCACAATTTTACTAGTTGATCCCTATGCCACAATTAATTATGGCACATAATTTGAGATCAAACTATTAAGCAGTTTTTTCAAGTCGAATTTTTAAATATTTTATTAAGGCGCCATTTTGTTCTGTCATCTTAGATTCGTGCCAAAATGTTACCAGTTGATTTCAACATAATACTTGATGTTTTTGCAGAATTTGAGAAAAATTGCATAAGTAGTTTTTTAATAATATTGTTTTTAACATTTCACTAGGCCGCCATTTTGTTTCGTCATATTGGATTTTTACCAAAATGGTACCAGGTCATCCCCATACGACCCTTAATTTTTGACCAAAATTTGAAGTCAATCGGGTAAGTAGTTTTTTAGCTACGCCGCGAACAGATAGACAGACAGACGCAGAGACAGACCGACGGAATTGAGAAAACATGTTTTTCGTCATCTAGGGATCCTGAAACGTGAAGATCTGAAAAAATCTCGAAGTGTGATTTTTTCGCGATTATAATACTTTCCTTTTACGAGGAAAGTAACAACTGCTAGTTTAAAATAAAATAACTCAAAAACCGTTGATCCAAGATCAAATTAAAGATTCACGTTTTTTATTACTATGCTCTTCTGAAGATATTCAAAATACAAGCAAAATTGTATTAAAAAATAAATAGGACGGTATACATATTATGATACAATAATTTTGCCACAATCCTGTTTCTATTCTGCTTCCCTATCACTTAAAAAGAAAATCCTGGCCCGGGGGAAGGACGGTCCACATATTGTATATTAATTCGTCGTTATTATCGGAAGCTACGAAATACAAAGATGACATTAAAAAAAACGTACACACTTTGTATTTCCATTTACCTATATTACCGAAAGCTGCTAAATATACTGTTGAGCACCCACGTATATTATTTTTGAAAAAATACCGGCCTCTGGGGAGACTCCCCCGACCCCTACCCCTCTCTGGACGTCCCTGCTAACTGACAATAAACACATATTCAATAACATTTTCCAGTATGAGTGTGGCCGATCCTTTGTTAACAGATTGAAATTAAATTTCAATAATATATATATATATATATATATATATATATATATATATATATTAGACAACTCTGCCAATAGTCCATATATTACAAATCCACGGAGGATAAGACCTGTAGAAAATAAAACATTTGTGTCACATTTATGTGACTGAACCCTTTCTTTCCGCACAAAACATTAATATAGCTTTTAAATCAAAGCACACACTAGGCAATATATTTTTAAATAACAAAGATAAAATAGATCCGCTTTCGACTTCAGAGGTGTATCAACTTTCTTGTGATTGTGGGGCGATGTTTATAAAGGAATTTTAAAACTAGATTTAAAGAACATAACAGGTGTATTGGATTCAATAATATAGAATCTTTATTTGCCAAACACATTTTGGAGAGTAATGATCATACGGGTTTTTGACAATAATTATGGACATAGGGAATCTAATTCTCAGTTATTACCAAACTTGGAATTTCTTGAAATTCAAAGAGCAATTAAAAACATCGCACAAAAGACTTTAAACTCTCAAATAAACAATATTAAAAATATTTTTTGAATAGAAAATATTTCTAGAAATATTTTTGTTTTTTATTTTATTATAAATTTCATTCCTTTGGTTTATTATTGTATATTTTCATTCTTTTTTTACCCCTTTAAGGCATTTTTTTGCAATATGTTGTTTATTGATATTTTATATTTATTTAGTTTTTATATAACATAATATTATGAAGTAAATCTTTCTCTTTTTTCATCTTTTTGTCAGGTTGTTTGTTTTTAAGGTAGTTACCTCTACCAGTACTTACTTGAGTGACGAACACATAAAGATACTACGGTGTTGCAGAGAATAGATTTCTACTGACATGTTTTGCCGGACATAATGTTATAACTAGTGTAGATACCTTTTTATTGTCCTAACGAAAAAAAAGTTTTCATTTATTTGCAATTTTCGGCTTTTCCCTGGGATGTCGAAAAGTTATGAGACAGCTAAATTTGTAAAAAACTAAAGAGTTTTATCCATAAAAATAAAGAAATAAATACATGTCACTAGTCAGTGTCTTAAATGTAACTATTTTGTTAAAAAATATGTTTTTTTGTTCAAAAAATTGTCAATGTACTTATGAGATCTCTCAGTTGTTTAAAAAATGTAAGTATGTATAACGTTAATTATTATTATCGCAAAATATGTATTTTCTGACATAAAATGTATGTAACAGTCTTCGTGCTTATGTTCATGTTTTTTGTTTTTAGTCTTGCAGCCTGATGAGGCGACTTACTCGCGAAACTGATATAGCAAAAAGGATTATTTTGGGAAAATTAGACTATTTCTTCTTCTCCGCTTACTACTTGAAAATCACCACCCAAAAATAGAGATTCACATTCAAGAAAATAAATATTTAATAATTATTTTCCATATTTATATATCATTTATTTAGGTTCTAAATTATTATTATATTTAGTATAATTATAGTTATTTAATACTAACTTTATACAAATCCTGTAAACTATAAATTATTTCTTTTTTTTTTAGTTTTTAATTTATTTATTATTATTATTTATTTTTATAATTTTGTTTATACACTCTATAAAAAATAAATTAAGTCCTTTGTTATCTTCCTCCATAAAAAGTAGGTTTTAATCCAGGAAACGGAATTTTACCGAATATTTAAAAATTTTATTAGCCCGCCATTTTGTTTTACCGTGTTAGATTCCTACTAAAATTTTTCAAATTTTTTTCTGTTTCACACTTGATTCTTGTGCAAAATTAAGTATTAATTTGGTAGTGAATTTTCTAATATTTTCATTAGTCCGCCATTTTGTTCCATCATAATGGATCTATACACATAATTTTATCAGTTTATTCCTACATCACGCTATTCTCTTAAGACTGTTACGAGGGAAGTAAAAACTAAATAGGATTTTTAAATATATTGATTTTATATGGTTACATTTTTTAATTAAGTTACTTAATTTTTGTTTATTTTGTTAGTGTCCTTGTTTATAGATATATAAACAAGGGTACTGCTTGTATTAAGATGAATAAATAAGTATACAAACAGGTAAACTAATTGTCTTATTTATTTTAATCGTCTATGTAAATCCCGGGATTTAAAAATAGTAAATATGTATGAACCTTAATTTAAGAACGAAGAATAACTTCAATTTTAATTCCAAAAGAATATATTATATATATATATATATATATATATATATATATATATATATATATATATATATATATATATATATATATATATATATATATATATATATATATATATATATATATATATATATATATATATATATATATATATATATATATATATATATATATATATATATATATATATATATATATATATATATATATATATATATATATATATATATATATATATATATATATATATATATATATATATATATATATATATATATATATATATATATATATATATATATATATATATATATATATATATATATATACAAGACATAAGAATTTTTAAACTCGGAGTCTATGTTCTTTCCGTATACAAAAATATAGCTTTTTCCTTAGTTTAAAGACTTTTTCCAAGAAATGGTAAATGTTGAACTGTGTATTGATGTTTAAGTACTTACTTTCAATATATATAAAGCATTCTTCCTTTAAATCGTTGGTTTGTTTATAATTATCTGGCTCTAAAATACATATTTTATCAATTTCATTAAAATATATTCCATAAGGCGATAAATCCGACATATTAAGCTTCTTTTGTGTAGTATTAACTTCTATTGTTATGTTTTTAATTTGTATTTGTTTTCCAGACGGTTTTATCGTATCCATGGCAACTGTGGACTAGGGAGGGATGCACGATCCGCTTGCAAGTATCGATATTTTAGATCGATCCGAATCGGTGATTAAATTCACTAAACAAAAACCTTGTTTTGTGACCTTGTATCGATATCGGAAAAAAATCGTATTCAAAATAATCGATATCCTTGATTTTAAAGGAAGCAAAAAAGTACTTATACCATAAGATATTCTTTTGATATAAGACAAGAATATCAAGTTTTTTTTATTTTTCATAAACTGGAATTAGAATTCTTGAATGTGTTTTGCAAGCATGTTTATATCCAATTTACTTTTTATGCTTAAACCGAGAATGTACGCTATTACTGAATAACAAGACAAGAACATAAACTTTTCTCCGTTATAAGTTAAGTAGCTTGAATATTCTATCGTTTTAAAGATCGGTAAAATTTGAAATTTTAAATGTTGATAATTTAAAAAGATCAGAGTTAAAATTAAAAAAACAAACACTGTAATTTTATCAAGTACAAAATATGTTCATAGATGATTCTTGTCGCTATAAACGCTGTCTGCCTGTTAATCGGGTTACCCTCTATCCTCTCCTTTTGACTCTATCAACTATAACTAATAATAACTATACAGTTTCAACATTCAGCACACCTCACACCTGTAACTCTCATAGAAATCTGTAATTTACAATAATAAATATTAGAATTTTTAATTTTCAGTCAGAATTTGGATTTACGCTTTTACGCTAGATGACGCCACTAATAATATAGATCTTAAATATTAGGAATAGTATTCATATAGTCATATGTATCGATACATAGCTCGTATCGTTTTAGAAATATCGGACAAAATTTCAAATATCGGAGCAAAAGTATCGATATACAAACGTTGTATGCTACGTAGGGTATTATAGGTTTAATGATGTCTTATTATTTATCCGCCGAAATAAATTAAAATATATATTGTTTTAAAAATCCGGTTGCGTTTTGGTTAGCCCTGGTTAGGCTTTTTTTTCGGTTAATGTCAAAAAGTATATCTACATTAAAAAAGCAGCTAGACCTATTTGTTTTTTTTAAATATCTTATAATTTTGTGTGTAGTGCCTAAAGATGATTTAAAAAAGTATATCTATATTAGGATTGTCAACTGACCGATCATTTATAAATTAGTATTTATACATGTGACATTTATGGCGCGGTCACTTATGCTCATTTAGACGGTCTTTTTTAAAAATCTTCCAAAGTATGTCTAAACGATTGCTTTTATTTTAGCTTTCATAGTTTGATACAAAACAAAGTGGATCTGTTCAGTGTCTCGGTCATTTAAGTGACGCCCAATACTGATAAACAGGTCAAAAATTGCAAACCAACCCTAAACGGACACTAGACAGAAAATATTTTACTGCATCAAGCAAGACAATGCTGGACTATGGGTGTAATAGGATCTTAGCCTAATAGGGGAATTGGATTTAGGCGTTGTTGGATAACTTCTTTCAGCAACTCAATTTAGGGTTGCCATTTCATTACTCTAAATTCCGGGACAGTCTCGTAGAGTCTTAACGGCACGACATTTTGCGGGGTCGCTCTTTTGCCCCATAAAATATTAGAGAAATATAGTTAACGACCAAGAAAAAGTTCCTTCCATTTGTACCACATGGGAGATAAACAGATATCAAAAAAATTATGTGTGAAATTTGATAATTAATAAGGGAAAGTAAGAGTAACTTACAACTTTATATTTCCAAGACAATTTACTAACATCCCGGGACACAGGACAAGCTGGTGAATTTCGGGACAATCCCGGTGCTGGCAACTCTGGATTCCAGGTAGTCAATTATTATGATGCTTCTTAGGAATTCCGCTTGCGTATCTCCGCTAGGCTGGAAACCGGACTTAAGCTTTGTGACGTCATCGTTGGTTTTGTGATTAACCTTCAATTGCTTCAATTTTGATTTTCACGTGATGGCGTGGACCAATGAAAAGTTCGAATTATATATTCTGGATTCCTCTAGAAAATAGAAATTTATAGGTTTAACTGACGTGGTATATTTTCCTTGGCTTGAATTACTACGTTGTTTTGTCAAATTTCAATAGTTATAATTAAAGAGCGAAGTGAGAAGACGTTTTACGGAATTTATTGTCGCTTATTCAGATTGTGAGCTTTTATACGAGAGATAATTCTGAATCGATTTTGTTTTTATAAATACCAGTGACATTTAGGAAAAACTGAACGACAAAATTATGGCGTCAGTGGGCATCAACACTTTCATAAATTCCTTCAATAATCGACTGTAAGTATTATATACATTTTTTTTTTCAAATATCGAAATTTTTCTAAGCATATGTGTATGTATATATCATCTGTTGGTCTGGTATGACAAATGCAGGGCTTTTAACGTAATTTTAAAACGACATTTGATCCAGACGGACATAATTGGTCGACTGTAAAATAAATAATATGTTGTTAGTTGTTGCAATAGTTATTACATCCCGAGAAATTGTATTTTCTCGGGTTGCATCTGTTTGAAGTCTCTAATTTGGGAAATTAAAATACATATGTATCGCCATAATTCATTATTCATACGGTACTCTCTAGAACCTCCCATGGTTGTAGCAAAGTTTAAGTCTTGCCTCGCTGTGGAAATGGCCACTTATGGCTTAACAATGTTATTAAAGTACGTATACTTATGTAGGATAGTCAAGCTTTATCTCTACCACAAAGGAGTTTGCCTGTCAAATGTTTTAGCATAAATTATTAAAATTCGATCTTCTACATTATCCTACAAACCCAATATTCTTTATTAGGTAATCAACCATTGACTTATTTGCAAAAATATTAAAAATATTTTATTTAGTATGTACATGAATTAGCATTTTAAATATGATTTTAAATAAAATAAATTACCATGTTTTCTGAGCTGAATTAAATTAGTATTTAAACCATTTTTATTCCATATTTCATGGTTTTATATTTATAGAAGAAAAACTGAGTACTCTAATGGAATCATTATAGTCCTAAGACCATAATAAAAAGAATGTAAGACAATTGTTGCACAATTTTTGACTCAAGAATTTTAATAGTCAGCTTGTTTGTTAAATTTTAGATGTATCTAATATATACTTCTTTTGTTAATATGCAGGATGTTTCAACATAAGTTATAAGATAAAAATATTATGTAGACATAGATCCAAAAGGATTTAATATTGAAGGTTATCGAAATTGGTGTTAAAGATTTTCTTTTTGTTTTTTCCCTCTATATCCAAATCAGGATATTGCATTGCATTGAAACACAGTATAGTAAGAACATGGACAGAAATGCATTTTTGTATGATCAATTCTTATCACTATTACTCAGTGTTATACAATGACCAGCATTAGGTATAAATTTTTGGTCATTATTGGGTCATACATTTTTGGTAGTGGTATTTTTGATAATTTGATGTATGACACTCTCATTAATTTAATTAAAAAAAGATACTCTTAGTTCAAGTTGATAAATCGAACTATGTTTGAGATATTACAATATTAAGCAAAGCCAAATATTAATGATGGATTTATACAGACAAATAACATAAAATAAAATAAGATATGACAAAATAAAAGATTTGGTGAACCAATAAGATATCCTTTTAAAATCCTTTTAAAATCCATGCTTTCTACAGTTTTATTAATCAAACAGTCCACTGTCAACCATGTGTGTATAACTATTTGTGCAGTTTTTAGGTAAAATAAAAATAAAAGATGTAGTTTGGCGATCTTAAGGGCATCTGTATTTTTATTTTATCTTATTCGCCGTAAAAATGGTTTAATGTTACTCAAATGTATTAACTCTTCTGTTATTTTTATTTTAAGTTATTTGCCTATATAAATTCACTTTAATAAAATCAATTAAAAATCCGAGCAATACATTTTATTGATAGTTAAAGTATTAAAGTACTTTAGACTATTAAATACAATTGCCATGATTACTTTTCACTTTTTAACTGATACATGATTGCATTTATAAACTTGAATTAATAGAAAGTTTTTTCTGTCAAATTTATCAGAGAATAAGTGCCATACACTTTTGTCAAAAACTATACCTTACTCAAATATTTAGGGTGAAAGTTTTTACTTGTCTATATGCCACTGGTCAGTAGTACTGATAAAAATGTAGGGTTGTGACAGATCGGTCAAGAACTTTTTGGTCACTTGTCTGGTCATTTGACCAGTGGGTTAAAAAAATTTCCACTTTAATTTTTAATAGGGTTTATATTTATGATTATTACTTAATAAAACTTTTAAGATATAATCACAGATGTATAGTTTATAGAACAACATTATAAAAATGAATGAGATTCAATTTTTTTATTGTACAGGTTGATGTAAAAGATGACGTTTTTTTTAAAAAGTTGTGAAAAATATTTTTCATATTTTGAGTATTTATATATATATATATATATATATATATATATATATATATATATATTAGTTCAAGGATTGAAACAAAAAAACTTTAATTCACGTTTCCCCTGTCCATTTCAGGCTTTTTCAAAATATGTATTTCTGTACATCTAAAAATTAAATACAGAAAGTCTATATACACAAGTTAAAAAATAAAAATAATTAGGTATAACGGCACGCATTAAAATTATTATTAAAAACTATAAGTTAAAATATTACAGTACATACCTTGAGAAAAATGTTATTTTGCCTTGCTTGGCAGTGGGGAGGTAAGTGATACACTGATTAAAGAATTCTACTGTTTTTTTTGTATGTATATTATTTAATTTTTTTGATTATATTTTCATTGTTTTCATTGACACTATTGGTGGATACGGGTTGTTTTAAAAGTATTTGTGTGAGTCTGACAGTATACAGTATGTATTTATGATTGGTGGAAATAGTTTATAATAATTGAATTAAATTAGATGATATATTTGGCTGAGATTGTCAATGTCTTTTCGATTGTTTACTGTGTTTTTCTTTTTTTTATCTCGACATTTCTTTGAATGTTAGTTTATGGTAATGTTGTTCTTTTGATAAGTCCCTTGTACCTGAAAGATTAAATTCATGTTCCATATTTCTTTCGTGTTTATGTAGTGCTGTGGAAGCATTTTTTGTGTACTTATGCCCATTTAGTCTAGGCAGGCAATGCTGTAAACTACGTTTGATTGTTTTTTAATTGGTGTTTGACTTTTTAGTGGTGTATATAAGGATTTAAAGGTATTGTTGGATTTGTGGCATACGGTTATGTCATGTTTACCGAGAATATGTTTAATCTTTTCAGAAAGGCCTTCATTGTATGGCAAAGATATGTATGTAGTGGTTTTATTGTTGTCACGATTATTTACAATATGTTTTGTGCCATTGTATAATTTATAGGTTCTTCATTTTATAATTCATTCGATGGCTTTTAATGGGAAATGATTTTTTAAGAGAGTGTTTTTAACTTTATTTAAAATATCAACTTGGTATATAGGTGATGTTATTGTTAGTGCACAATCAACTAACCCTATCATCACAGAGTTTTTTTGACATTTTGGGTGACTGGAATTATAATTAAGGTAGTGGGAGGGCCAGGTTTTTTTTGTGTACCACTTAGTTTTAGTGCCATTTGTTTTGTGGTCTCTTATTAATGTTAAATCCAAAAAGTTTATAGCGCCATCATTTTCTATTTCGGAAGTAAACTGCAATTTTAGATGAAAATTGTTAAAGAGGGAGACAATTTCTGTTGATTTATTTTTTGGTATTGCTAATAAACAATCATACACTTACATTTTAAAGAATAATATTGGTACATTGGCTTTTTGCTGTTTCTTCTAGATATTCCATTACTATTTGGGTTGTGGTGGAAGAGATGGGTGAATCCATCGCACGTCCATCAAGTTGTTCATAGTCATTATCTTTGTATTGGAAATAGTTGTTTGAAAGAATGAGATTTATCCCTTCTTTGAATTCTGTGCAAGTGAGTGTTGTGTGATGCTTTATCTGACTCCATTTTTCTTTAATGATTTGTTTTAAAAGTTTAGTCAGAATGTTTGTATACAATTATATTATGTCTAGAGAGATGAGAGAGATGGAAATTATTTGGTATTTTCATGGTTTCTATAAACCTTTTAAATTCAAATGAGTCTTTAATATAATAATCATTTCTGCCTGTAATTTTTCATAAGCAATTTGATAAAACAAAGTTTCAAGCTTTTTATCAAATTGCTTACTAAACTCACTGAGTAAACTTTTAAAATAAATCATTAAAGAAAAATGGAATCAGATAAAGAATCCCACAACACTCACTTGCACAGAATTCATTGAAGAGATAGATCTCATTCTTTCAAACAACTATTTCCAATACAAAGATAATTACTACCAACAACTTGACAGATGTGGGATGGGTTCACCCATTTCTGCCACCGCAGCCCAAATAGTAATGGAATATCTAGAAGAAACAGTGTTACAAAAAGCCAATGTACCAATATTATTCTTTAAAAGTTACGTGGATGATTGTTTATTAGCAATACCAAAAAATAAAACAACAGAAATTGTCTCCCTCTTTAACAATTTTCATCTAAAATTGCAGTTTACTTCCGAAATAGAAAATGATGGAACTATAAACTTTTTAAATTTAACATTAATAAGAGACCACAAAACAAATGGCATTAAAACTTAAGTGGTACACCAAAAAAACCTGTTCCTCTTGCTACCTTAATTATAATTCCAGTCACCCAAAATATCAAAAAAACTCCACCGTTGAATGAATTATAAAATGAAGAACCCATAAATTATACAATGTCACAAAACGTATTGTAAATAATCGCGACAACAATAAAACCACTACATACATATCTTTGCCATACACTGAAGGCCTTTCTAAAAAGATTAAACACATTCTTTGTAAGCACAACATAACCGTATGCCACAAATCCAACAATACCCTTATATACACCACTAAAAAGTCAAACACGATTTAAAAAAGAATCAAACGTAGTTTACAGCATTCCCTGCCTAAACTGCCCCAAAAAATAAATAGGCATGACCACACAATACCTATCAAATAGACTAAATGGGCATAAGTATACAAAAAATGCTTCCACAGCACTACATAAACACAAAAGAGACAAGAAACATGAATTTGATTTTTCGGGTACAACGGTCTTATCAAAAGAATAACATTACCATAAACTAACATTCAAAGAAATGGTTGAGATAAAAAAAAGATAAACATACAGTAAACGATCGAAAAGACATTGACAATCTCAGCCAAATATATCACCATCTAATTTAATTCAATTATTATAAACTATTTCCACCAATCATAAATGCATACTGTATACTGTCAGACTCACACAAATAGTTTTAAAAGAACCTGTATCCACCAATAGTGTCAACAATGTAAATATGATAAAAAAAAATTAAATAATATATATTAAAAAAAAAACAATAGAATTCTTTAACCAGTGTAACACTTACCTCCACACTGACAAGCAAGGCAAAATAACATTTTTCTCAAGATATGTACTGTACTATTTTAACTTATTGTTTTTAATAATAATTTTAATGCATGCCGTTATACGTAAATATTTTTATTTTTTAACTTGGGTATATAGACTTTCTGCATTTAATTTTTAGATGTACAGAAATACATATTTTGAAACAGCCTGAAATGGACAGGCGAAACGTCAATTAAATTTTTTTTGTTTCAATCCATGAACCTAATCCCAAGAAAGTACTTGATATATATATATATATATATATATATATATATATATATATATATATATATATATATATATATGTATGTATATATATATATGTATGTATATATATATGTATATATATATATGTATATATATATATATATATATATATATATATATATATATATATATATATATATATATATATATATATATATATATATATATATATATATATATATATATATATATATATATATATATATATATATATATATATATATATATATATATATATATATATATATATATATATATATATATATATATATATATATAGAAAATATTTAATTTTTGCAGGAAAATGTCCTAAGAGAATAATTGTTTTCGATTATTTCACTGGATACCCTCCTGCGATCAATTTCTCGGCTCGAATTTTATTAAACAATAATAATAAATAAAAACATTTTTTTTTAACCCAGGACCAGTCAAGTGGCCAAAAAGTTGTAGGCCAATCTAAAGCACAACCCTACATTTTTGTCAGTACTACTGACCAGTGGTATATAGATAAGTAAAAATATCAATTTTTTCATTCTAAATTTTTGAGTATATAGTTTTTGACAATTTAGTGTATGGCACTTATTCTCTGATTAACTTTACACAAAAAAAAACATTGTATTAATTCAAGTTTATAAATGCAATCATGATCATTGAAGAGTCAAAAGTAATCATGTCAATTGTTTTCAATAGTCTAAAGAACTTTAATACTTTAACTACGAATAAAATGTATTGCTTGGATTTTCAATTGATTTTATTAAGGTGAATTTATGATGACCCATATTTTTTCAAATACCCTGTATAAAAATACTTTAAGGATAAAATGAGGCTACATTATTCAGTTGTTTAATCCTAAAACTTTTTTATTTCAGGGAACCCCCAGTGAAACAGCACCTTAAAAATGTTTATGCCTGCCTGGCAATGTCAACCTTGGCAGCAGGCGTTGGTGCCTCTGTACATTTATTCACAAACATCCTGCAAGCAGGTCTGTTATCTGCAATTGGAGCCATAGTATTTTTCTTCCTGTTAATATCAACTCCAGATGACAATGGCAAGGGAATGACCAAAAGAGTTGGGTACCTCCTTGGATTTGCCACCTTGACAGGTGTTGGAATGGGTCCCCTGCTTGAACATGTTATTCTGGTGAATCCTAGTATTATCATTACAGCTTTTATTGCTACAAGTGTAGTCTTTGTTTCATTCACAATCTGTGCTATCTTTTCTGAAAGAGGAAAATGGTTATACCTAGGAGGTATATTGTTTACCCTTTTAAACAGCCTTATGCTTATGAGCTTAGCCAACATTTTCTTTGGCTCAACAATGTTATGGAATGCTCAGATTTACCTAGGATTGTTAGCCATGTGTGGATTTGTTCTTTATGATACCCAAGCTATTATTGAAAAAAGGAGGATGGGAAGCAAAGATTTTGTTGCGCATTCATTGGACCTGTTTGTCGACTTCATTGGAGTATTCAAGAGGCTGCTAATCATCTTGACCCAGAAGGTAATTGAGGATAGGTTAATATCATTTACATATCATTTTCATTTTTTTTTTAATTCTGAATGACAATAAGCTTATTGATTTGTAATTAACTATTTGGCTGGTAGATTAGCTAATTCCAGATCATTACCAGACAATTATAATTTTGCATGCTTTTTCTCTCATATTTTTCTCATAAAATCCTTTTTTTTTTCTCAAATTAAAGTGGTGGGGAACTTAATTTATTCAGTGTTGTTGAAAAGGACTTGCCTTTGGTGAGTATTAATTACATTATTATAGTTAATCAAGTGACCCCAAGATGGGGTTTATATTTTTTTGGTAATAAGTACCTAACTGCAATGGTATTTCTGCTTGCAATGGTTTTAAGATTTGTTTAACTTTATTTTGAAAGTCAGAGAAAATAGTATAAAATCACGTCTAGTGTATGATCTTTTCATTTAATTAACACCATATACAAAAAAATTAAATATTGAAGTTGTAGGTTTTTTTCTGTATTACCTTAGAGACAAACAGAACATTCCAACTTCTGACATGCTTAAATGTAGATTCAATAAGGATGATATGGTAGGGTCATTGTTAATTTTCTCAGCTGTCTTTAAATATACAGAATATACTTTTTGAAGTAAATAAATAACAGAAGTAATTTTGTTCAAACCAGTTCAAGATTGCCTACTACATTCAAAGGGAATTTTACCAGCAAGAACATTAACTGGAACTTGAGGAAACACAATATTTATCAAAACAATGAATGTTAAAATTTCTCCTCAGCGAGTCAAAAAGGGTGAAAAGATCGGGACTTATCAACCTGCTAATACAATAGTTACCTGTAATAAACTCACCACCTTCAGGAACTTCAACTACTTTAAGTAAGATACTCCAAGACTTGGTGAACCTGTCACAACATTTACTGAACAACGTTCAGGTGACCAAGTTGAAAGCACTACTGAGAAGAAATCAAGATGTTTTTTCTCTGTCCGTCTTGAAAAACCAACATAGTTTAACTTCGAATTAATACTGGTGATGCAGCACCTATAAAACAATCTCCAAGATTAATACCTTTGTGAAAATGGAATGAAGTTGATCAGATTCTTAAGGAGGTGGAAAAACAAAACATTATAGAACCCTCTTGGTCCCTGGTTGTCACCAGTAGTCCTGCTTAAGAAGAAAGATAGCTCCACTGGATTCACATGGACTTTTGCTGGCTTAATGATGTCACAAAGATAGTTTTCCCTTACCAAGAATTGACAATAACCTTGGACATTTTAACAGGATCAAAATGGTTCTCAACCTGGACTTGAAAAGTGGTTATTGGCAAGTAAAGCTATATCAGTTAAAGAAAAAACGGCGTTTTCTACTGGAACTGGATTATAGCAATTTAAAAGTTAAGCCTTTTGGTTTATGCAATACCCTAGCGATTTTCAGGTCATGGAATGACATGGGAAACATGCCTAGTGTATTTAGATAACATCGTTATTCTTGGAAAGACATTTGAAGAATATTGAACATGTTGTCCAGAAACTGAGAATGGCTGGCTTAAAACTCAGTCCCCAGAAGGGCCAGTTTTTTTCAAAAAGAAAGGAAATATATAGAACATGCAATTACCGAACATGGAGTAAAAACCATCCAAGTCAGAAGACATTCAAAATTGGCCAAGGACAAACATGAACTAAGGAAGGAAACAAAAGTCTGTATAATGTATATATTATCCAAATCCAAAATTATGGCAGAGTGCTTTCGACTAACTAGTCACCATAATTTTTTTAATTTATTATATTATGCAATAAAGACTAAGCAAATGCTGACGAACACCAAATTGTTGTGGAACTTTTCACATACTAGGTGATTCATAAAAGGGTTTGCTAATATCGCTAGATTGTTAAATTGACTGCTGAAAGCAATCTCAGCTATATATGGACCAGATAATGTGGAGAAGCATTTAACAATTCAAAAAAAAACTATGTATTCCATAGCCATCCCAGATATTTATCTTAGAAACCAATGCAGCTATTTTGTCACAAATCTGAAATGGCGAAGAAAAGGTGAAAGAAGTTATTGTGAGACAATCTACTGGCTATTGTAAAAACAATGGAGCTTTTTCATAATTACTTGTATGGGCAAAGATACCTATTAAGAACTAACCACACCTCACTTAAACTGTTGCTACAATTTAAGAATCCCGAGGGACAAACAGCTAGGTGGTTGCAGGATTTACAGGAATAAACCATAAAAATGCTGATGCTTTATCAAGACCATGCCTAGCAAATAGTAAACATTGCAATAGATATGAGGAACAGGAAGATCCTGAAAATTTTTATTGCCAAAGAACAGCGCTTTAAAATTCTCAGGATTGGAACCCAAACGTTATATTCAATGCTCAGCTAGACAATCCAAACTTTGTCCTCATAGTTAAGCTGAAAATGGAAAAATCCCCTAGACCTAGTTAACAAGAAATTGCATCTAAATCCCAAAAATTTAAAGGATACCGGGCTTTATGGAACTCTTTGCTGATAAAAGATGGTTTGTTAAATAGAATTTGGAAAAGTCCTGATGGCACAAACTATAAATATCAAACTATTTTGTCTTCAAAGAAAATCTCTGAAGTTTTGCAAGCTGTACACAATGGTGCTAGCAGAGGACATTTTGGTGTTATGAAGACTCTAGAAAAAGGCTTAGAAAGGTTTTATTAGTTTGAAAGTCACATGGATGTGAAAGATTGGTGCTGAACCTGTGATGACTGTGCTGTCAGTAATGGACCCCAAATTCTTGGAAAAATAAAGCAGTACAATGTAGGTGCACCTTTTGAATAAATTCCTGTAGATGTAGCAGGACCATTTCCTGTTAGTATGTCTGGAAATTGCTTTGTGCTTGTAGTGATAGATTACTAAAATACTAAGTCTATGCAATACCCAATCAAGAAGGAAAGGGAAGGGAAATATACTTGGATCAAGGCAGAAACTTTGAAACCAACATATTCAAAAGTGTGTGCAGTCCTTTAGGATTTCATAAGTCAAGAACAACCTCTCGTGGAATGTTTGAACGATTTAAAAGACTTTGAAGAACTATCTGAAAATCCAACTAATTAAACAACAAAGTGACTGGGATAAATCCATTCAACCATTTTTACTGGCCAATCGCTTTCCAGTTCATGAATCAACTGGAAAACACCTGCCAGTATATTTGGATCAGATCTACAGCTTCTAGTCGACCTTTTTACTGGACGTCCTCCTGACTACCACGGATTATGCAAGCCAGGTTAGTAAGCGCCTCAGAAAAATCACTAAAGGGGTTGGCCAGAAATTACAGCTGGAAAGCGATAGAAAGAAGTCATGTTATGACCTGAGAACCAGTCACACTGGATTTACAGGTGGTGAAAAAGTTTGGTTATACAATCAAAAAAGAACTGAGGGACGATCGTCGAAGTTGCAGAAGTCATGTAAAAAACCTTGTAAAATGTGAATATTTTAAACATACCAACATAGTATCAGCAATTTTTGGGGATAATCAATGCTGATATTTTCTTATTAGAATTTACAAATGTAGGTAATTGTTAAATTTATTACTGTTTTATTCGTTTTTATTGTAATCAATAATCATTTCAGTATCTTACAAGAAATAAAAGTGTATTGTATTATATGATATGTGCCTACATGCCTACCTGATAAATTTTAGGTAAATATTAAACATTTATATAAACTTTGTTGTTAGATTAGTATAAACAACACATTATAAACTGTAAAAATGTATCATTGTTTCTTTTGTTATAGACGTTTCCGGGGGCGTATATAGCTTTAAAATAATCACACCCTCTTACATCGATATTGGAAATAAAATTATTTCTTATACTATATAAGCATCAAAATATTAAATTTTTTTAATGTGTATTTTACATTGCACATTTTGATTTACTTGTAGTTAAGTTAAGTGTACTATTTTCAACAATTTTTTTCTTCTGCAATCTAAATCCTAACAACCCAACTCAAAGCTTCCCTTAATAACATTCTTCACAGTATGCCCCTGGTGTGTTTTATTTGTTAAAGTTGTCAACTTAATTCGACGATATCAAAATCGTCCTAACAGGGATGACCATATAAAATCCCCATTGGTGCTTAATATATCCATATCCCCAAGATACCTAGATTAATCTCTACCAACAAGCTACCAAGAAACAATTTTCAGCATTTTTTTATCCCCTAAATTTATGTTGCAATATTAATTAGATAGTGAAATAAAAACAATGTTTTGATATATAGCCAACTAGATAAAAAATAAATAATTTAAGTTCCATTTAGGTTCTAATCATAATTAGAACAAAACAAATATTTAGACCTTTTTATCTGCCTTTGAAAGATAAGTTGGCATTTTTGCTTACTAATACAACAATACAAAATGCAATTAATATGGCATATAATTATAGATGTTATAAAATATATCAAACCCAGTGGAGTTCTAGATATAATTTTAAAAAATTATTACACCATTTATAAGGTTTTAAAAGCTCTATGGGTTTTAATTTGATTTCTGAATGGTCAAAATTAAACACAACTACTGCTAGAGGAGTTTTTGATGCAAATTAGTTTCTCTGAAAAGAATTATAATCTCGCTGCAATAGTAGGCAATACAATGTTTAGTTTTTGTATTCACTTACAACATGTATGAACTTATACTCGATATTCTAAGAACTAAAGTGTCTATTTACAATTCATTGCCTTTAAATTAATTGAAATGTTATGAAAATAATATCTAACTAATATAAAACAAAATAATTTATAAAATATACTTATAATACAATCAAGGATTTTAGTAAAATATAATTAAAAATGTCTCAATTTACTTTCATTAAATCTTTTCCTTGTCAAATCAAATATTTATTTGAGTTAATTGTTCTCTTCATACCATGTGAGCTATTTAAAAAATATATTTCTTTTTTCTTTCAGGAGCAGGAACAACAGAAGAAGAGGAGAAACTGATGACTGAATTCCAGGACCTCTTTTTATATTATTTTTGTTTTGTTAGTTTTCAATCTAAAGTTATTTTAGTGATTATCACTGAAATGTAAGACTTTTTAAAGGGGATAATTGGTTGTTGCTTTAAAATTATTAATAGAATGATATATCCAATAATATGTTTGATTTAAAAGGTATTTAGTGCCTAGATTCCGTACCATGTTTTTGATAGACTATTCTGTATGCAGCAAGTAGTCTAGTTTACAATTACAAAATTCTTGGCACTGCTAGTAAAAATATGAGTGAAGGCTCATTAGATTCGGAATGACGTCTAGAAACGGTCAAAAGTTTCAAGCCCGCACATAAACAATTTCAAAAGGTAGTAACAAATTAAGATTAAAAAAAAAAGGATTTATTTTTTTGCACATAACTCGGAATCTATGAACATGTGAGAAATTAAAAAAAAAGTTCCTGATTTCCGGAACCTATTATTAATAATTTTGATTTAATGTTGAAATGTTAAGATGGCCCAAAAATGGCTAAACTTTAATTTGAAATTAAAAAAAAAATGGCCTTTTCTAGCTATTAGAAAAAACAATATATACCTCAAAAAAATTTTCACTGATTTGTTAATTAAGAATTTTTTTAGAGTTTTCGTTTATGTTTCACGTCGGAAAATTGTTAAGCAAAAGTCACTAACATTATTTCGCTTCATGGAGACTTCATCACAACTATACTATATAAGATTATGATATTGCAAGGTTTTTAATTGTTAGAATCTGTTAGTTCAAAAAACTAACAAAAAGCTAACAAAATTAGCTTCAATAATTAATAACTAATAGGTAATAACAACTAAAAACATCGCAATGTCATAATCTCATATAGTATATTTGGGATAACGTCTCTATGAAGCGAAATAATGTTAGTGACTTTCGCTTAACAATTATCCGACTTGAAATATAAATCAAAACTGAAAAAAATTGTTAATTAATTATAGGCTCATTTTATGAAAAATCAGTGAAATGTTTTTTTCAGCGGGATATTGTTCCTTTGAGTGTCTACATGTCATCATAATTTTTTAATAATTTTATGATAAGATTTAATAGTAGATATACCTTTAGGACTTAATAATAAAGATAGAGTTCCGGGAATCGGGACTTTCATTGGAAATTTCTTCCTCCTTAAGAATCCATTTTTAAATTTTCTTAAAAGTTAAATAGTTTCCGAGTTATGTACAAAAAAACTAAGCTTTTTTTAAATCTTAATTTGTTAATAACTTTTGAAATTGTTTATGTGTTTGTATGAAACTTTTTAACGTTTTCCTAGACGTCATTTCGAATCCAATGAGACCTCACTCATATCTTTACTAGCAGTAACAAGAATTAACACCATATTAAGTTTGTGAACTAGACTAAAGATCATTAATGTATGTTAGCTTTTGAAGTTTACTTGAATAATAAGTTTTTCATTCCTTCAATGTATTCTGTAAAGATTACAGTGATGAAACTTAGTTGTACTAGTCATTTACGACTTAACACACTGGTACAATCAAATCACCCAATTCGACATGAGCTGTATGCATACATAAAAAAATAAATTGCATTTTACTATAGTTTTATCTGAATAACTAATATTTTCAAGTCTTATGTATGAATGTTATTAATGTGTGATGAAGTTGTGTTTCTATAGTGAGATTAGTACCTATTTATAATACATGTATAAGATTATTTAGATTTAATAATGAATATAATAAGAATTATTTCAATAAAAGTTTTTGTTTTTTTAAGTATTATTTTTACTTCCATTAAAAAAAAGACAAAAAATGATATTAAATCCAAGGGTTTTGAAAAGGATTTTTTTGGTAAATGTAACTGCATAAGAATTATTTTCTAGTGTCAAGCTGTTGAAGCATAGTGCATGCTAGGCAGCTGCTAAGGTTTCGGTGCAAAAAGACAATCTAATTCTATATTTAGACATTTGCAATCCCAGAAAAACGAATAAGAAAATATTAATATCTGCTTTGGTATTCAAAATATTAAGAGAAAGAATATCTGAGCAATTCAAAATGCATTTTCACTCCAAGGTCTTGGTTATCCTTGAGGAAATGTATAACACTATGTTGATTTTCAAGGTAATTATAAATAATGTATTGAAGTGAGTCTTTTCTAATGTTTTTTATTCCGTTTCAATAAGGTTGTTTATCGTTTGCTGAAAAACTGGGCTCTCCAATATTGATATAAAATATAGTGGAACGAACATTCAAAAAATATAAGGGTTTTTGTATTAAACCATTACTCAGCTCATACAATAAATACATATAATTTAAAATGATTTTTCGAGGCTTTAGGCGTTCTTAATATGATATTTTCCATGATATACCCTGTATATACTGACGTTGTCTTTGTAAATAGTGAAACTACAATTTGGCAAACCTACCGATTTATGCTTACTTAAGTCAATAGTTATTGAAATGGAACAGAATACATTACATGGCAAATAGATAACATTTGTCAAGGTTTTCTAGTGATTACACCTTGAAAGTATAAAGTACTTAAGCGTTGTATAAATTATATAAATAGATCGGACTATTTACTGCATTTAACATATACGCTCAACTCCTAATTAATGTCAGTAGCTAGTTATGACGGCAATTGGTTCAAAAGAAACGCACAAAATGAGACATATTTTTAAATTGCAAAATGCGGATGAAAAGGTACCCAAACTCTTGCAATTCTAGGACAGTTTTATCCACTTTTGGTTGTGTATTTGGCAAATACCTACACACACAAAATATTAAATTCGGTTCATCTGTCAGTTTGATCATTGAATTGTAAGCAAGTGTTAGAATTTTGGAACGTTGATATTTTTTAATTATAGTGCTCTCAGGCAGCGTATTGAAAATTTGATATTGTAATATCCCGAGAATACAATTACGCGGTCAAGTGTAAGGAGGATATTTTACAAATTCAAAGAGCATGGGACAGTTAGGAATTTACCTACAATGGGCCAACACCCACTTTAACTGAAGCAAAAAGCTTGACATATTTCTATCAGTACAAGAAAGTCCACATTTTTCCTTAGCGCTAAATATTGATGTCAGTAGAGCTTCTGACAGCAATTATTAAACAGCCAGAAGTATCACCTGTATAAAGTGAATGTTCTAGGGGAGCGGGAGGAAATGGACACATTCAAAATTGCCGCCTAATTAGGAAACAGCTTAAAGGAGAAAGGGTACTAGAAGCGCATTTGAATATCCTAAGATCCTTAGTATCCGTGTAGATGCGAAGGAGGCAGGTCGCTTTGTTTCGATGAACCGCCATTAATCCACGTGTTTGTTTTATTATTGACCAACTTTAAACTGTGTTTTAAAAAAGCTGTTTTTGTGTTTTTTTGGTGGCTAATCGATTTGCTGTTATCAGGTAAGCTTTAACAATTAAATGTTGTTATTTTTAAGGTATATAAATGTATTTTAATTAATTATGTATTTAATTATTTACAATACTTTACGTACGTGTCCAAATCCTCCCTAAATTATGAAATTGTTTCAGGAAACATGCCTCACAAACACAAATGGTTAACCGGGAGACTTTTTTCTGTAGAAGCTATGCGGATGTTTTATCTGGAAAATTGTCAGTTAGAAAAATGACGCAAAAACATGGAGTTAAAAAATCACCTCTAGCCTTATATGTAAGAAAAGCAAAAAAAGTTGGAACTGACATCATTTCGTCACATGCCAGGTTTTTTCTGCTGAAATAGAATCCTCGCTGGCTTATTACCTTAAAACATGCTCAAATAGGTACTACGGTTTAACACCAAAAGCTACACGAAGGTTGGCCTATGAGTTTGCCGAAAAAAAACACCTCAAATTTTCAGAGTCTTGGAAGTCAAACATATTAGCTGGAAAGGAATAGTTTACGGGAATTTTTAAATCGACTATCTCAGTTGTCTATAAGAACACCGGAGAATACAAGCTTAGCGAGAAATTCAAGTTTTAATAAACCTACGGTCGGGACGTTTCAAGCAAAGTTAGAGGAGATCCTGGAAAGGCATAAGAATAAGTTTAATGGATCAGACATATTTAATTTGGACGAAGGTATTACAGTGACTTTGTGACGGCATGGGGAGGAGAGGGGTGGTCATAATTATACTTGATCCTTTATATATTATTTTCTATTATGGAGCCTAATACCCGTCTCATATTTTTCTTTCAACAGCGTCTAGTCATATGTTAATATGGGTCTTATGTCTTATGTAAATCCTTATTCTTATGTTTCGACCTTAGAGGAAGAATAAAAATAGAGTTCATTATTTACATATTTAGCCACTGTCAAGATTACCTCACAGTATAAGGTCGATCGTTCGACGATGCCAAGCGTAGCCAGGAACACCAATGTTTATACCAATTTATATTACGGAATATGTTTAAGCATGATGCAATAAAATTTTCATACAAAGGATAGTAATGTATTTCCAATATCAGTTTCTAAGCAGTATAAAGAAATTACTTTCATTGCAAAATGATAAAATACAAACTAAAATACCCAAAGTCTCAGATCAGATTTCTTCAGTAACAAGAGTTTTAGTTAGCTATGGCAAACCCGATCGACAAGTCCACGTATTAGACCAACCCACTTTCATTGACTAGGGGTCCTTATAGTAAAAAAGTATAATAGTCTAAAGTAAACATTATTACAGGGTCACGTGACAGGCGTGGCTTAAAAACCAATAGCGGGTCGAGGAACTACAATAAATTTTAACATTAAATTTGCTAAAAAATATTTTTTTAGCGTCACTACTGCATGTGTTTTAATGTATTATTGTGTATTTGTTGATATGGCTCAAATCTTCTAATTATATCTTGCCTTACTTCAAGAAGCAACGTTCTAAAGGTGTGGTGACATTAGAAGAACATTAATTTTTTAAATATTTAATAAATAAGTTTTATTTACTTTATCTTGGACATTGCGAAACTAGGAGCTTTAGTTGACCTAACTATGGTGTGGCAATGTGAGTTTGTAAAAAAATGGCCGTTTAAGTTTGGAATTTTCTTTTAATCACTAAATAAACAGCAAAATTTCCTTTTCCAGGAGACATATCTAATGGAAGATACCTTATTCATTTATTTTGGGTCACATGACGTATTGACCAATCCGGTTAAGTATAATAGAACGTTTATTTCGTCGGGGGTCATGTGAGAATCTTCAGAAGCAAAATGATACAAAAAAGACTCTGAGGTGATTTTTTTGCCCATTACAATAGTTTTTCTTATCAGAGAATTAAAATAATTATAAATATACCTGTACTATATTTAAACAGTCGAAGGGCGTCTCACGCTCAAAAAAACGTACTGCGATTTCGAAAATCCTAGTGATTTTGGATGAAATCTGGGGAAATAATAAAGTTTCGGATGATTTCGCGCCTTTTTTTAATTTTCACTTGAGTTGGGCCAATAAGTGTTGTCAGGTACAGGAATTTAAATATTGATTCTTTGGGTATTAAAAGTAAAAATGTGTAAACATGTTCTAAACTGATTAGAATTTAAGATTTAGGATATTGAAAATTAAAAAAAATCTTTTATTTTTTAAATTTTAGCTATTAACATGGAAAAACAATATGACATTTGGCTATTCTATTCGCACCTAAAAGCCCTCGCTTTTTTTACTTTCCTCGGAAGAGGAAGGTATTCTAGTTACAAAAAAACATGTTTTCTCAGTTCCGTCGGTTAGTCTGTATGTCTGTCCGCGACAAAGCTCGAGAACTGGTTGTCCTATTTACTTCAAGTTTTGGTTAAAAATTAAAGGTCATATGAAGATGATGTGGATAACATTTTGGTAAAAATCCAATATGACTGAAAAAAATGGCGGTTTATTGAAATCTTAAAAAAATATTACTAAGAAACTGATTATCCATTTTATCGGAATTTTGCAGAAAAATTAGGTTTGACATGACCATCACCTGATAAGTTTTACTACAAATCCGAAATAGCGGCCTAATAAAATATTGTGTGTCAAAGCAGAAAACTACTACATATATTATGTTTAAATTTGCTCAAAAATCAAATATTATATAGGAATGAACTGGTAAAAATGTTGAGACAAATTCAAAATGGAGGAAAAAAACGGTGGCCTAACTAAATGTTTAAAAATATATAAAAAAAGTACTTATCGGATTGATTGATTATTTGATGACATCCCCATTTTAAATATTTATTACTAAAAATGTATGAATTGCTCACTTAATATCGAGTTTTAATCAAATGTGTACAAATATTAAAGTATTTCAAGTAACGAGAAAGTAATTCAAATCCTCTAAGAGTATTTCAAATACTCTGACATTTTTCAATCAAGTAATTTGTACATTAAAAAATTTGAGTTCAAGAGATAAACATCATCCGTTTGCATTTACTACTGCTGCCCCTTATTGGCGCAAACCTATGGCCCCTGTTTGCCGAGTAAGAATGTCAAACATTAGGGATGTCAATAACCGGTGGTTGAAACCGAAAAACCGATGTTTCCTATTCGGTTAACCGGTTATAATCGATTATTTTTTGCCTCCAGTTATAACCGGATTTTGTTTACAGACACCCATAACCGGTAAAAAACACAGAAACATTTTTATTCAATCAAAAAAATGTATTTCAAACATAGAATAATTCGAATAAGTAGTAACAAGCGGATTAATAATCCAACAGTCTTTAATTCGTCAGCGCACATTACTAGTATATATAATGGAGCACACAGTGAACGTTGTCAAACATTTAGTCATCTGTCAGAGCAAACATGACATAAATTTCCTTTTATTTTATGAAGGTTTTGTTTTGTAGTGAGCACTTAAGTATAAAGCCTGGGTTACAGATTGAAAAAGTTTGTGTCGTCCATTTCAGCTTTGCGTTTTCGCTGGTTTTGAGCCCGTCTTATAGAATGAAAACGTTTGCGCTTTGCGTCGCTTGTGGAACTAACCATACAGATGGTGATCTTTAACTCGACGGAAGCGGAAACCCAAACGAATAAAATGTAGCTTAACAACTTCTTTTTATTTGTGGCAAATTGTTATTTTATTAAAAAGAGACTCTGCTTAGCCGTTTTAGCAAATGGTTACCCAATCTATTAAATGGCTATTAGTGATTAAGAGCGCAAAGTGAGCTAGAAATTTACTTGATGTCTAGCGAGAGCGGCAATTTCACTTTGTACACGAATTACACACATAATTTTTTGGGAAAATATTTATTTAAATTGAAAATTAAATATTAAATTACTGAAAGGGCTTTTATGAACCGAGTAAAAAAATGTTACTGGATCGGTTAAAAATCATATCTACTGTTTATGTAGGTGACGTTTTACATTCTTTAATATATTTTTTGCAATAATTATTCCGGTGTTATTATAGAAATAACCGAACAACCGGTTAACTGGAAAAACCGGTGTTTTGTATCAGTTATAACTGAGCAGTTATTCTTGGTGGTAAAATAACCGTTTAACCGAAAAACCGAAGTTTTTAAAAATTTTGACATTCCTATCAAACATTCCGCCGTTAACGACATGTTTCGTAAAAGCTGCCAACCATATTGCCAACATCGAGAACAGAGACGGCGCGGGCGCGGCGTATTAATGTTAGTTGTGGTTCTTCTTCTTCATTCCTGTTTAGCCTGTTACATAACAGGACTTATTGGCTTTGCTACGAGGCAGTCGCCAGATTGCCCTCCGTCCGGGGCTCAGAGACGTTAAATCGGCGACCCTCGAACCTTGGTCCACGGTAGGATATCCGGATGGCGAGCTCTAGCCCGAATACCCCGAATCTTTCAACTTTAATAATTCCTCTTTAAATTTTTGAAATGCATCTTTCCACTAGGTGCCCCTTGAGAGTAAATATCACGAGATGACCCTTTCTTTCAAGCTATCCCCTTACCCCTCCCAACCACGTAGCGGCCGTTACGCTAATATTCTATGTAGAACTGCGGCAGACGAACGGGATAGAATGCAGGAACAACTAGGCCTCACACGTTCACAGCGTATGTCCCTTTCTAGCGGGGTCGTTAGTTTCCACCTGAGACGGCGCGTCTCCCGCCCCCCGAAATAAAGCAGCAAAACCGAACACGTGGCACCACTTAATGTTACAACACAGAGGTCTGCATTCGACGAGACGAACCGGAAGACTGTTAGTTGTGGTTAATGACTCGTAAATATGATAAATTAGGTTAAAATATCTCAGTTTTACTTTTATGGTATTATCTTGCATGTTTCACAAGGTGTCCAAGGGTTAAGTTAGACTAGGTGTGTTTTTTGGTTTGTGTGAGGTAGGTTTTTTTTATGTAGACTAGTGCAAGAATTTTAGGTATACTATTTTTTTTTCTAAAATAGACTGCTCGAAAAAAGACGGTACATCACATAATTTAGTAAGATAACAAGGTGCTGTTTTTTGAATATAATGTAGTAGACCTTGATCGTTCTTTGGATCTTTGTTTATTTAGGTTCGGCAATTTTAGTTAAAAGTTTCATTCGGGTTTTTAGTATAATATAAGGTATTGTACTAAATCAGGTAAGATCAAAAATGAAAAAGTTCTGCTGCTGGAGAAATATTATTCTGGCAACAGTCTTTCCGGAAAAAAAAATTGCACGCCTTATATTTTGATATAGTAGCAACAAATTAAAGTATTTATTTTGAAACGGTAATAATATACCAATAAATCAGTTTTTTTCTGTTTTAGAATTACTTTGGCGAAAGTGCAAAAATGCACTAATGCAATTTTTGCGGGATAATTTTGTTGATTTTTTTTCATTTTAAATAAATCATTTCTAGGGATATTTTTTAGTATAACATGCACAAAGTAAACATTCTGTGATATGTTCTTATGTAACTTAGAGTCGTGTAAACAAATTTTCCAAGGTAGAATTTAAAAGACACTTAAATAATAATGTTAAAAAATATATTAAATAGTGCATTGTTTTTTTAAAATATCGATTTACTCTCTGGTTTTTATCTTGAGTCACTTGTTTTAGCGTTAATTCTGGTAAAGGCCGACCAACCTCCTTACATTCTAAACGTTTTTCGAAATTTAAGAAATTGTTTTTTTAAGCGCATGACTTCACAAACTAAACACGGTTTCGTCAGCTCCGACATTTTAAAAAATTAACTCTAGTATCAGTCAACAACAGTTCATCCTTCATCCATAATCATAAAATTATTAATTATTACCTACATACATTTTGCAATTTTGCGCTACGCCTCAAACAGCTGCTATTGCTGCATATCCATCCGTCAACGGTTCAGGATAACGACTAAAAGTAGACCGGATTTATAAGACATCGACACTCATGCGTGATGGATGACGCGGTCAATGGCCAAAATCGACTCTATCACATCCTTAATCCATTATATATTCCTATATGTATATCTTGTCTTGTTGGCGCCTCGAGCCGCGTATTTTGACCGGTAATGGAGAAAATGCGTAAAATAAGACGTTTTTAAGTGGGACTTGGCCAAATTGAAGAGTTTTATGAATAGTTTTGAATATCCTAGAATGAACAAATTGATTTACAAAAAATATAATTTAAATACATTTTTAAATGTTCTCCTTTTTTTGGGACGACATACCCGGTAGCAAATATGCTTGTTATAAGTAGGAATCACAAAACATTTGGACTGTTTATACGCCCACCTGATAGTTTGCTGGTTCGTTCTGTGTTCTGTTCACCTAACAGTTTGCTGGTTCTTTCTGTGTTCTGTTTGATTTAAAATTAATCATTGAAAGAAATTATATTCACGAATTTAAAATGCATTGCTCTTATTTCTCTAAATATGTTGCTAGTTGGAAGACTTTTTTGTACTTCAATTACAATATTTACTTCAAATACCTGTAAAAGTATTTAAAATACAATAAAACTACTTGAATTACTTTACTTGACAAAAATCAAGTAAAAATTACTTGTTAGAATGCCTTCCTGGGGTGTGGGGAAGCATTTACATTTGGCAACCAAAACAAAATCAATGCTTTTTGTTTGTTAACGTTTTAACACCACATAAGCTTAACAATTTCATGGAAGCTAACGATGATTTACAGCAGCACTTTTTATGAAAGTCAACAGTTTTTTCGAAAATAAGGGTCTAATATCCATAATTTAATGTATTACCTTTTATTAAAATACATGCACCCAAAAGGTTAACTGATATGTTTGATAATGTCAAATGTTGTTGATTTACAAAAGTGGATCGTTTAATTGAAACCCAAAGAATTGAATTTTTAATTATACTGTGTTATGGAGATAGAATGCGAAACCTACATTAACATTTTTAATGACAATTTATATCCTAACAGAAATCCAATAACTAAATCTACCGTAAGTAAAAAACAAAAAATTTCGTGAAAGTGGAAAAGTAAAATATGCTGTACGTTCTGTCAGACCTAAAAGCGCAACAGATGATGATAAGGCTCTGAATTTTTTAATGAGTTTAAAAGAAAATCCGCACCTTACTACAAGAACATTAGGAAGAGAAAATGACGTCTCACACATGTCCGGAGACCGACATCTAAAAACTGAGGATTATCACGATAGACGCTATAGGAAATTTGTGAATTCATGATGGAACGTTGCAATACCAATCAAAATTTTCTCAATCAAGTTGTTTTTTTGAGGAAGCAACTTTTTTTGAATGGAAAAGTAACAGGCATAATTGTCGATATTGGGCCAGGGAAAATCCACATTGAATACGTGAAAATCGTACCCAATTTCCTTAAAAGATAAATGTTTGTTATGGTATAAACGATGCAAAAATAATCGGTACCTTCTTTATGGAAGACACATTAACTGCAGACAGATTTGAATCTTTTAACGACGGAAATTGTCCCAGCTATTGCAGAACTATTTCCGAATAACCGTAAGTTCCTTACTTTACCTGCTGTATTAATTATTTAAACTTGATTTATTTAGGCAATGGAACAACAAATGGTGAAATGGTTTCAAGAGGAGGACGGTGCTCCACCGCATTTGCTCGGAATGTTCGGGAATATTTAGACGTTTTTTTTTGGAAGATGGATTGGACGTAGGGGTACACTAAAGTAGCCACCTCGGTCTCCGGACGTCCCTCGACTACTTTTTGTGGGGACACCTTAAAAATGTGGTATAGTAAATTAAGCCCAACGACCTCAAGGTTTTAAAGGAGCGAATAGAAATCGAATGTAGACGAATCGAGGAGGCTGCCATTCTCTTTAATGTATTAAATGTTTTCATACAGTATTCGGCCTACTGTCAGGAAATAAATGGACATTTTAAATACCTTACTTAATTTCATTAATTTATTGTTTATTGTATTTCTTTTTTGTATTGTATTGTTTCCGTTGGTTGAGACGCTGAGACTAGCAAGATGAGGAATTGTGCTTTCCGGTCTGCCAGAACGTACGCATCTTTTACCTTTCCAATTTCACGAAATTTTTTGTTAATTTTACTTACGGAAGGTTTAGTTATTGGATTTCTGTTAGGATATTTGTCATTAAAAATGTCACAAATATCTTGCGGGGTTCACATTCTATCCCCATATACCTACCAATATTTATTAAAAATTTCAATTCTTTAGGTTTCAGTTAAACGATCAATTTTTGTACACAAACAAAACTGACATTGTCAAACATATCAGACAACCTTTTGTGAGCAAGTATTTTAATAAAAGGTAATACATTAAATTATGAATATTAGACTCTTATTTTCACAAAAACTGTAGACTTGTTCCATTAAAAAAAATTCTTTTATAACAGAAAAACGGTAAACTTGGCAGCAATGCGGAACTCGCCATTGGATCCGGCATAATTTCATACCGAAATGTACATATTTTTATTAAATTCAGGTAAGCGGTACCTGAGATATTTTTCCGTTTTCTTACTTTTGTTACACGCTGTATAATCGTGATAATGCCTTGTATTATACAATAATTTTTACTTTCAAACATTTCGCTATCTCTCAGTGTAAGTTTTTAAAATCACGATATTTTTGGGACTTTAGGAGCAAGCGAAACGACCGACGGGAGAGAGAAGCGTTTTTTAACAATCAAAAGGAACAGTGAAAAGTAAAATTTAATTTTGTGTCAATATTATTCGATTCCACAGGTTAATTATTTTGTATGTACTGTAACTATTCAATTTTAAATTTAAGTTAATATTAACAGAGGGAATGGAGAACGATTGTTTAGTTTATAATTCTCTCTAAAGCGGATGAAATAAAACGGGTGAGATTAATGAAAGGACATAGCCATAGAAACCTACGCGATACAGTCCTTTTGAGATTTTCATGTTGAGTGGCCTAAAAACAGATGGTTTTTTGGTTAATTAATTAATACTTGCAGTAGAACTAACATTCATTACCCCTTCTGACTTTCTCTGGAAAGTCTGGTGCTATCAGGTTCATTTATGTTAGAGCGGCGATACTAGCGAAGTGAAGAGAAAAAGAAACGAAATATTTCTCAAGCCCCCCTTGTATGGTGGCGTCTTTCCTCATTATTCGCCAGAAATAATTTTTAAGTTGTTGTAGTTGTAGTGCATATTACATAGTGTCTAGAAAATTAATACTTAATCTTATGTATATAAGATATCTCAAAAGTGTGTAGCAGATCCAACATGCATTCTTTTAAACGGAATACTTTGTATGTTATACCTTATAAACAGCGTAACTTATCAATTTTTATGTTCTCGATGCTACTTTTAGTCTAGTAGGTAGAACGGTAAATACAAGCTAGGCATTCCGGATGGTAAAAAAATCAATCCCGACAATTAATATTCATAAAATGAGTGTTTTCTTGTTTAAGAGGTCCTAGAAATTTGAGAAATCCACAAAACTAAAAAATCAAATCGTCGAACCTCCTGATAATCCCCTCTAAACAGAATTACTTTACATTACGTTGGGGTCTATTTTGCATATCAGTGCCGACACAGTTGCGTGAATATTCATCATAATGCTCATGAAGCAACAATGAATGTAAAGAAAGCCCCTGCCGGGCTTCTAAACAATAAAAATTTCATATTTATAAAAAGAAACGTACTTTTGATAGAACTTTTTAAAGAAGATTAGAATTTTTCACCCCACCTACGGGGTATTCTTGCTCACAAGCGGCAACTTTGGCATAGCGGCAGCTTAAAACACTTATACAGTTGTTATCCAAGCGAAAATTATAATCGCCCTAATCTTGTATCTCAGCTCGAACATAAACCCTTACACATTTCATAAGTCAGCTTTAGAAAGACTAGAATATGTGTACAAGAGCAGCATTCTCTTGATTGATATAATGTACTTTTTTTTGCTTAAAGATAAAATTTAATTTTTTTAATTAATAATAACTGGATCGTTAAATTAAAAGTAAAGTAGCCCTTAAGAGCTGAATTAGGCAATATTTTTTATGGTAGCGTAGAGTTCTTGTAAAATGTCTAGCAGGACTATATTTTTGTTGAGTTTGGTTTATAAGTAGCGGTGGTTGCACGGTTTTAATAAAAGTTTAAAAAAGTATAGTAGCCCTTAAGGGCTGTATTAAGTAAAAATTTACATGGTAGATTAAAGCCCATTGTAAAGTGTCTCTCAGGACTATATATTCGTTGAGTTTGGTTTATAAATAGCAGTGGTCACACGGTTTTAGTACACATTTTAAAAAGTAAAATAGCCCTTAAGGGCTGATTCAAATAATAATTTCTATGGTACCTTAAAGCTGTTGTAGAGTGTCTCTCAGGACTATATTTTCGTTGGGTTTGGTTTATAATAGCGGCGGTCGCACGAATTAAGAAAAAAATTTAAGAAGGAAAGTAGCCCTTAAGAGCTGAAATAATTACTAATTTTTTATGGTAGCATAAAGCTCTTGTAAAGTTTCCCTTAGCACTATATTTTCGTCGAGTTTGGTTTATAAATAGCGGTGGCCGCACGATTTTAGTAAATTTTTTAAGAGTAAAGTAGCTCTTAAGGGCTGAATTAAATAATTATTTTTACGGTAGCTTAAAGCCCATGTAGAGTGACTCTCAGGACTATATTTCCGCTGAATTTGGTTTATAAATAGCGGTGGTCGCATGGTTTTAGTAAAAATTTTAAAAAGTAAAGTAGCTCCTAAGGGCTAAACTAAATAATAATTTTTATTGTAGCTTAAAGCCCATGTAAAATGTCTCTAAGAAATATATTTTTGATGAGTTTGAGTTATAAATAACGTGGTGGCACGGTTTTAGTAAATATCTCTAAGAGTAAAGTAGCCCTTTAGGACTGAATTAAATAATAATTTTTGTGGTAGCATAAAGCTCTTGTAAAATGTCTCTTAGGACAATATTTTTGTTGAGTTTGAGTTATAAATAATGGTAGTCGCACGGTTTTAGCAAAAATATTTAAAAGCAAAGTAGCCCTTTAGTGCTGAGCTAAATAATAATTTTTGTGGTAGCATAAAGCTCTTGTGAAATGCCTCTCAGGACTATATTTTCGTTGTGTATGATTTATACATAACGGTGGTCGCACTGTTTTAGTAAAAATCTTTAAGAGTAAAGTATCCCTTTAGGGCTGAATTAAATAATAATTTTTATGGTAGCATAAAGCTCTTGTAAAATGTCTCTCAGAACTATATTTTCGTTGTGTTTGAGTTGTAAATAACGGTGGTCGCAAGGCTTTTGTAAAAATTTATAACAATAAAGTAGGCCTTTAGGACTGAATTAAATAATAGTTTTTGGTGGTAGCATATAGCTCTTGTAAAATGTCTTTTAGGACTATATTTTCGTTGTGTTTGATTTATAAATAACGGTCGTCGCACCGTTTTAGTAAAAATCTTTAAGAGTAAAGTAGCTCTTTAGGGCTGAATTAAATAATAATTTTTATGGTAGCATAAAGCTCTTGTAAAATGTCTCTTAGGGCTATATTTTCTTTGTGTTTGATTTATAAATAACGGTGGTCGCACTGTTTTAGTAAAAATCTTTAGGAGTAAAGTAGCCCTTTAGAGCAGAATTAAATAATATTTTTTATGGTAGCATAAAGTTCTTGTAAAATGTCTCTCACGGCTATATTTTCTTTGTTTGATTTATAAATAACGGTGGTCGCACTGTTTTAGTAAAAATCTTTAAGAGTGAAGTAGCCCTTTAGGGCTAAATTAAATAATAATTTTTATGGTAGCATAAAGCTCTTGTAAAATGTCTCTCAGAACTATATTTTTGTTGAGTTTGCGTTATAAATAACGGTGGTCGCAGGGTTGAATTAAATAATAATTTGCATGGTAGCACACAGCTCTTGTAAATTGTCACTCGAGACTATATTTTCGTTGAGTTTGAATTATAAATAACTATGGTCGCACTGTTTTAGTAAAAATCTTTAAGAGTAAAGTATCCCTTTAGGGCTGAATTAAATAATCATTTTTATGGACTATATTTTTGTTGAGTTTGATTTATAAATAACGGTGGGCGCACGGTTTTGTTAAAAATCTGTTAGAGTAAAGTAGCCCTTAAGGGCTGATTTAAATAATAATTTTTACGGTAACTTAAAGTCCTTGTACAGTATCTTTCAGGACTAAATTTTTGTTGAGTTTGTTTTATAAATAGCGGTGGTCTCACGGTTTTAATAAATTTTGTTAAGAGTAAACTAGACCTTAAGGGCTGAATTAAATAATTATTTTTACGGTAGCTTGAAGCCCTTATAGGGTGTCTCTTAGGACTATATTTTCGTTAAGTTAGATTTATAAATAGCGGTGGTCGCACGATTTTAGTAATTTTTTTTAAGGTTAAAGGAGCCCTTAAGGGCTAAATTAAATAATAATTTGTATGGTAGCGTATACTACTAGAGAAGCCAATTATATATTTAAGATTTGATTAAGTTTTTTCAATAAATTAAGATGGTAGCACTGAAATATCACCGTAGGCAGTAGTTTCGTTGTCACCCAATATACTTGATGTAGAGCGGGGGCGCCGTAAAAAATTGCTGGGGGGGCCCCAGTCGACTTTGGCACGCCACTGATATCTCACCCAACTAGCAAAAATAATTGTATAAAGATTGTTAGAACTGCTATACAGCATTTCTAATAGAAACGTGAAAATCTTATAATGTGGTTATAAACTATTATACAGTGCCTTTACAACCAAAAAGGGCCCCAGTTTATACGACAATTCAGTTCTTTTAGAAGATTCTTTAGTAAACTACACAACCGTTATAAGATAATCAATGTGATGATTATAAAACTGTCCTGTAAGTATGTCCATAGGATATCTTATAAAATATATTTAAGAAACTTTTTGAGAACTGCTATAAAACTGTTGTATAGAAGTGCTTTGATTCTGATAAGTATTTTATGATGCAGGCAGGATCACTAATAGAGTAACTCTGTTTTCTACTGTTGAAATTCAGAATAGAATTGTTTTCATGAATATTTTATAATGCAAACTTATGTGCAGTTTCATGACAAAAGTAAATAAAATGTAGTTTAAGACCAATAATCCATTATGGTGGAGTTGTATCTGCGTTATCATACTGAATACATTAGATTAAATGTACACCTTTGCATTACAATCCGATATAGGACACAATTTTCCTGCGCAACCAACTTTTCTGACAAAATATGTATATGTTTTTGGCGAAAAATTAAAGTGCCTCAAATAAGCAGACATTTGTTAGAATTATAAAAAAATAAAAAAATAATAATAATGTTCCAGTTCTCAATTTAATTAAAAAATGTAATGTGCCCAAAATTGGCAGAAAATTATCTATATTTCTTTAAAAATGTCTTTTTTTACTTGATATTATACGTTAGTATTAATTCTTCAAATGGCGGCGGTTTATGAATAGCAAAACGTTTAATAAACATGGCGTATGGTAATACAATCATTTTGTGTTATAAGAAACGTTATACAAAGATTCTATTACTTTCTGGGCTGTATAAGATAAAAACATACTATAAGGTTTTTTAATATACGCATAATAAAACTGTTTTTGAATGACTGGGGAGGTTTGATTCTTAATCACTCTTGGACGTTGCCAGATTTCATAATACATATAAAAATTATCTCCCCACGCATTTTATTTTTTACAGCACAAAATAACTAGTATGTAGATTTAGGGTATCTTGAGAACTACAAGATGTAACGTTATTTTTTATTATGTTAGTCTTCTAGCGTAAATTATTGATCTGCAGGGCACACAAAGAAAAAAAATTAAAAGTAAAAATTGTGGTTGTTTTTTTAGTGTGAGAAAATTCGATAGCTCCGATATCATTCACAATAGTGAAAAATTATTAAGATAAAAATTATTTCTTGTTAAGTACGCACCTTCGAAAATTATGTTTTCTACAAGCGTGCGGAAAACATTACTTTTCCGCACTCATTTTAGATTGGAAAAAGTACTTTTCCGCACTAGTGTGGAGAAAATCTACTTTTCCGCACTAGTGCAGAAAAGTAAATATCTCCAATTTAACAAAAATATAGGTACTTAACAACCTACAAGTTCCTTGGAAAAAAATCTAGTCTCTGTAACGAATTTACAAACTGCACGTTTACTATTCATGTTGTTAATAATAATTAACATTTGATATAAATAAACGATTCCTTTAAACTTCTGGGTTTTTTCGCACGCTTGTAGAAAAAATAGTGTACCTAACACGTGCGTAAAGTGTATTTTCCTCACGCGATTGATTCGACTTCAATTGCGTGCGAAAACGAAGCACTTTCCGCACTTCTTAGGTAAACTACTATTTTTTTGCGGGGTACGTCAAAAATGTGTATAGCAAAGAGAAACATTTTTAAAATGGAACTTCGTTTTTTTGACATGGTATTTCGATCCGATTTGAGAAATTAAGTATTTTTTTTGCCTAACATACATATATGCCTAAATTCAACTGTTTTTGTAATATTAAAATTTGAAAATTCAAATTATACCGGTAAACATAGAGCAAAATGGATTGCTCATTCCTAATGTAGGTATAAAATTTCAGTTTAATGAGCCAAAACTAAATTTCGATAATTAAAACAATCATTTCTATTTACGCTTAAAATACAAGCCACTGAAATGACCAAAAGTAAGATACGAATGTGCCATACGTTTTTTTCTAGGTTAAACGGTATAGATCTTACACGTTTTCAAAATATCGAAATTTTAATTTTCAAATTTAAATAGCTGATTTAAAATAAGTTGAATTTTGGCATATGGTCTATTAGATAAAAAATGCTTGCTAGTGGAATCGAAATATCTTGTTACATATAGGACGTTACGTTTAATAACATGTTTCTTTTTGCGTTTCAATTTCTTAACGCACTCTGTACAATAAAAAATAATTTTCGGAGGTGCGTTACTTGTTAAGAAACATATTTTGATATTACATTTACAATTTCCTCTGAAAGTAAGCGAATCGGACCTATTGATCTTTTTCGTACAAAAAAACATCATGTAGTGTTTATCGATCATATATCCAACTCTGTCTCAGTTTATTATTAATTTATTTTAAGTCTTTTTAGCACCCAATGAGCTGAAATGACGAGATCGTAGAACTATTTTGAATATACATGAAGGGAATGCATTAACAGTATTTCTTTTTTTAATCGCCATTTTAAAAACTACCCGAACATTGAAAACTTCTTTCAATTATGCTGATTTTTCTAGAAACAGTTTCTAGGGTTAAAAGTATGACTGCCCAAGCTAGCAACACTGTACCTTAAACTTCTGTGTTATCGTATAGCGCGTATGCAAACTACATAATAGAAAAGAAGTATCACTTAAGGTAAGTTTCGTACGGCAGTAGGCAATATATTTATTGTATCGTGTTTCGATTAACGGCAGTATAGCGTTCCTTCTTCCTTCCATGCGTGCCTTTTTCCCAGTGCCGCTATAGATTCCGATTACAATTGGTTTAACCTCTGGTATTTCATGAATGTTGGCCAAAATTCGCACTTTGAATTTTTATATACTGGAAGGCCATCCATGTTTATATTTAGCGAAATGGAATCTATATCCGGAAATTTTTCTAAAGCAATTATTAAATTGGATTCAAGACCATTGTGCCAATAAGTACCATTCCCAAGTGCTACCAGATTAACTTGTTGGGAAGTATTTAGAAATGTCCTTAGATCTGTAGGAAGAAGATTAGTTATAGCCAGGTTCCATATTACGAAGAGCTCTCTTAATGCAGAATGATTAATATTGAAAGACGTTGCCCACATCTTTAGTTGTTCTTTTATTTTAATCCTTTTCTCAATTTCGGAAAGAGAAGGCGGCAAATTTTCGTCTTCGGTATCCATGTCCATGTATTCTTCATCAGAACTACTAGTGTCGCTATTTTGCTGGTTTTCGTTTGCTTTAGTTTCTTCTTCAATATCACTACCGTCAGTTGGGGCTAAAATTGTTGTTTCTTCTAAATTATTTTCGTCGTAACACTTAGAATTACATGCAGTTTCAACTATAGCAGGTGGGTCACGAGAACTGCAAGTCTGAAGTATTCTATGGTATTTTTTCTTAACTGCTCTTTTAAAATGGCCACTCTTTTTTGTTTGTTTCCATTGAGATACTTCCGCCTTCATTTTGTAAACAAAACTGATGGACGAGCTTTGCTTTTTTTAAGCCACAATTATTGGGTTATGTTGTACAGATATATTTTATAAGGCAGAACTTGGGATAATTTTATTACTAGGAACTACATTTTTATTTATGATTATAAAATCCTATCCTACTTATTGTGTAATGCTTTAATTTCTGCGTAAATTAACAATCTTATTACTTTTCTTATGGAACTTCAATACAACCATTTACAAAACTTCCATTAGAACTAACTTTTAACGTCGCTATTAAAATAATACAATAGCTATGCAACTGTATTACAATTTGTATACAATTATCTTAAAATTATTTTATAAAGATTCTATAAGATATTATGCAACTGTTATAAAATGTGTACACATACAGTATTTATTTGTACTATAATATGAGTTGTAAGAACGTCAATTTAACATCATTACTGAAACCACTCTATTTTATGATAAAATTGTCGTATTGAGAGGCTTTACAAAATAAAGTCGTTCTTTAAGCAGCGCTATGCAATAGTTACGAAATAATTTCGTTCTTTTAGGAATTTATTTTGCTAGTTGGGCAGTAACCAGTATAGTAATCAAGTTAATGAAAGTAACCATGTCTAGATGTATTTTTGAAATCTGAAACGAGAAACAGTTTAGAACCCCCTTTTTTTAGAGATATATGTACACTTATAAACTTTTGGCCTTATAGTTCGGAGGCTTTATAGCTTTTTACCAGACTGCACATGCAGAGGAGGGTAATGTGTTTAAGAGCCAAGTAAAAATTAATATTCTTATTCATCATGATACCTATAAAATAGATATAAAATTAAGGAGCGACTCTAAATAAATATATATATACATATATATATATATATATATATATATATATATATATATATATATATATATATATATATATATATATATATATATATATATATATATATATATATATCGGGTGACACAGAACTTAGGGTACACGCTCTAATTTTTTTACCTTTAGAGATATTGCTTTCAAACTTGGTTACGCTTAATAACTTATGAAGATGCATATTTTGACAGATAGTTGCATTATACATCACTTCCGGTTTATCCTGTGTAAAATTCCCTTTCCAATGATGTTTCACAAGTTATTTTTTTTCCAAAATGGCAGAACTAAAACCGGTTTTCTGAAAAACGTTATATTCACCATTAACACATATAAAACAAAAGACAGTGTCAAACATCTGAGGTGATCTGATTAAAATGAAACTTTTTAGGTTAGAAAAAGCATGAAGGCGTATTATTTTGTTTTTTCGAAATATTGCGCCTTTTCGAAAAAAAAATAAAAATGTCTACTTGTGATGTAAATTGTCTGCCAAAATTTAAATTGGGCCTTGTATATTTTATTTATCCGTTTAATTTCACGTTAAATTACGTTTCCAATAATGTGCCACAAGTTAATCCTTTTGTCGTTAAATTACAACAATATTTCATTTTTCCTCCGAGCTACATAATAATAACTAAGTCTTCTATTCAGTCTTAACGTGTCAGATTTGTTTATTACATTTAAACTTAAATGGCCAGACCTAGGTTGTCCATTTTATACTCATACCTGTAGGTATAAGCAGTGTTAGCGATTCTAATACCCTAATGTCTATATTCCAGTTTATAGAAATTGGTAAACTGGTCATTTTATTTTGATAAAAACGTAATTTTTTATTTTTAATAATTTTCGCTTATATTATTATTTTAAGTTTAATTGTTTCTAGATGCTTGCTTACGATCGTTCAACGTAAATGCAGCTTAAATCGCATACACTGAGAAGAAGTAGTAGGCTATGAAAAACAAAATAGCATTATACGGCCATCATTATCTGGTTATTCACAGTTGTAGTATGCGATTTAAACTGCATTTACGTTGAACGATCGTAAGCAAGCATCTAGAAACAATTAACTTAAAATTAAGATAAGCGAAAATTATTTTAAAATGCTTGTATTAATCAACCGTCACGTTTATATAAAAATAAAATGGCCAGTTTACCTATTTCTATAAATTCGAATATTGAGATTAGAGTATTAGAATCGCTAACACTGCTTATACAGGTATGGGTATAAAATGGCCAACCTAGGCTTGGTCATTTAAGTTTAAATGTTATAAACAAATCTGACACATGTTGAGACTAAATAGAATACTTAGTTATTGTCAACTAAAAATGATGGGTAAATAAATCTAACATAGTTTAAATAATAAAAATGGCAAATTTTGTTAAAAAATTATGTTGCTCGAAGGAAAAATCGAAATATTGTTGTAATTTAACAACAAAAGGATAACTTGTGGCACATTATTGGAAACGCAATTTAACGAGAAATTAAACGGATAAATAAAATATACGAGGTCCAATTTAAATTTTTGCAAAAAATTTACATTAAAACTTTTCATTTTAATTTCTTTTTCAACACGTAATACTTTGAAAAAAACAAAATAACATGCGTTCATTCTTTTTCTAACCTAAAAAGTGTCATTTTAATCAGGTCACCTCAGAAGTTTGACACGGTTTTTTGTTTTATATGTTTTATATGGTGATTATAACCGGTTTTATTGCCTCCATTTTGGAAGAAAAATATAACTTGTGACACATCATTGGAAAGGGCATTTTGCACAAAATAGAACTATGAAAAAAAATATACAGGGTTCTCTTTAATATATTGAAGTTTAAATGATGTATAATCCAATTATAATTAAATTTAATATGACCGAACTGAATATTTTTTCCAATTCTTCATAATGAAGTCAAATTAAAAAGCTTATTAAGACGATTTCAAGTATATAGACATATGCATAAAGTCTATACAAGGTGTGCGGAATACATACAATAATTAATAAAAATATATATAATTTTGAATAATACCAGAGTGGGAGACAAACATTATCTTTCACAAGTTTTGGTAGAATTTATTTATTAACTAGGTACATTAGAGTAGGTAGGTAGCGTTGAGGGTATATTTACGATTTAGTTTTTGATATAGAGGGTGACTTATATGAATCGAGATAGTAATCTTGTGTTCTGGATATTAATAGATGGATGCTAAGTTTTTGATTCCCAAAAATGTGTAACATTAAAAGTTTTAAATAACGAAATAAAATAAATTATTAAAAAAAGAAACAAAATACTCAACTGCTTAGAAAATAATAAGGACGATATATAATTACTAGCTGAATACAAGAATACAAGAAAAAGAAATGAAGAAATACAAGATAGTATGTTTATAAGTCTATGTAAGTCAAACGTTCTTACAAATTCTAGGATTGTTTTGTAAAAATATTTTTACTTCCCTGGCAGCAAAAAATCACCCAGCGAGTTTTTCCAAATCTTCACATTTCAGGATTCTAGCTGACGAAAAACATGTTTTTCGGTCTATCTTAAGTAGTCTCAGTATTTAGGATTTAAAAACATTTGAAAAGTATTTTGCGCAGTTCTGCAGTAACATCTTCAAAGATCAGAATTTTTATATTATTTAAATTTAGGTATGAGATGGTCAGACAGATAAAGATTCATCAACAAAAATATAAAAAATGCTGTGTGAATTAATTTCTTTTTTCATTTGTTTATTTATATTTTTATTGTTTATGTAATATTTTTATTTTGAAAAAGTGAGGGGGAATACAAATAATTCCTTATTAAGTATTACCTTTGGTACAAACATTTTAAATATAAAAAATCGGCGAATTTCCTTATCCAGAACCGGATTAACCACAAGGCACACGATGCACGTGCCTAAGGCCCGGTAAACAGTGGGGCCGGTTTAGTAGGTTATATGTATGTATTTGTATGATTTAGTTGCCTTACTAAAAGAAAGGAGGGCTTTTAAATATGTTGGGGCCTAGGGCACGAAAAATTATTAATCCGGCACTGCCTTTGCCCGGAACTTCTCTCGTTATGAATCTTTCCTTTTATTAGAAATAGCAAAGTGTGGCCCAATTTAGTTAGGCACATGGTCATTTAGTAACACATATATATTGTTATTTCATTTTCTTCAAACATTTTTATTGGGCACCATTTTGTTTCGGTTTGTTCAATATTTTACTAGTTTTTACCTATGATACACTATATTTTTGGGCATGTTTAAAATAAACTGAATAACCAGTTTTTTTACGATAATTTATCAAATATTTTGAATAATGATGATGTAACCCTCATAGGGGAGACCTCAATGCCAAACATAGGGAGTGGGGATGCAACATGACAAATAGTCGTGGATTGTCATTGAGTAACAACCAGGAAACGTTAAATTATAATATTTAAAACCAGACGAACCAACTCGTTTTCGAGAAACGGGCATATTTATTCTCCCAAATGTCTTTCCAAAAATTCCGAGACTAACATATTTTAAATAATAACACAGTAATTTCAGATTCAACAGAAAAAGTAGATATTCGCTAATGCGCTGTTTGTGAAATGTAGCGAAAATCCCACAGACGTCACACAAATAGACCGTATGATTCAAATCTATAAAAAAAAATGAGTCATATGGAAATTATCCCTAAAATTACTTTTTCTCGCATCCAGGAAATAGCCGAATACCTAAACTCCAAAAAAGCTCCAGGAATGGATGCTGTAACAAACATGGCAAATAAAAAATTACCAGACTCCACCAAAAAAAGAACTAAAACTTAAAGCTGCCAAAATTCTTGAATTTGGTTACTTTCTATCCACTTGGAAAAAGGACAGAATCATTTTATGTAGAAAAAAGGGGGGAAACCCCAACATAACTAAAAACTAATAAGCTTACTTTCTAGCCTCGTGGCGTGGTGGAAAGATCGATATTAAACAAACTTATTGCGGAAATAAATGAAAAAATCATTTTACCAGCTGAAATCAGCACTACAAATCAAGCTACTAGACTAACCAGGCATATAATTAAAGAGTTTAAAAAAAGAAATTGGCATCATACGGGGGTAATTTTTTTTGGATGTGCGTAGGGCTTTTGATTAAACTTGGCACAACGGTCTGATTTTTAACTCAATTAGATATGATGGTCTGCCCAATTTTCATATAAAAACTATAATGTCGGACCTAAGTAATGGGGAGTTTGTCGTGACCATCGACGGAAGGTACTCAACAAGAAGAGGAATGAGAGCAGGAGTGCCCCAAGGCTCTCCGCTATCCCCCATTCTTTTAAGTTTGTATACGGCTGATATGCCAACACGAAATTTCACAATTGGTATCTTTTCACCGATAACACAGCAATTGCCTCAACAGACACAAGACCAAATTACATCCTATATTAGACCACTGTGTCTAATATAGGACTGTATGCTGATCCAACTTGGAGTATTTACCACTTAAATAAAACAAAGATTTTTCAAAGAGTGCAAAATAAAATTCTGAGATCGCGGCGAATGCTCCAAGCTATATGCGTACTTCAGTACTTCATAGGGACTTAAAAACTAAATACAAATTTTTACACCACAGCAGACTTTTCAAGCAACGGTTTAATTCGACAATATATTCACTGTAGGGAAAATAAAATATACAAACGACCAAAGGATTGTCTGTTACTTTAATGAATAGCCACGCCAAGATGGGCCTCCTCACTCACCACTTTTTCAAAAGAAATTATCTCGCAAAACTACCAACCCACAACTCTCTAAGAAGCCAAAAAAGAAATAGTGGTTTCAGCTTTATTAAGCTGACAATGCCAATAAGAATAAGACCCCGAATAAACCTTTTTATTCAGTTTAGTTCGAGATTTCGAAGTGTTAACAAGGTGATAGTACAAGTTTTAGATTACTTTAATAACAATTGTTAGCTTTAAATGAATAAAAGGAGTATATTCAGAAACTACGGCCAATCCGGCCGGAAAGTTTAGTGTCGAAAGCGTGATTAGGCTCTAGCTTCCAAAACACATAAAGAAATGGCTCTAGTTTGGTAGTATCAGGGAAGATTTCTGGTCGGGAATGTGAAATGATACTGCTTCGACACACACCATCGTAAAGCCGGACATTACAGCTACTTGTAACATAGAAAATTCCTACGAGAATTACGTCTTGGAAACAGCCAATAGTGAAACTATACCTGTGAAAGGTCTTCTTGAAGTTGAAATACGACTGGGGGTACTACTTTCGTACACGTTGTATTTGTAGCAGACATAATTTATGATGTCATAATTAGTCTTGACGTTATGAACTAACATAAGTTTGAACTCTTTGTTGACTTATCACAAAGAGTCCTCCGGCCCAAAAATGATAAAGCAGTAATGAACATGCCTCAAAGAAATGAGTCTACAATACGAGAAGTTGTTTTGTTAGAAGATGTTACATTACCTGAGAGTTCGGGATGTGTAGTGAAAGTAACGCTGGATGACTTAGGTGAAGAAGAAGGAATTTTGTTTGAAACGGTTTAAGAGTGCTCATTACATGCAAAGGAAATTTTACCAGCAATAACATTAACCTGAAATTGAAGAAACACGCTATCTGTCAAAATAATGAACGTTAAAAATTATCCTCAGGAAGTCAAAAAAGGTGACAACTGCCTCCAAGACGAATACCTTTCTCTAAGCAGCATAAAGTTGAAAAGATGCTTGAGGATATGGAAACACAGGACATTAAAGAACCATCTCAAAGTCCCAGCTCCACCAGATTCTGCGTCGACTTTCGCAGTCTTATTGACGTTACAAAGAAAGATAGCGTTCCCTTACCATTACCAAGAACTGACGATACATTGGACACTTTAACAGGATGTAGTTCTCTACTTTGGACCTGTAAAGTGGTCATTAGCAAGTTAAGCTTATTATACTAGATACAGAAAAGATCGAGTTTTCTACTGAGATAGGACTGTGGCAATTTAAAAATATGTCTTTTGGATCATACAACACTCCAGCGACTTTCAAACTTTTAGGGGAACTGACATAACAAGTATATTTAGATGACATCATTTTTCTTGGAAACTCATTTGAAGGTGTTTTCCAGAAACTGAGAATAGCCTGCTTAAAACTCGGTCCCAAGAAGTGTCAGTTTAAAAAAAACTGAAATATCTAGGACATGTAATTATTGAACATTAAAGTTGAACATCGCAAAGGGTTAAGCCATAAAAATGCTGATGCGTTATCAAGAAGACCATGCTCATAAAGTTGCAAAGAGTGCAGCAGACACGAGGAAATGGAAGATCCTGGTGATTGACATTGCCGAAGAACAACATTTCAAAACTCTCAAAAGTAGGCCACAAAAGTTTTATCCAAAAATCAGCAAGAAGATCCAGATATTGGTTTTATCGTCAAGATGAAATTAAAAAATTCACTAAGATCATGTTACCAAGAAATTGCAGCCAAATCCCAGAAATTTAAAGATATTGGGCTTTATGGGAATCTTTGGTGACAAAAGACGGTCTGTTGAAAAAAGCTGGGAAAGTCCTGACGCCAAAAGCTGCAAATATGAAACTATTTTGCCCCCGAAAAAAATCCCCGAAATTTTGCAAGCCTTACGCAATAGTGTTGGACATTTAGTGTTATGAAGACTCTCGAAAAAGTCCGAGAAAGAATATATTAGTAGTCCAGTTAGTAAGACCGGGTATCGCCTTGTGCTAGTATTGCTACTAATGATGGATTACTTCAGCAAATGGCGAGAACTCTGTATAATACCCCATCAAGGAGTCATCACTATTGCCGGCGTACTATTTCAGGAATGGATTTGCCGACAAGGAATACCAAGGAAAATACACTAGGATCAAGGCAGAAACTTTGATTCCGACATACTGAGAAGCCTGTGCAGTCTCTTAGGAATCCATAAGACAAGAACAATTCTTCTTCCACAATCAGATGGAATGGTTGAAAGATTTCTCAGAACTTTGGAGAACTACCTGAAAATTCAAGTAAATGAAGACCAAAGAGACTGGAATAAATCTTTTTAACCATTTTTACTGGCGTACCGCTCTGCAGTTCATGAACCAACTGGAAAAATACTCGCTATTAAAATATTTGGATCAAATTTACAGCTTCCAGTCGACCTTCTGATTGGACGTCCTCCTGACAATAAGATAACTATCCTCAGAGATCTGTTTGTCGGTGCTGGCAAAATTTTAAGTTCAATATATGGACCCAGTAGGTAGGATTCAATGTATATACACAGTTAGTGACCCATATTTCGACATCGGAAACTTTGAGGCTGACGTTTAGAATCAAACCTATTATAAATAAAAAGTAAAAAAGGATAAAGTAAAAAATAACAGAAAAAATAAAACCGATTAAAAAAAGTGAAAAGTAAAAAATAATAGCTGATACAATCTTGAAAATTTGACTTCATGAAGTCGGCGTTAACTAGTAGAAACAGCAAATTTTATTTGTGTTATTAAATATTACTTAGATATTAGTTGGAGTCAAATTTCTAGATTGAATAAAAAATAATTTTGGACTTCTTAGTGTTTTTTTAAGACGGTTATTTTTACTTGCCACGTAAAAGGGAAATATTAAGTATTGTAATCGTGAAAAAAATCATCGTCCAAGATTTTTTTAGATATTTACGTTTCAAGGTGCCTAAATGCCGAAAAACATTTTTTTCTCAATTTCGTCGGTCTGTCTGTCTGTCGGTCTGTGTGTTCGCGTCATATCTAAAAAACTAATTACCCGACTGACTTCAAATTTTTATAAAAAATTAAGAGTTATATGGGGATGACCTGGTAATATTTTGGTAAAAATCTAAGATGGCAGAACAAAACGGCGGCCTAATGAAATGTTAAAAAAATTATTACTAAAAAACTACTTAACCAATTTATCTCAAATGTTGTACAAACAAAGTATTATGTAGAAATCAACTAGTAAAATTTTGTTACGAATCCAAGATGGCGGAACAAAATGGACTGATTTCAAATTGTATGCCATAACTAACTGTGATATAGAGATGAACTAGTAAAACGATGGTACTAATTCAAAATGGCAGAACAAAATTGCGGGCAATTAAAATATTTGTAGTCGGGAAAAAATCAATCTCTCAGGTTTTACATATTTTCAAGTTTTAGCGTTGCTAGGTATCAAAAAACATGTCTTACCACTTCCGTCGGTGTGTCTGTCGGTTTGTCTGTCTGTCTTTCGGTTTTTTGTCAGTTCGCGGCATAGCTTAAAAGTTGCTTATGAGATTGACTTCAAATTTTAGTTAAGAGAAAAATCCAATGTCAAAACAAAATGGCGGCCTAAATTAAAATCATTACTAAAAAACTACTTATCTCAAATTTTGTATAAAAATCCAGTATTATGTAGAAATCAACCTTGTAAAATTTTGGTACGAATTCAAAATGACGGAACAAAATGGCGGCTGAATAAAATATTTCAAAAATTCAACCTGAAAAAACTACTTAATGGACTGATGTCAAATTGTGTGTCATAACTAATTGTGGTAGAGTGATAAACTAGTAAAACTGTAGTTCTAATTCAAGTTGGCGGAACAAAATAACGGCAAATAAGAGTAAAAATTGAGAAACAGAAAATAAATTGCAAACCATTAAAAATGGGTATATGACATACCGAATGAAAGTTGAAGAATTTTGCAAAATCTATCAGAAACTTTAATAATATACAGGGTATGATATTTAAAAAAAGTCGAGATGTAAAATAGTCGAAATTTATAGATTTATTTTATTAATTATTTAAATTATTTAACACCCTTTAGCATCTAACTAAAATTTCTTTACATATGTCTTTTTTTCCATTTCTATAACACATTCGCACCAATAATGAGCGATGTACCTTCAGAAATGGAGCTACTTGTCATTTTTACAAAACTGAAAACTAGCATCTAAAAAAAATTAATTATTAGAGAAACAACTAGATTTAGATATATTACATTATTAATAAAAAAGTTTCTTTTACTAATAGAATTCTACGCATAATGTAAAAACAGAATGTTCCGTTTAAAAAAAACATATGTTACATCCGCCACACTTTTTTGAAGCGTTAACATTCCCTAAAACTATTGAATTTAACATTTTTTCGTAATTCCCGAAACAAATGAGATAACGTTACTATCTCGTTGACTCACCCTGTATTATATACAATACTGCTTAAATAAGGTATGGTATTATTTTATAAACACTCTATTATAATAATTACAAATGATACTGTTACTCCAGTTGAGAAACTCAGGATAACTTGATTTTTAGTGTTTTAATATTTGTCAAAAGTACCATAAACATATCACTTAATTTAAATTTGTAAGCTAAGAATCAATAATTAACTAAATGGATCCGGAAAAAAAGTCTATTTTTTTTAAAAACTCGTATATATAGTAAAGCCGTTAAACACTTTTTTTTCGTCTTAGAAAGTCTATAGATGCAGGCAGTTCGACTTAGTCTTTTTTAGAGTTAAAAGTAGGCCTAACTTAATTGTTTTTTAAGTAAACAGTACTAGAGACTTGACTGGATCTGTTGGGTGTTACAAAAATATAATAAACAATGTTTTGAATATATTCTTCTATTATAAAAAACATAAACGAAATAATAAAAATACCGGCGTCTATTTTTTCGACGATTTTCCTATTCAAACCTAAAAAAAATATGCTTGACGGAAATGTTTTTAAAATAGTGAACCCGAATTTATGATTATGTTGCAAAATATCTCTTAAACGGTAGCGGCGTAATATATCGAAACCATAAAATAGGACATAAAAATTAAAAATGTCTAAAAAGTTAAGAACTCGAGAAAAAAAACCGACACGCAACCAAGTTAACGTTTTTATAAAAATATTGATGAGGCAAAAGATTTGGAGACTCCCAAAAATCTCACCCTGTAGGTTAGTTTAAACCGTAAGAACTAAAATTAAATATTAAAAAACGCACGTCGGTATTTCCAGTATTCAATGTGTCTGCACCCTGCACAATATACATATTGTCTGATATAAATAGATTAAAGGCATTAAAAAATATCACCATGCATTGCCACCAACCATATATACTTTTTTTTTTTAAAAGGGTAATAGTCCTACAATTACATTATTCCATCGAATCAAATGAATATATACCCTCCGTCAGATTCGGGTTACCCAACATGCAACGTCTTATACTCTTCTAACCTTAAGAGGTTATCAGAGTGAATCTAAATTATTGATTCTGATGCTGTTATTTGCAATGTGACAGATCGATGTGGGTCACCGACAGAGACCTGTTTAGTCTTTAGGAACGTATGTGTGTGCTTGATTAGCTATATATCCAATACATTCCTTTTTATATGAACTGTGAGAGTTTATTGAAACACTGTTAAAACGAAATAAAATAAGTCTATTGAACTAGAACAACAAAATTCACATCCGACTTCTTGCAAGTTCAAAAACAGAGTCCTCCTCTAATATTAATACAAATCTCAAGAAACATAAAGTTCCACCCCCTGTGCCATAATTCCTCGCTTTGATTGATCCTATTTGTTGGCAACAGGGTTTTTTTTCTATCTTCGTAAACTTTCCCATGGTCAAAATAAAAACATTCATTACAGATAGTAAAATGGGAATTTGGAGAAAGCTTTACTAAGAAGGGTCGTTTCGGTATTTTCCTATCATAAACCCTAAATGCAATAAACAGCACTATCGGTGATGGTTCCTATTATCGAACGTGCAACAACATAAAATCGTACAAAGTGTTGTAACAATAAAAATTAACGGATAGCATACAAGAACCTTAAAACTAAATTAGACTCTAAATGTCGATGGAAATTCCCACAATTATGTACAGAAAACTAACTACCTACAAATTGTTACATTTCTCAATAGCAATAGATAATTAGCCTAGATTAAAAAAGTAAATGTAAAATAAAATAAATATGTACGGTATGTTACGCAGTAACAATGAAAAGAAAAACAAATATATACAGTGTGATATGCGCAAATTTTAACTTTGGCAGACAAATGTGGGAGACATTCAGTCACCACAACACCCCCCTGCCGGTGATTGAGATTCACGACAATCCAGCCTGGAAGCGTTTGGGAAACCGGACATGTCTGCCCGATCTGGTCTGTCGCTCTGGTGACCTGCTGATGGGTTTTGATGCGGGAGCATGGTTCCCATCTGGTGGCTGGTGTGCTTCTTCTCCTCGTTGCGAGACACATCTGGTTCTGGTAATTTCTGCGGGTTGCAGAGTGACTTGATCGTTTCTAGGGATTCCTGCTGGGTGAACGACGTATTCCGTCTCCATATCTTGTGACAGTGGCATGTCCTCTGGGTCCTTGTTCAAGATATACGCTGGCTTGAGTCGATCGATACTGACGGTGACGTGGCGTCCCCTTATGTCAACGACGAACGCCTTAATCTCCCGGCTAACGACGCGGTACGGGCCATCGTAAGGATGTTGCAGAGGCTTCTTCTGAGCGTCATGGCGAACAAAAACATGAGTGGCTGTTTGAAGATCTTTAAAAATAAACGTTTTTCTCTTTGCATCGTGGTTAGATCCATTGGTGGGGCGTAGCTCAAGAAAATGTGTACTTAGTTCAGTGGCGAAGTTGCTGGAGCCATCATCTTGGATATTCAGTGAGCGGGATGCTAAGAACTCTCCAGGCAGGCGAATGGGTTGGCCGTATATCATCTCTGCAGCTGTAGCGTCGAGGTCCTCTTTCCAAGCCATTCGGATACCGAACAAAACTGTGGGTAGGCTCTCGGTCCAGCGGAATTTATGACATCGAAGGGAAGCCTTAAGTTGGCGATGAAACCTTTCGATCATGCCATTAGCTGCGGGGTGGTATGCCGTTGTACGAATATGATTGGTGCCCATTAGACAATTAATTTGCTTGAACAGGCAACACTCAAATTGCCGGCCCTGATCGGTGGTGACTCGTAGTGGAACGCCAAACCTGCACACCCAGTTGTCATAAAAGGCTCGTGCAATGGTGGTTGCTTCCTGATCTTTCAGTGGTATTACTTCAGGCCACCTGGAAAATCTGTCTATCATGGTTAGACAATATCTGTATCCCTCAGATAACGGCATTATCACTATGTCAAGGTGAACATGTTCAAAACGGCTAGAGGGCGGTGCAAACGTTCCGACTGGACTAATGACATGACGCGAGACCTTTCGAACGCTGGCATTCAGGACAGGATTGGGCCCACTTCCTGCAGTCACTCTTTATAGATGGCCAAACATAGCGCTGAGTTGCTAGTTTCACTGTGGCTCTGACGCCGGGGTGGCTTAGTTGGTGTATGCTGTCAAAAACTGGTTTCCTGAATGGCTTCGTAATAAATGGTCTAGCTATTGAAGTTGACATATCGCACCAGATTGTGTTCTTAGTGAAAGGAATTTGGATTTGTCTCATTTTCAAGACCGAATCGTCTTGACAAAATCTGGTCAGTTCCTCGTCACTGTTCTGGGATGTTGCTAGTGCGTCGTAGTCGATTGACTTATGAACTTCATCAATCCTAGATAAGGCATCTGTAATCACATTATCGCTCCCTGCTATATGCCGAAAATCTGTCGTGAATTGACCGATAAAATCCAGGTACCGGAACTTTTGAGGTGATACTTGGCTTTTCTTATGACGAAATGCATATATCAGTGGTTTATGGTCCGTGAAAATAATAAAGTTTCTTGCCTCCACCATGTATCTGAAATATTTGACGGATAGGTATGCGGCCAGTAGCTCACGGTCATAAGCGCCATATTTGCACTCTGTAGGACTGAGCTTCTTGGAGAAAAAGCTAAGTGGTTGCCACTGATCATTTACCCACTGCTGCAAGGCAGCGCCAATGGCAGAGTCTGAAGCATCACAGAATATAGCAAGGGGTGCGTTGACATTTGGGTGCGACAACAAGGTAGCCTGGGCTAGTGCTTTCTTGCTGGCTTCGAACGAGGCTAGACCTTCTGTGGTCCAGTGTAACGGGGATCTTCCTTTGATTTTTTTCTTGAGGAGTGTGTCCAGTGATGCTTGAATCTCGGCTGCTTTGGGTATGAATCTCCGGTAGAAATTCACCATACCCAGGAAGCGACGAAGTTGCTTGGCCGTTTCAGGTTTTGGGTAGGCCAGAATAGTTACGACCTTTTCTGGTTGGGTGCCTGCGTTTGAGACGCAATATCCTAAGAATTTGACTTGGGACTGGCCAAAAACACATTTACTTGGGTTAATGACGATGCCGTATTGCTGAAGCCGCTGAAATAGTGTTTCCATGTAGCGGAGGTGTTCTTCGGGCGTCGTTGAGGCAACAAGGATGTCGTCTAGGTACACATAACAATAGTCCAACCCTCGAGTAACTTCATCCATGAAACGCTGAAAAGTTTGTGCTGCGTTTCGAAGTCCAAACGTCATAAATGGAAATTCGAACAATCCGAATGGTGTGGTGATGGCTGTTTTCGCGATGTCCTCCTTAGCTACTGGGATTTGGTTGAACGCACGGATTAAGTCGGTGGTTGAAAAAATCGATTTTCCTTGGAGCTCTTGTGCGAAATCCTGGATATGGCGGACGCCATATTGGTCAGGACAGGTTCTGCTATTCAGAGCTCTATAATCCCCACAGGGCCTCCATTCGCCGTTGTTTTTTGGTACTAGGTGCAACGGCGAGGACCAAGGATTAGATGGCCTGGCAAGTCCGAGTTTCACCATGGTGTCGAATTCCTTCCTTGCTGTTTTTAGTTTGTCGTGGTTTCTGGGCGACAGGCGGACCAGGCGTGGTAATAATATGATGCTGAGTTTTGTGTTTAATGTGTTTGGGAGCACCGTTTGGTCTGGTAATTCCCGGGAACCTTTCCAGAAGCACATGGAAAGGGGAAGCACCATTAATTACTTTGACGGTCGGAGCGGTCCATTCCAAAACCTCACCACGTGATGCCAGTTGTGTTGTGGAGTCCAAGAGTTTGCCTTGCTGCAGATCCGGGAGCAGTCCATAGTGTGCGAGGAGGTCTGCTCCTAGGATAGGTTGAGATACGTCAGCTATGATGGAAAATCTCGGCGGAGTCCTAGGTTGACGGTACGCGCTACTATTCCGTATGTGGTTATAGACGAACCAGTGGCAGCTGAAACTGCGTAGGTTGATTTGGTATGAACACCATCCACTCGGAGTCTCGGGATTACGCTTAGATCGGCACCGGTGTCGATGAGAAATCGAAGTCCGGTTTCACGATCGTAGATAAATAGGCGGGGTGGGGTGATTTATTAAGGCAGGTGTCATTTGCCGCCATCAGTGACTGCTGACAGTGAGTGCTTGACACTAGCTAGCTCTCCCTTGACCTTTGAAAGTTGCTGTGTTAGTTGTTGCATGAGGGAATGTAGAATCTGGTATTCTTGCGAATGCTTAGGGGTGATTGCCGCTACGGAAGGGCTCACAGGCAGAGCAGTAAATATATTGTCAGCCAAGTCTGCAGTTTCACATAGTGTTTGACGTGATTGCGTAGCTAGTATAGGTTGTAGATTGGCTGGTAAGCGTCTTACCAAAATACTCCTCACTAATGTCTCCGGGACTACTGATCCTGCTAGTGCCTGCAGTCTTCGAAGGAATTGGGAAGGTTTTTCGTCACCCATAGCTTCGTTTTCTAGCAGTTGTCTGGTCTTCTGTTCTTGGCTCGCACTTAACCGCTTTATGAGTTGTTCTTTTAGCTCGGAATAGGAATTAGAATCTAATGGTTTCGTCACAATGTCGCGCACTTCGCTGATATATCGCGGCGGAAGTTTCGCGAGAATGTCCAAATATTTTTGCTCGGTGTTTGTGATTTTTGATCTATTTAAGCAAGCCTCTACGATTACAAACCAAAGTTCTGGATCCGACGGGTCAAAGTCTGGAAGTCGCGGCGCAGAATTTATCGCGACAGCGTTCGCGATAGGGATGGCACTGTTGGTTTCTGCCGCAGAGTTAGGCATGGTATACCGCGAAATATTTGTTACAAATAAACCCACGATAGCTTAGGGACTGTTGTATAACAACACAACCTACACACAAAAGGAATGATAAAAAGTTCACTGTAATACTAGGTAATTACGTTGATTGTTCAATTTATCACTAAAACACTGAAGCACTAATTACACTACTTGCTCTCACAAAACAAATCACGTCGGGGTCACCACTTTAGGAACGTATTTGTGTGCTTGATTAGCTATATATCCAATACATTCCTTTTTTATATGAAATGTGAGAGTTTATTGAAACACTGTTAAAACGAAATAAAATAAGTCTATTGAACTAGAACAACAAAATTCACATCCAATTTCTTGCAAGTCCAGAAACAGAGTCCTCCTGTAATATTAATACAAATCTCAAGAAACATAAAGTTCCACCCCCTGTGCCAAAATTCCTCGCTTTGATTGGTCCTATTCGTTGGCAACAGGGGTTTTTTTTATCTTCGTAAACTTTCCCATGGTCAAAATAAAAACATTCATTACAGATAAACTGGGGATTTGGAGAAAGCTTTACTAAGAAGGGTCGTTTCGGTATTTTCCTATCATAAACCCTAAATGCAATAAACAGTTCACTATCGGTGATGGTTCCTATTATCAAACGTGCAACAACATAAAATCTTACAAAGAAGTGTTGAACCTTAAAACTAAATTAGACTCTAAATGCCGATGGAAATTCCCACAATTATGTACAGAAAACTAAGTACCTACAAATTGTTACATTTCTCAATAGCAATAGATAATTAGCCTAGATTAAAAAAGTAAATGTAAAATGCAGTAACAATGAAAAGAAAAACAAATATATACAGTGTGATATGCGCAAATTTTAACTTTGGCAGACAAATGTGAGAGACATTCAGTCGCCACAAGTCTAACGAACGAACTGGATGTTCAGCTGAATAAACAATATAGTGTTTCACCTTGAAAAACGGGTCGTCGTTTAGTGAAAAAAAAACAGAGTATTTCGAAAAGTTCAAATTTTTTCTAAATTTTATAAAATATTATCCAAAAGTCTACAGTTTTTAATATACAAAACGACAAATTGTAGTCAAAAAGAAAAAAAAACTAATATAAAAAATACTGACTTGATTATACGACGTTGAAAAGTCCATGGTTTTAGAATTACTCTGATACCCTCTTAGAATATATTCAGACCTTACTTCACTCTTCAGAAGTGAATTAAGAATATTATTTAAATGTTTTACGTGTCTGTAAAATTTGCTACGTTTTGGTACTAAAGGATCACTAAAATTTATAATTGACACTTATAGCTAACTGACCCTTTAACAGTTAATCGCCACAAAAACACTATATAAGTTACTAGCGGGTACCCGCGACTTCATTCGCGAATATGACTATAATGAAAGGGCTGTAAAGAGGTACTCAAATCGCCTCATTTGAATACCTCTTTATAAACCACGTTTGTTGTTGCATTCTCTGGACCCACTATGCGAACTTACTCTAGAGCATGCGACATAGAGTTGACCATGGGAAAAACAATTGTAGCGCAAGTCTACTCTACCTCTCCTTAATGATTGCCTTTGACATTTGTTAATGACCATGGCGAAACAAAGCTTTAAAGGAAACTGAACACGTTTAAACTGAAAAGGATAGTCTAATAGAATTAAAGGGATACGTGGTATAAAAACTCTTTCTCCCAGATCAGGGGTAGACTCTATTACATTGTTTTGTAATGTTTTAACCTGTAGCCGAGTTCCTTTACACAATTTTGGTGGTTTTAATTTTTGAATAAGCATCACTGGTGCCCCCACTTTTAATGTTAACTCACTCATGATTCCTGATGGGTTTAGAGAGTGTAGGAACTCGACAGGATAATATTGGATTTTTACCAGAATGTTACCAGGTCATCCCTATATGAACCTTAATTTTTGACGAAAGTTTCGGGTCAATCGGGTAAGTAGTTTTTTAGCTACGTTGCGAACAGACAGCCAGACAGACAAACCGATCGCCGGAATTGAGAAAACATGTTTATCGTCATCTAGGGACCCTGAAACGCAAAGATATGACTTCCCTTTTACATTTCCCTCGTTATTTTTTTTTTTTCGATTTGTTAGGAATAATGAAAAGTGTGACCCTATTTAGTTCAGTACATAGTCACAATTTATATGTGTTACATATACTGCCTTTTCAAACATTTTTATTGGGTTCCATTTTGTTCCATTATATTGGATTCCTACCACTACTTTACTAGTTTATTTCTACCTATGCCACTTCACTTTTGGGCATAATTTAAAATAAATTTATAAAGTAGTTTTTACATTGTGTTGTTAATTTTTAAAACATTTTATTTGGCCGCCATCTTCAATTCTTACCTCGACTTTATCAGCTTATCTCTATATCACGCTAAATTCTTGCACAGAAATTGAAATTAATTTAATGAGTAGTAACTGATTTTTTTAAATATTTTAATAAGCCGATATATTGTTTTGCTATCTTGGATTCATATCAAAATGTTATCAGCTCATTCCTACGTAACACTTGATTTTTGTGCAAAATTGGATAATTAGTTTTTTTAGTAATAATTTTTTTAACATTTTGCTCCACATTGGATTTTTACCAAAACATTATCAAGTCATTCCCATATGGCCCTTAATTTTTGACTAAAATTTCTGGTAAGTAGTTTTTAAGCTAAGCCATGAACTCACAGGTAAACAGACAAACCGACAGACGGGCCGACGAAATTGATAAAACATATTTTTTGACATCTAGGGACGCTAAAACGTGAAGAAATGTAAAATTTGAGAGGGTGATTTTTCACGATTGCAATCACTTTATTTGGTCGCCATTTTGTTCCATCATCCTAAATTAGTATCACAGTTCTACTAGTAGATCCCTATACCACAATTAGTTATGGCACACAATTTGAAATCAATCCATTAAGTAGTTTTTTCAGGTTGAATTTTTAAATATTGAATTATGCCGCCATTTTGTTCTGCCATCATTTTACCAGTTGATTACAACATAATACTTGATATTTGTGCCAAATTTGAGATAAATTGGATAAGCATAATTTATTTAATTATATTAATAATAATATTTTTTTTTAACATTTCACTAGGCCGCCATTTTGTTTCGCCATATTGGATTTTTACCAAAATATTACCACATAATTCCTATATGACCCTTAATTTTTTGTCAAAATTTGAAGTGATCAGGTAAGTAGTTTTTAAGATATGCCGCGAACCGACAGACAGACCGACAGACGGATCGACAGAATTGATAAAACATTTTTTTTGGCATCTAGGGACGCTAAAACGTGAAGATATGTAAAACCAGAGAGGGTGATTTTTTCCCGATTACAAGTATCGGCAATCTTGAATTATTAGTATCACAATTTTACTATTATATATACTACTATACAACAATTAGTTATGGCACACAATTTGAAATCAATCCATTAAGCAGTTTTTTTCAGACTGAATTTTTAAATATTTTATTAATCCGTCATCTTGGATTCGTACATATGTTACCAGTTGATTCCGACATATTACTTGATGTTTGTGCAAAATTTGAGATAAATTGGATAAGTAGTTTTTTATTATAATTTTTTTAACATTTCACTAGGCCGCTATTTTGTTTTGCCATATTGGATTTTTATCAAAATGTTACCAGGTCATCCCCGTAAGACCTTTAATTTGTGACCAAAATTTGAAGTTTCGTGTAAGTAGTTTTTTAGCTATGTCGCGAACAGACAGACAGACATACAATCAGACCGATGGAATTGAGGAAACATGTTTTTCAGCATCTAGGGACTCTGAAACGTGAAGGGCCTAATTTTTTTTAAGTATTAGAATTATTTTTACTTTATTATGTATTTCTAATTTAAATCACTCGGATTCAGTCGAAACCTTGTATTTATTTTAGTGTTAACGCTGGTTATTGAGATTGTATTTGATAAAGTAAATTTTTAGAATTTTCCTTTCCGGTCTTAGTTTGTATTTGTGGATTTGTTGGATTTATTGAGAACGTTTCGACTGAATTTTCGATACCCATCAGGGCATTTTGTGCTTATTGATGGTATCTTTAGTGACTTCATTTTAAATTATTTAATTGTATTTTTTTTTATTTAGTTGCTTGCGGTTTCAATTTATTTAAAAAAGTTCTGATTAGTGTCTTGAAATTAATTAAATATATTTTTTTTTTATACTTCTGGGTAGGACTAAATTTTTAAAATTAAATTATATTTCTGACTCTTCAGTTAATTTTTAATCAGTAGAAACCTTTTGGGGATTTTTTTGAACTAATTAAAAGTATTTGGGTTTTCGTTATAGACTTCGAATCACTATGAAAAATTCTAGAAAATTTTTGTTTTCATAGGGTTCAAGTCAGGGGCCAACTGTTAGTCACGGTCCCAATTTCTAGTCAGGGGCCAACTGTAAGTCACAGTCCTAATTTCAGTCAGGGGCTAATTGCAACTGCAAGTCACAGACAATTTCAAGCCACAAACTTAACTTCAAGACTCGGGACTAATCCCATGTCACGGGCCTAGTTTGAAGTTATGAGCGCTAGGTGCTGCTGGATTTGGTGACACTTATTGTTTACTTTTTTCTTTATGCCGTAACTGTTAACATACTTATTGTTTATATTTTTGTTTTCTTTTATACAGTAACAGATAAATAGATTGTTTTTCTTAACTTCATTTGTGTGTTTTATTTAGCTCACTCTTTTTCTTTTAAAGTATCAAGAGGAAGCAAGTGCCGCGAAGAACAAGGGGCTTTCCAATTTAAGTCGTTATAAATTGGTGACGCTCATTTCTTTTTTTTCTTCTTTTTTCTTTCTTTAAGACATCTTACGTTTTCCCACGCCCTACTCTCCGGGTTAATTGAGCTAGGGCATCTACATTGCACGCTCTGTTGACCACGAGCTGTAATCTTGATACCTTTTTGTGATCGGAATAATTTCAAATAAAACAGTAATAATAATTATTATTAAATAAGAGCGTAAATGATACCATTTAAATCAAATCATAACGCCAATAACCACTGATGGCACACTAATAACACTAATGGCACACTAATATATAAAAAAAAATAATTAACTAACAACCATAACTCAAAAAAAATATACGGGAATCGCGACAAATTGCCTATTCAACCACAAAGGTAATAGATCAGATTATAAATTTCAAGTACAAAAACAGTACCAATATCGATATAACAACGCTAATAAAATTAAGAAATTTTAATCAAAAGGAAACGAAACAAATAAGAAATTCCTGGCCACTTCGCCTTTCAGAGTTTCGGAATTCCCCAAGAAGAGCGATCAAAACAATTTCTACTCCAATAAAGTTGTTGGATTGGAGTGTGGCCAGAGTTGCGTGACACCTAAATAAGTGTGGGGCACCTCGTTCACTGGCTTGCATCGAGCACACCCTCAGGTCACTCTTCAACTCTGTCTGACTAGGCAACCAGGAGGCAGGAAAAGCAAAAAGCGTAAATATTAATTTAAATTCACAAATAAAAAAGTGTGGTTACCCAAAAGTCCCACCAAACAAAAGGGAGTTCGATATAGCTCGACCAAGTTGAAAGATACACTAGCCGCAGGCGACTTTGTACCGTGCAGACCCAAAAAACTAAACAAAAAAGCTAATAGGGTGTTCCGAATGTTGCCACTGCCACCAACTGGCTGAATTCTAATAGGTCAACTGGAGCTCAGGAAAATATACACGGGGTAATACGTGAACAAGATGTTAGGTAATAACGGTCAGATGTCAATTAACTATCCACATTATACTTTTTGCATATTCTAGCCGAGCGACGTGGTGGTATCCTCCCAGGGCTCTATGGCCGCTCATTGAGACTGCCAGGGGCCAAACACCAGCCACCTCTAACTAGCCCTTCCAGGTGATCTGTCTCCTTCTGCACTGAATAGCACACAAGAAAACGTCGAAATCAGAATTTGATAGCACCCAACAACACTCAGCCTTTTATATAAAAAAAGGCCGCACTAAAAAAGTTTAATAAAAAAGTCACAATAGGGTCAAAAGTCATAATCATGATGTGCAAACTTGCGCAAGCACAAAAAGTCAAATCCAGTATAACCAAAATATACAAAAGCCAAAATATCAAATATCAAAACCAAAAAAACTTAAATGGGTAATAATAAACGTAACTAGCATAAATATATATGCCATAATCAAAATAAAGAGAACTAAGTTTGGCGTCGCTTAGCGTCCAACAATTTAGTTACGAAATGCAAATTTGCATAAGTTCCAATATCTTAAATCCCAAATAATAAGGTAATTAGCTAAGAAAACCGACCTATCGGCAATAACTTAGCAAAATGAATACTGAAACAACAAAATGCATATATCAAATCCCAAATAATATGGATATTTACTAAGAAAACCGATCCTAGCGGCAATAACTTAGCAAAATAAAACTCAAAACCTAACTAAAGTTAGGGGCAATTAACTAAGATAATATAGCTACACCAAAATAAAGCCAAAAGGTAGAAAAGCTAAACCAATAATAATCATAAGCCAATAATAAAAGCAAAACATTAGTCAAAATCAGGGAGTGGAACTCGTCATCGTCGCGATCAGATTCAAAAAAAATAACCCATCGATGATCTTGGTTGATGGGAAGCCGAAGCTTTTAACGGTGTGGACATTTAGTGGGCTTTTACCACTGACAGTTTCCCGCCGCGACCGAATTCTAAAGCTCAGGCCGCGGGGCACAAATTCCAGAAATATCCCATCGATGATCTTGGTTGATGGGAAGCCGAAGCTTTTAACGGTGTGGACATTTGGTGGGCTTTTACCACTGACAGTTTCCCGCCGCGACCAAATTCTTAGGCCCGGGCCGCAGGGCACAAATTCCAGAAATATCCCATCGAGGATCTTGGTTGATGGGAAGCCGAAGCTTTTAACGGTGTGGACATTTAGTGGGCTTTTACCACTGACAGTTTCCCGCCGCGACCAAATTCTTAGGCCCGGGCCGCAGGGCACAAATTCCAGGAATATTCCATCGAGGATCTTGGTTTTGAGAAAATCAAGGGTTACAGACTTCTAAATTAGCACAAAAAAATAGAGTGTTATAAGAGGAATTAACTGGTATTTTTTTTGTGTAAAGTTATTATGGTGGAACAAAATAGCAGCCTAATAAATTTTTTTTTAAACATTTAGTACCATAAAACTTACTGAAATGATTTGAAATCTTGCAGAAAAATCAAGTGTGCAACAGGTATAGAGGGTTAAATTTTAGTGCAAATTCTTTTATGGCAAAACAAAATGGTGGCATAATAAAATGATTAAATAATTAAAATTCCATTTTTTGGAATAAAACCATCTTTTTCTGAAGGAAACACACAATTTATTTTTTTATATAAACGCACGTCTCTGACACCTTTGGTCTATTTTTAGTTGGAGTTCGAATTGCTCAATACTCTGATACCTTGGATCATTTTAACAAAAAAAAAATTATATGCTCACAATTGCTCTATTTTTAAAATACCTTTAAAAAACTTTTTTTTTTAATTTAAATACCCCGTATCTCAAATATAGATTATTGGTGGACATATATTTATTAAAACCTTTTCGTTCAAATGATCCAAGGAATCATTTTTGTAGTTTTGAGCGATTCTGACTACAAGTTTTTGACACCTCCTGCCAAAAGTAGATATTGAATAGTAAATAGATAACTAAAAACTATAAGATAGGAAAGTGCAATGCGTTTTGTTGCAAGTTAAGTCGTTTAGGAGTTACAGAACTTCAAAGGGCCAAAAATGTCAATTTTCAAGCGTCATTTTCTCGAAAACAGTTGAGTTTATATAAAGGAAACTTCAAAATGTGTTAAGAATGTTCAGCATAATAAAATATATATATATATATATATATATATATATATATATATATATATATATATATATATATATATATATATATTATATATTCTTTTCAGAACGACAGTAGTGAACGGATGTACACCCGGAATGAAAACACATTGTATTTTTCCATCCGTGAAGGACTAAAAATCAACACTATACACCTCTACGGGGAGGAGATCTTTAAGACAATCAAGACGTATGAGAAACTGAGAGGTAAGAAAACTAATCTTTTATGTGATCTAACCTTTCAAATTAAGTGTCGTGACAGCGATTTACTTCCTACTTTTACACGGTTGTCTTATCATACTAAAACTAGAAAAACTAACACCATACTTCAAAATTCTAGTAAGGCGTTATTAAAAGAACAAATCCATCAAACTAGAAAACAACTAGCCGAGACAGAGAAAAAACTTTTAAAGTTACCATTACCAAGTAACATCATTCACCCTTTATTGTGGAATCACATAGAAACTTTGGCTTTTTGGCGAACAGAATCCAATAAGAATATTAAGACAGACAAACTTTCGAAAAAATATGACAATCTTCTAAGAAAATCGAGTCAGCCACAAGGATCGTCAGTAGACGTCGAAAAATTAGTACGTAATATATCATCCTACAGTCTCTCAGAAAGTGAAAAATCCGTACTGAGTAAGGGTTTTAATTTTGCGATATCTCCTAAGGAAATCCCTATAGAAGAAATAATAGCTGGAGTGAAAGCTGTCTTTGACTCCTCGGAAGAAACAAAAGCAGAGGAGAGTCGACAAGAGGTGGCAAGAATTTTAAGATCAAGCAAAGCACCAAAACAAAACCTAAATGCCCCTGAACAAAGGGCCCTAATAAACCTTCGAAAAAATAAAGACATCACAATCCATCCAGCAGATAAAGGAAACGTGGTTATGAATACTGAAGATTACGTACAAAAAATGCACGATATCCTAAAAGACAATTGTTATAGGCCTGTTCCAAAGGACCCGACAACGTACCTAGAAAAAACAACTAAAAATAAAATAAAAAGTTCACCAATAAACCCCGAAATTCAACAAAAAATCATACCACGGGAAAAGTCGAGCAGATGTCCTAAACTCTAAGGTTTACCAAAAATTCACAAACCAGGGGTGCCCATCAGACCTATTGTTAGTGCTGTTAATTCACCGCTACAAAAACTGGAGAAATATCTTTCTGAAATTATGCAACCAGCTGTAGAAAAAGCGGATTCATTGGTAAAAAATTCGGAGCATTTCACTCGAATTATACGAGACATCGTTCTTGAAAAAGACAATATCATAGCAAGCCTAGATATCAAATCGTTATATCCCAGTATTCCCATCGACGAAGCATTGGACAAGATTGCTATGAACGAGGATTTCCAGGCACATATAATACAGCTCTCGGAGCATTGCCTTAAAAATACTTATTTTGTATTCAACGGGCAAATGTATAAACAAATTGATGGTGCTCCAATGGGGTTCTCGCTATCACCAGTAGTCGCAAATTTATTTATGATATACTTCGAGAAAGAAGGTCTTGAGAAAGCAAGTTTAAATCCCAAATTATGGATTCATTATGTGGATGACATATTTATTATATGGCAACATGGCCATGCAGAGCTCGAAAAATTTCTGACTCACGTAAATTCAATCCACCCCAGAATACAATTTACTCTAGAGTTAGAGGAGAACAACAAACTACCATTTTTAAATGTTTTGGTCACAAAACTGCATTACAGACATTTCGAGTACACCGTGTACAGAAAACCAACACATACAGACATATATTTAAATGCAAAATCACTTCATCACCCAGTACAAATTCAAGCTGTGGCAAATACCCTAATATCCAGATCCGTGCAATTAACTGAAACACAGACGAGACAAAACGAACTTAACGTAATATCTAATGCTCTAAAAAAAAAAGAACAACAAAAATTATGAACCGGGAAAGCAACAAGTAGTCTTACTATATGTAAAAGGCGCAACAGACAGAATCGGTAAAATTCTTAGGAAACACAACATACAAACAATACACAAGCCACAAACAACTATAGGTAAACTACTTGGAAACCCAAAAGATAAAATTAACTGGAAAACCACGGAGTATACAGTATTCCGTGTCAGGATTGTGAAAAGTTGTACGTGGGGCAAACTAACAGGCGAATATCAGCAAAAGTGGAAGAGCATTAGAAATAAACAAACAACTTCAGCTTTATTCCTACATCATCAGGAAACCGGCCATAGATTAAATTTCGATGGGTGTAGGGAGATTGCCAATATAGAACATTATAAGACCAGAATAATCCGAGAAGCCATAGAAATTGAAAAACAAGGTGATTTGAATAAATGGGACGAATCATTAAAACTACCAACAGTATGGTAAGATAATAATCGGTAAATCTAAAATCGCAAAAACTTAAGCGCAATTAGCGCAACAACAACAGCACCATCCGGAAAACATAAATAATGACCAACGGCCGCACAGATACAACCTTCGGCCCAGGGTGGAGGTATAAAAGGAAGCGTCGCAGTCACCAACACTTCAGTCTCTATTCGGGAGCGAGAAAGAAAGTTTCGAAAATGCCAAATGAGATTTTAGAGAAACGTCAGCAAAACTGTTCTTTGCAGAACGACAGTAGTGAAGAGATGTACACCTGGAATGAAAACACATTATATATATATATATATATATATATATATATATATATATATATATATATATATATATATATATATACAAGCCACAAACAACTATAGGTAAACTACTTGGAAACTCAAAAGATAAAAAATTAACTGGAAAACCACGGATACAGTATTCCGTATATATATATATATATATATATATATATATATATATATATATATATATATATGCATATATACACAGAATACTGTATCCGTGGTTTTCCAGTTAATTTTTTATCTTTTGGGTTTCCAAGTAGTTTACCTAGTTGTTTGTGGCTTGTGTATTGTTTGTATGTTGTGTTTCCTAAGAATTCTTCCGATTCTGTCTGATGCGCCTTTTAATAATAATAATAATAATAATAAATAGCGTTTATTTAAGTGAAATTACAAACAAAAATAATACACAAAGGAAAGAATAAAAATAAAAAAAAAACAAAGCATGCCAGTGCTTGGCGCAGTCTAGCTAAAAGCTACTCTACTGAACCAAACAAAGACATAATAACAATAAACTAAACAAAATTCGATGACGCAAAATAGATAATCACCAAAAAAGTCCATAGTACTGCTGTCACATACGATATAATTAACAAAATATATATTCAATTGCTTAATTAGAGATCATTAATAAGGTGGTTCTTGTATTTAAACTTAAATTGTTTTAACGTTATGTTAAGATATTCGCTTGGCAGTGCATTATAACATTTCACAGCATTGTATGAGAAACTTCTCTGAAACAAGGCTGTCCGATGGATGGGCATATCCAGTCTTGATACACTCCTTACTACTCTATTATGAATTTCACTTCGAAAAATAATACGTTCTCTAATTGAGGATGGGGCTGAGGGGTTGTTAATAATATTTATTAAAAAACAACAAAAATGTAATTTTCTGCGTTGATCCATTTTTAACCACTTAAGTTCCCTGTACCAAAGTGAAACATGATCATATTTTCTTATATTATAAATTAGGCGAACACAAGCATTTTGAACATTCTGAATTCTATTTTTACTTTCGTTGTCCAAACAGAATCCATAAATGTAATCACAATAATTGAATTTACTTAATACCAGCGATTCACACAAATTCTTCCTCAATTTAGGATTTAAAAACTGTTTGCAGTTATATAGAGTTTTTAGAGAAAAGTATGCTCTCTGAAGTAATACCTTCAAGTGGTCCCTAAAACGCAAGTCATTATCCAAAATAATGCCCAAATTTTTTGATTTATCTACAATATTAATTTTACATCCGTCAATTAAGATATTAATATTCTGTTTCAAAAAGTCACTCTGATTCCTATTAGAGAACACCATTGCAAATGATTTAGCAGGATTTAAAAATAAATTATGTTTCTTTGAAAGCTCGTTAATTATAAGTAAATCGAAGTTAATACGCTCCTGTGCATTTACGAAGAAGTTAGGTTCAAAACAGAAGTATAACTGTGTATCGTCTGCAAAAGCCTGTACTTTGCAATTTTGTAAAGATTTCCAAATATCCGAAGTATAAACTAGAAATAAAAGCGGACCCAAGACCGACCCCTGAGGTACTCCAGACAAAACTTGTTTTAGTTCAGAATACTTGTTATCAGAGTATATTTTCTGAGTTCGATTGGACATGTAAGAATGTAATATACTCAAAGCTATATCACTAAAACCGTAATATTGCAGCTTTGCGATGAGAAGGGAATGATTAATGGTGTCAAATGCCTTAGTGAAATCTAAAAGTACTAATATAACATTTAATTGTTTATCCATAGCACGTATGAGATCATCAACCACGTTAATCAGTGCCACTGATGTCCCAAAATGTTTTCTAAACCCGCATTGCATAATAGGAATAATATTATTTGAAATAAAATAGTCAAACATTTGGGCATATAAGACTTTTTCGAAAATTTTTGATAGCGCTGGAAGGATACTGATAATACGTAAATCATTAAAATTTGTTGGATTATCTAATTTAGCCAGAGGTTTTCCGATAGAAATTTTCCACAGATCTGGGAAGTAACCAATTTCCAAACAACAGTTTATTATATGTGTAATGTATATGTCTATATGTGGGCTACAATATTTCAACATACTGGGGGATATATCATCAGCGCCCGTTGCATTAGATTTTAGGTTATTCAATATATTATGAATGTCATTAGTAGTAGCCATTTTAAAAGAAAATGATTGGTTGGAGTACTTCAAATTATTGTAATATTCGACCTTCTCGCTACAGTCGGAAACATTCTGGAGGAAAGAGGCAAAATATTTACTAATTTCATTGGGATCAGATAAATTTTTAGGTAATGTATAATTTTTGGTAGAACAAACATTCAGATTTTTAAGAGCAGACCACATTTTTTTTGAATTATTTTCTCGAGATACTGACTCCAAAAATTGCCTTTTTGCCTTTCTTACTTGGTCTAATGTAAAGTTACGTAACCTCTTATAATTGTTCCAGTCTTGTAAATTTTTTGTTTGTTTAAATAAACGCAATGCATCATCCCGCTGCTTCATAAAGATTTTGACATTCTCGTTTAACCACGGTGCTTTTGGCTTAGTAATACGGCATTCTCGTTTAGGAGCATGAATATCAAATAGTTTTAATAACAAATTATTTAATATCTGAATCTTTAAGTCAATACTCGTCTCATACAAAATATTATCCCAAGGAAGCCTATGCATATCACTTAAAAAAATATTAACATTAAAATTTCTAAAGAACCTATATTCCACAACTCTTGGTACAATGGGACTCTTAGTGAGATTGAGTTCACAATAAATAATTTTATGATCAGAAATTATATCGGCTGACAAAACTCCAGAGTTACGAATCACGGAAGAATCAGAAACAAAAATACAATCGATTAGAGTACTGGTGGATCCAGTCACCCTTGTGGGTTCGTTAATAATCTGTATCATATTAAAATTCTCAAAAAAATCAGTTGAGGCATTAGGCAGAGTCAGCAAGTTGATATTAAAGTCACCCAAGCAATATATACTATCAAACATGGGATATAAATATGAAAATATATTATCTAGATCACTTAAAATGGCATTGAAACCCAGTGAGGGAGGCTTATAAAAAACACAAAATGCACACTTTTTGCTGCGTATTTTAACTTGAAAAATCAAGTATTCCAACCCAGAATTAGTTTCAAAATTAAAATTAATTTTTATATTATAGTTGACATTTACATAAGCTGCAACTCCACCCCCCTCCCCGCTCTGTCTTTTCTAATTAGTTGAAACTCAGGAATATGAAAAAAACCTGAATCATCACCCTCGGAAAGCCATGTCTCAGACAACATCATAATATCGAATTTATTGTCCATTACCAAGTTTTTAAATTCATTAAACCCCGTAAAGATTGACCTAATATTTAAATGTCCTATTTTTAAACCATTCGACATATTTCAAGTTTTTAAACTAGGCAATTAACCCATATTGCTCTAGATAAAACAATGCAAAAAAAAAGTAACTAAAACAAAACAAATAAAAGGAAAATTGCTCATATTTAAATCACCCAAAACAAATAAAATTTTCACAATATTCCTCAATACATATTTAGGATTACCTTCAATTGAAGTTATTTTTCTAATTATTCTTCAGCTTTTCTAGGTCGGTTTCATCCGAAATTCTATGCACTACATCCCCATAACGCACATAAAAATTACCGTTGTACACCCACGCACTTTTATTAGTAAATTGACGAACTGCAAGATCGAACAATGTAAATCTAGTTTTAGTAAGGTCCTCTTTTATCTGAAAACCGGTGTTTTTTAAATGTTTACGATTTTTTAATACCGATTTTTTAGTCATGTCACCAGAAAGTTGTACCAATACTACCGGAGGTTTGTTGTTTGGTATTTTCGCTGTCACACGGTAACACTTCACTACATCAGTATCCTGAATATTTAACTTGAGTTTTTACATATGGTAAGACTACTTGTTGCTTTCCCGGTTCATAATTTTTGTTGTTCGTTGTTCGGGAACCCTGTGCATTAATAGCTTTCTCTATGATGCGATTTGTGTAGCCATTTTTCTTTAGAGCACTGGATATTACCTTAAGTTCGTTTTGTCTCGTCTGTGTTTTAGTTAATTGCACGGATCTGGATATTAGGGTATTTGCCACAGCTTGAATTTTTACTGGGTGATGAAATTTTGTATATATGTTGTTGGTTTAGATATATGTCTGTATGTGTTGGTTTTGTATATATATATATATATATATATATATATATATATATATATATATATATACTATATATCGTATATATATATATATATATATATATATATATATATATATATATCGTATATATATATATATATATATATATATATATATATATATATATATATATATATATATATGCATGCAAATAGTACTTAATCACCTTGAAATATATATTTTGTGATAGTCTCCGCCTCCGATTATATGCGTTCCACTCCGATTTCGGACGGGAAGACGTTTTGCCTGCATTTCATCGCTATAGCATGAAACTCGACCTTTTACGTCGGTTGGCAAATTTTTTTTTGAGGCGAAAACATCATATACATCACACAAACATACAAATTAGTTTAATAAACTTTTCACTAGGTGGCGTTGGTGTCTTATAAATTTTTATACACAAAATGGGTATACTCCGCCTCCGTAGGTTTTAATGACTTGTTGGCTTCCAACCTTCAAATTTTACTGATATGTGATGGCAACAGCCAGAGACGAAATATTTTTGTCGCATATCGCATATACATATCTCACTGCTAAAAAATATGAATTTTCTAGTAGCACCAGAGTTAAATAATAATGTCTTTTGATGCCTAAGGCTGTTTTTTACAGAAGCTAGTCGCCAACGATACTGCATAAGTTACCCCAGTAAGGTAAAGGAGGTTTTAATTCAAGTTAATGTCTCAAAATACGTACCATAAATTCCACTTTTTTTATAGATATGTTTTATCAATCCTGTCCGTCTGTCTGTCAGTTAACGGCATAGCTTAAAAACTACTTACCTGATTGACTTCAAATGTTGGTAAAAAATTAAGGGTTATATGGGATATTTTGGTAGAAATCCAATATGGCGGAACAATGTTAAAAAGCTATTACTAAAAAACTAATTATCCAATTTTTCTCAAATTTTACACCAAAATCAATCAATAAAAATGACCTGGTAACATTTTGATGTGAATCCAAGATAGCATAACGAAATAACGCCCTAATAAAATATTTAAAAAACCAGCCCGAAAACACTACTTACTAAGTTTATTTCAATTTCTGTGCAAAAACTAAGTGTGACGTAGAGATAAACTAATAAAGTTGTGTAAACGTAAAAAAACCTTGTTCAATGGACTTTAAATTTTGCAGAAAAATTAAATGTGATAAACTGGTACGAATTCAACATGACGTAACAAAATGGCGGTATGTGTCAATGTATAAACTACTTATTCAATTTACTTTAAATTATTCCCAAAAGCCAAGTGTGACATAGGCAAAAACAAACTGGTAAAATATTAGCAAGAATCCAATATGATGGAACAAAATGGAGGCCAATAAAAATGTTTGAAAAGTATATGTAACACATATATACTGTGACTATGTACTGAACTAAACTGGGTCGCATTTCACTATTCCTAACAAATGTACAAATCATAACCAGGAAAGTTCCGGGTAAAGGAGATTTACCTATTTTTTGATATAATTATATTCAGATCAAGATAAATAAAAGTATTTTTATTTATCTAAGGTATAACAAAATTTCTCAAAAAAATTTAATTAAAAATTTTAAATTACTTTAAATGGAATAAAATGCACAATTTAAACATTTTAGTTTAATTTTTTTATCAAATCTGTATAACAACAAAACAATATAAAATAAAATGAAAATTTCTTTCAAAGTGGTAGACAATGCATAATTACGCTAGTTTATTTACGTTTCGACTACTGTAGTATCTGTAGATATTAACAAGCGTTTGCTTGGAAAAAGTACTAAAAAAAATCTGTATATACCATAATATTTCTGCATTTTAAAACAGTTGCGTTCTTGTGAACCGTTTTACTGCGTAAGGACACACATTATAGAGAAAAAAAATGTTTTTATAAACAACAAATAAGTTTGACGCCTTTCGGCGTTTGAAAAACAAAATTCTTACCGGTTTATAAACTAAAAAGAAAAAAAAAATTTTGATTGGCTGTTTCACCTCTCACCTAGTTCTTACCTATATAGTGAAGTCTTTATTAAAAAAAAACTAAGAAAATTTCAATTTAAAATATTTTTATTGTTAGAGGGGTATTTCGCAACCTTAGTGTATCAAGGAAAACCATATTTTACATAATAAATTATTTAAAACAAATCTTGTTTCATTGTTTTTTTTTAAACCTACGGTTTTCTTACGGGAGAGTTTTATTTTTTTTGTTTCGCCCTTTAGAGGGAAATTAATGTGTCTGAATACAAACAAATATAAATTAATCTGAAGGCCTGACATTTTCCGAAAATTTTAAGTATTTTGAATAAAAAAATGGCGGTAAATTCCCTTTACCGGGAACTTCCTCGTTATTATTATATATATATATATATATATATATATATATATATATATATATATATATATATATATATATATATATATATATATATATATATATATATATATATATATATATATATATATATATATATATATATATATATATATATATATATATATATATATATATATATATATATATATATATATATATATATATATATATATATATATATATATATATATATATATATATATATATATCTGCTTCCGTTTTTTCGCGTTCCACTTCGATTTCGGAGGCGAAGACGTTTTGCCTGCTTTTCATCGCTATAGCACGAAACTCGATCTTTCACGTTGTTTGGCAAATATTTTTTTGAGGCGAAAACGTCATATACAACTACCTACCTAGAGGAATCTGTCTCTAGGTGGCGTTTGAGTCTTATACAATTTACAGTGACTTTAACTCGTATAAAGTCACTGTAATACATTTATATACACAAAATGTGTACGGGTACACTCCGCCTCCGTAGGTTTTCGTGGCCTGTTGGCCTTCAAACTTCAAATTTTACAGATCTGTGACAGCAACAACGCAAGAGGCATAGACGAAAATATTCACGTGGTTTTATATATCTCTCGCAAATAAAAAATATTAATTTACTAGGACAATCGAAGTCAAGTGCTGTTTTCCTGATGTCTACGGGTATATTATACAGAAACCAGTCTCCAACGATAATGGATAACTGTATTTTAATATTGCAATGTTTTTTAACTAAAATCAATAAAAAAATTAAAAAGTGTAAATTAAAAAGATAAACTGCTTGAAACAGCGAAAACGTAAACGATATAAAGGAAACGGGATACAATAATAAGAAATATATAGGGAATACAAATTTAAAACACAACCGAAAATTAAAATTAAAAGATTAAAAGAGAACAGAAGATAAACTGTGTCTTTTTTTTAAACATAATGTAATATGTTACTGAAAAGAGACAAATTTGTAACAAAACAAGAAAATTTTGAGAGTTGCTAGAAAAAATGAAAAACAGACAAAAAAGAAAACATTAAAGACGTATAAGAAGGACTGTTAGATGATGTAGCATAAATAAACTACACTAAATTATTGCAATAAAAGGTAAAGCAAATAACAGCTTAACAAAAAAAACGCATAAATGTTAAAGTCAAGCATAAAGGGAAGCAAAGAAGAAAAATATATAAAATAACGTAAAGTTTAAAATTATATAAAATGGAAACAAACCAAAATCAGAAACACCAATATAAAGATAAAAAATGGTCTAGTTTAATCCAGAGATGTAGTAATCTGGAGAAGTTTCGCTACTCATAGTCCAAACGCACCTCGTTAATTCGGAGGGGGAGAGAGGACACGCCGAATAGCAATTTCAGATACCGCATACTTTTATTAAAATCGTAAGTTTACTTATAATGAAGCATTAAAAAGAGCCTTTTACATAACTTACGTTAGATGGATATTTATTTTAACCTGAAATCATCAATTTTTTAAAATATTTTACCGAACGTTCTCCGTTACTGTATTATTATATTTTTAAATATATCGCCTAGATTTTTTTTTATTGAAGGATCAACTTTTGTATTGAAATAGATTTTTTTTATTCCAAGACCTGATTCCCAGATGATCATTTTTAAGATTATTTTCCAGTTATATTAATTTTAAATATTACAAATTGACTCGAATATACCGTGCGTGTCTAAAGTCAGAACGCCCCCTCAACTTGAATTGTATGGTATATTTTTACAAAAATTTGAAGATTTTAGTAAGACAACATAAACCAAAATTTAAGCAAGAAATTACAAATGAAAATGTCAAACTGACAGCTAGGCGCCATTTTGAAAAAGAAAATTACATAGAAAATAGGGTCGTGTAATACTTTATTTAAAAGGTCTTTTCACCTGTATTTTATCCCCAAGGTTTGAAATTGCTCTCATTTTCCTAAACAAAATTATAAACGATATTCACCTTGTATCAAGGAAACAAAGGGTTTTTGGGACCTATGTTTGGAGATCAAATACAGGTGGAAAGGCCTTTTAAATAAGATATTTCGCGACGCCTCTTTTCTATTTTTTCTTTCTAAGCTGTCACTTTGACATTTTTATCTGTCATTTCTTGCTTAAATTTTGGTTTATGTTGCCTTACTAAAGTCCTCAAATTTTTATGGAAATAGACCGAATTCAAAAGTTAAGGGGAGTTCTGACTTTAGACACGCACGGTATAATAATCACTATTTACTTAAGAATGTATTCCAAAATAATATATGAATTAAAAATTTATCTTGAAAAGTTCCCTTGCTGTTTATTTCATATCTTTTAATATTTTTCATCGATATGGAATAATAATATACATGGTGTCCCATTAAAAATAAAGAGAGGTTATTTATTTTCAATTTTCTAATGACTTTTAATAATTTTTTATACTCTTTAAACGTAACCGATAAAAATCCTAGTTTTGAATTATAAGTTTTAGGTACAAAATTTGTTAATGACAAATTTGTATCGTCATACAACTTATGAGTTTTATTATTTTTGAGAAAACGCACATAAACTTTTTGTTTGGTATTACATTTTTAGTAAAGACGGATAGATTAAGAACGATAGATACCATTTTTTATTAGCCTGTAACTCGAAATCGCTAATCCGACAAACCCCTTGAATTTAGTTGTTCGAATTAAAGAGGCTGTACTGTACAGGGTGTCGCTTTTGTGAATACAAGATAGAAAGAAATCGATCAAAAAGTGATGGGTTGCTAAATAGCGGCCTGCTTTTTTTAACTGCTCTCATGTTCGTAGCAAATGATAACTGCTTAGCAGCTAAAAATTTCAATTTGACAACTTTGGCTCAGTCGTCGCGTCGCCAGAAACACCCGAAACAGATTTTGAATACAAATTGTTTCCCGCAAACAGCTTAAGACTATTATCTTAATTTGTTTTTGATATACAAGGCCATTTTCAAACTTTCTAATTTTTGAATGCCCTCTGTATCTCGGTTAATAATCAAGATAGAAAAAAAAAACTTAATAAACTTAAGTTAATAAATTTTATAGATTTTAACTTAATTTCGGAGAATTGACACAAGGTTGGGTTTGCTAAATGAGAGTCCCATATATTTTTCAACATTTTGATTAGAGATTAATTTACTTTTCCATCAATTCCACACCCTTTTTTTTTAAATATTCAATTTTTCCTAACAGTATTTTTTTATAAAAAATGTATTATAACAAGAAAATCATTTATTTATTAATGTATTAATATTTATTAAATAAACAAAGAATTAGTCTAAAATAAAATAATTTTTTTCCTAAAAATTAATAAAATAACCATCTAAAATGCAAATCCAAATAATACTTTTCTATAACAATTAATTGTCAAGTAGTCAATAGAAAAATGTCTTAAAGTTCAGTTTATTTAAATGACATTAGTGAAAAACAAAATTTTGACTATACATTTTTTAAAATTCCGCTTGAACTTTTAGTTAAATGAATATTCGGTTGATGTTGTTAGGAATATCTCGTCGAATACAAATTGGAAGCAAGGATACAATCCTTTCGTCCAGTGACGCTGCCAGAAATTACGCATGGGTGGGCGGGAGGCAACAGAATTGTATTAAATTTTAATACATTTGCATCTCAAATATTACTAAAACTCGATTTTTTTACAATAGAGTTTAGGATATAACAGTGCAAAGGCTCTCTTTTAATTATTAAATACCGATGTTTTTTAAAATAATTCAAAGTAATACTCATTTATCCTATGACATAGCAAAATTTTATGCCTTTACGTAAATGTCATGTAAAAACATAAATTTTCAGATATTTATCACCAACCTTGATAAATAATTATGTGTTTTTAGGAAGAATATTTTATTTTATTAAAGATTATTTATTTGTCTATTTAACAAATAATAATACATTAATAAATAAACAAATTATATTTTTTGTTACTTTTCTTGTAACAAATTATTATATTAGTAAAATGCAGAATATTAACTTCATTTTTGAAAAAATAGGATGTGGTATTTGAAAAGTTAAATTAGTTTCTTATCAAAATGTTCAAAAATATACAGTGTCCCATTATAAAAAATTCAACCACTATGAGTCAAATTTCCGAAATAAAATCATAGAAGATAAATAAAAAGTTGTTACGCCACTGGAGTTCACGTAGGTATCTATAAAATTTAGAAATATGAAGTTTTTCTATCTTAATTATTAACCAAGAGACAGAGGTTATTCAATTATTACAATCTGACCGCAAAAGTTTCCAATTTTACTGGTAAATTAATAGGTAGTAAAATAATTATCATCTAAAATAAAAAAATAAAAAACATTTTATTTCGCCCAAAATTTGAATTATATTAGGTATGTAAATTTTGTTATATTATGTTTTAAACATTTAAAAATTCCGCCTTTTCCTTCCAACAAAATGAAGCATTTCAGTTTAACTGCATACCTATATCATATCTAATTGCATACCTATATCATATCTGATTGCAGCAAAATTTGCTATAGATCTGAAAAATGATTCCTTAATACTGACTTTTTTAATTTTCTTTCGTTATATTAGATTTTTACCAGATAGATTACATCTGCGTTTAACCTATGATTTTGGAGCAAAATCTAATGTCAATTGGGTATATAGTTTCTAAGATTGAAGACTTGTCAGAAATGTGATAAAAATGTTTTAAATAAAATCTGAAAAGAAATACAAAAAAGTTGAAATTAGATTTAAATTCACGGTCAATAAGAAAAAAATCTAAAAATAGTCAAAATAATAATTCTCAGGAACAGGATGTACTGAAATTAACTAATAAAAAAAGGTCGAATTAATGACCTCTTTTTTGAAGTCGGTTAAAAATAATTTAAAATATGTATATTTATTTATAGATGCGAGATTTTTTGATGTCAATATTTTAAGGAAAAAAGTTATTAATTTTGTTTTGAGGCTTCTCTATTACGTTTTAACATTGGAACCTGTGGTGAAAGATAGATCAAAACACATTGGCGGTTCGTGGGATTTGAGTTTGGCGGTGCACCAGAAGGCAACTAGCGCGGTATGTAAAAAAATGTGGCGCAGGCGAAAATTTTTTCGGGGTAACACGCCCAAAATGACTAATTTTTTACCTTTTTGTTTTTTTCTTAATAGAAAAAAATAGTTACATCCATTATATACCATTTATACTACTTGCTAAATTAGTAAAAAATTAAATATTATAAAAAATTTAATAATAATCTTGAGTTCCTTGAGATAATGTATTCGTCTTTTGTCTAGTTATATGTGTGTTTGTAAATCAAATCGATTATTCTATTCTTGTGTTGGGGTGAATTTTTTTAGGTATTTTTGCTTATGCGATAACGTGTGCATATATACCATTTTTAAAAAGTAATAAACAACATACAAACCTCGATAAAAACTTACCAGAATAATTAGTCGTAATAAATAAGTAATACATTCCAAAACAACAAACAGTAAAAGGAAGAATATTTTACACTGAACTGCGGTATTTGTAATCTAGTCTTCGTTCTGCTTTACTGGCGAAAAGGTCAATGACTTGTTTATTAAAGTCTTCAATATTATTAAGAAATACTTTTTCAGCTGATAACATTCCCAAGGCACTTAGTTTTTCTTCTTTCATTGAGTTGCGCAAAAAAGTTTTTAGTCTTTTTAACATAGCGAAGCATCTTTCAGCTTCAGAGGTTGAATAGGTGTTGTCATAACTTAATAGTTTCTTGAAAAGTGCACCTCATATCTTCCTGTGAAACCAACCATAAAAGAGAAACGGCTTCAGAAACGTTTTCCAATTCCTTTCTTTCATAAAGTACTTGCAGTTCTGTTTTTAGACGATTTTTCTCTAGAAATGGATATAATTTAACTGTATCAGAGAGCAATTTGTCAGGAAATTTTTTTTGGTATTCGATAAAATGTTCTTTCATATATAATGCGGTAGCTGTCAGATGTGTAAAAGTAAACCGAGCCTTAATCTGTTGTATTATGGAATCGCAAACTTTCAAAGCTTCAATTTTTTTATTTGTTGAAATAGATAGATCGGAACGAGGGTAACGTCGCCTTTTTTGAGGAACATTTTCAGCTTCGTTTTATAAAAGCTCCAAGTCTATTTGGTCAATAATTGTGTCCATTTCATCACGAACTTTTTGCATTGCGTTTTCGAAGTTTATAGAAGATTTTAAGTAGATCTTGTTTAGCCTTGATACGGTCGGTATTAATCATCTGAAGTTGCTTAAAAATTATTTCGACATGTGGCATGATTTTATGAAAAACTGTCAACCAAAATATAAAATCTTTTTTCTGCAATCTAAGTTTATATGCACCACCTTGTTCAATCGTTGAATTCAATTTAATATTTTTGTCGTTCCCTAAAATATCCATAACGCTCATTTAGGTATTCATAACATAAACCGTATTAGTTCCCCGAGAATGAACATTCCATCTCGTTTGTGATGATCGTGGTAATCGTCTATGAGCTATATCATCCAATACTTTTGTTCTTTGAGGTGACGTAGAAAAAAAGAACAAATTCCAGTCAGATAAGCAAAAAAAAAAATCCGAACCAATGCATTAATTGAAGCTGCACTGCTCATTGTAAGGTTAATCTGATAATAATTTGCTAAAGAATATTTATCTTTAATTATTTTTTGTACCCATTTACATCTCCGCTCATACTGACGCTCCGTCATAGCTTTGCGCTATTAACTTATTGGGGGTGCCACTAATTAAACGATCAATTTCATTTAAAATGCAATTTGCTATTGAAATGGCATTGTGTCCACGAGGATTTACAAATATCCAAAATCTTTCTACTGGCTTACTGGAGACAATCTATCGTAAAATAATGACTAATTGAAATTCGTTGACGACATCGGTAGTTTCGCCGGCTATTACCGCTACATAATTCGCTTTTTTAATTTCTTTAGTCACTTTTTCATAGTAAACGCTAATCATGCAGTCCAATAATACATCGTTCTGTATAGTCTTAGAGATCCCTTTAAATGCTGTTGCTTTGTTGAAATGTTCCTTTAAACCTCTATCCAGTTGAGAACTAAAATGTATCAATTCTCGAAACACTCCTTTATGTCCGGATTCTTCGGTTTGATCATGACTTCTCAATGCCAATACGAATGCACGATAAAATCTACTACAATTGGTAATGATATTTAAAATATATCTGTTTTTATCAACTTGATTGTTGTGCGTAATAATTTTTGTCTATCAACCGAACTTAATTGAGTCATTATATTAAATTTGATTTTTCGAGCAGAGAAAAACTAAAAATATTATTTATTTTTACCTTGCTGTGCATTTTAATGTTCTCATAAATATGCACTAAATCAGTAACCCCATGCCTTGTCCATGTAGAATAGTAGATATCAAATACGGGAACTGATTCACCCCCCACCACTACTCCTGACCTTGAGAGCCCAGGTGCTGTGTAGTTTGGCCTTGAGGCGATGTGACGTCATATGACCTTGAGCGCGCATCACGCTTTTTCGATACTTGTCCATGACGTTGAGAGGCCAGGTGTGCTGGGTAGTTTGGCCTTGAGAGGATGTGACGTCATGCGACCTTGAGTGTTAGCTATTAAAACCAAGGCTGACGCCATTCAAAGCTAAAAAGAGGTACACTGTTTGTGCGGTCACAAGTGATTTCATCATTAAAAAGTTATTGTGTGGTGTATTCTGATTCAATTTTTTAAATTTACGGTAATACTGTGTTTTTATATTAAATCTTTTACATTTTTTCAACAATGAGTGCAAAATTAAACTTGGGTGAAATTAACGAAATGCTTAATAAGGATATAGATTTTGTTGAACAAAGAAAATTTTCATCATTAACAATTGGGAAAGTTTTTATAGTTCAAAATATTGCTTTAAAGATGACACGGTTTGGCAAAGCTTTTCATGCAACATTGTACGACAAAACGCATGATAAAACATTTCAAACTTTTTTACCAAAGCGTGTTGTCGAAACCATTTCTGAAGACGTTATCGAAATTATAAATAAGTCGGGTGGGATGTATACTTTAACTTATTTGGGGCAGAGCTTGCGAGTAATCTCAGGCACTAATACTAGTAGATCAATATTTAAATTTGGGTGTTTAGAATAAGCAAAATTTAGAGATATTTACTTATTTGGTATTATTTTCATCTTTTAATTTTGGTGCTTAATAGAATAAACAAAATTTAGAAATATTTACTTAATTTGGTATTATTTTCGTCTTTTAATTTGGGTTCTTAATTGGGTGTTTGGGTTAATTAACAATTTGGTAATTATTTTACAAATCAGAATACACAGACATTTTAATAATTAGTGTTTGAAAGATGTGTGACAGCAATAGTACCATCACACCAAGTGAAGACCTTGATTCTCACATTATGTGTTTGTCGCATAAGTTAAGAAATGCGGCACAAGAGATATTACATTTTGCAACCTATGATGGGTCGGCGGTTGAATCAACAGTCAGTCAATATAGAAAGTACATGAAAGATGTAATTAATTTCATGTCAGGCGCTCATTTGTGTGAAAGATACCTGTATGGTTCCATCAACTTAGACGAGTTTTGCGTGGAAATGATCGACGAAGGTCTCCAAAGCTATGTTGTCGAAATACCAAATTTACCCAAGGAATTGTTATCAAAGTATGGTTTGGTCTCAGCGGAAAACATCAATGAAGTCGTGAAAAATGGTGCAGATATTTTGGACCGTGTAGACAATACCGCAGATGATACTGAAGAATGGTAGAAAATGGATGTTGACGATATAGAGAATGAAAACTGTGAAAAACAAATAGGAATGTAAACAATTATATGTATCATGCAAAAATAATTTTGTAAATAAATAATAATTTTATTAATATATTTGTGTTATTTGTTTATTCTTAAATTCTCCGAGAAAATAACACCCAAATCCTATTCACATGCATTCTGTGTGTCCTTGTAAACGCAACCTTGAAAAATCTATATGTACACGCCCACAAACGCAACCTTGAAATATCTATATGTACACGCCCCCAAACGAATGTACACGCCTCATAACTGTGTAACGTTGCAAACACAACCTTGAACAATCTGTATATATACACGCACTTAAACAAGCAAATTATTAGTTTGTCTTCATCGTTATTTAGCTACGTGTAATAAAAAAGAAGTTTAAAATGTCTCAGTGTCAATCTCAATCTAGTTCCACAAAGAATGCAGTACCAGAAAAGCCGATAGCGATTGTCCAGCCATTTTCGATAAATGGGATGCAGAGGTGTGCTTGGGGTCTTTGTAATTGGTGCAATAATTTTGTGATGTATGAGCAAATAACATCGCCAACTTCGTCACCACCCAGTGCTAGGAGAAGGCTTAATACGCCACCGCAAGAGGATACAACAGCAACCACCCCAGCTGATCCATCTCCGCACATTTCGCAGACAGCAGGACCATCGGGGATTTTGCAGGTCCCCGATCAAGCTGGCCCTTCTGACATTTTGCGGTCTCCATCGCCGCAGTTTAGTCAAGAAGGGCAGCAATGGGCGGTTGCGGCTTCTCCATCTTCTTCTTCTTCCACAGCATCCAACCTAGAGGCCCCCCTAGACACGTCTGACGAAGAGGACTTTTTTGGGGACTTTGGGGAAGAAGATGAAGATTTGGAAGACATTGTTAGACATATATGTTTAACAAAAGAGGAAATGAGGGTGTTTGGGTTTGAACCATAAGTTTTTTTAAATAAATAGTTTTAGGAATTTGTAAATAAATAGTTTTAGGAATTTGTAAATAAATAGTTTTAGGAATTTGTAAATAAATAGTTTTAGGAATTTGTAAATATTTAGTATTAGGTAAAAAATAAATTATTATTATTATTATTACCTTTCTTTTATTTCTATTATTTTTAACAGTTTTCAGATATAAATTCAAACATTTTTAAATTTTACATCAGTTCTATGTAAGCATGGGTAGAATTAACATTACAATTGATAAATTTGGTCGTCAAAAAGCTAATAAAAAAATAGTAGTATACAATCCTCCAGGAATAGGTTTTAAGTTGAATGTTGATCATCAATACGACATTCAATGAAAATCTTTAACTAACATAGCAGATCCTTCACAAGGTAGTGATACTGTAACCCGAGAATATTTCCTTAAAGAAATTCAAAAACTTCGGATATTACTGGTTGAATTATTAAATCAAACTTATTTTAAAATTAGTGAAATACTTAGTGTTATTAAATCGGAAATAGAATTTGCATATGTGTACTCGATAATAGAAAAAAGAGAAGTAATATTATCCAACCTTGAGCAAAATGTTGATCGTTTAATTAGAGAAACTCATAGATCTGGGATACATTCAAGGAAAATATCTAACTATGATAATAGAAAACTATTTAACATGATACTAGAAACAAGTGATGTCATATTATCGAACCTTAATGAAAATATGTAAGCAACGTCGCAGAGACTACAAGTTTTATTTTATACCTTATAATGCTGCACTTTGGTGAAAAAAAATAGTTTTAGATAAACATGGGTCGTGGTAACAACACAATTGATAAATTTGGACGTCAAAAGCCTGGTGAAAAAGTGCATTTATTGAGGGGATCACCAGGAATTGGATTTAAGCTTACGCCGGACGGTCAATATGACATGCGGGGAAAATCTTTAACCAATGTCGCCCCACCGACTAAGGGTAGTGATGCTGTTACCCAGGATTATGCGCTTAAAGAAATTCATCGATTACGCGTACAAATAGCAGATATACTGAATACAGATCTACTTAATAAGGTTCGTGTCGATATAAAGCAGCTTGAAGCGAAAATTGTTAATATTGAAACAATAAAAATGGATGTACTCGGGAGAATTGAAAAACATGAAATCAGAATGAGCGATTTGGAGAAAAAAGTGGTCAAGCATATAATGGAATAATGTATGAGAAATAATTAATATAGCCCCAGCTTGATGAGGATTACTCATATATGAAGATAATATCAAGATTGCTGATTGGTATAAATATAATCAAGAATGATGATTGTTGTGAATAAACCTAGTTTATAATTGTAATAAACACATATTTAAATAAAACAAAGTTGAAGTTCATTGGGTATTTATTTTAATAGTAACCTTAACCAATATACATATTTAGATAGGTTTGAATGTATTACAACATATAATATTTTAAACAATATCTGTCTCATCAATCCAAGAATTAAATTGATCTGAAAATCCTAACCATTTTACAAATAATTGATCAATATTATTTTTCTTGCGGCGACGAAGTACTTTTTCCACTAAATATACATTCGGACTACTTGTTTTTTGCAGCTCAGCTTCATAAAAACATCCTTTTATAGGTTGACCTTCTATTGATTCCAATAGGTATGTTGGTGGATTGGTAATGTTAACTTTTGCGATTTTAAACTGTTCCGTGGACCATGAGGGCGTATATCCTTTATCAAAGACACTTTTGTGTTTGCTTATACGAACTATATCGCCCAAACGAAATTTAAACTTTTTGGGTACTATTTTTATCCAATTGTATGCGTTAATGCGTGTGGTTGATTTAACGTTTATAGGTTTCATACCAATAGTACGATGCTCTGTGTTATTATAGGTTTTCGTTATGACTGGTAAAAGTTGTATCCATTTGTAGGAACCTCTAGCTGAAAACTCCTTATAGAGATAATTTTTGAGTGTACGTATGACTCGTTCAACTATCGCAGCTTTTTTGGTGCTGTACGTCGAATAATGATTAATGTTATATTCCTTAACAAGATTTTGGAATATGTTATTAAAAAATTCTTTTCCCTGATCGGTTTGTAGATTTATTGGTGTATATCTTGCTTCTTTAAAAATGTCTTTCATTGCTTTAGTGACTTCAGCCCCTGTCTTGTTTCTAATCGCCCTAGTATAGACAAATTTGGAGTAGCAATTTATGCACACCAAGATATAGCGGTATCCATCGTTTTCATTTGCATACTGTTGCATTTCCGCCAAATCTGTTTGCCACAAGTCTTCATATCCTTTAATGATGGTGTGTCTTCTGGGAAAATTTTTTCTTGCTGACCTATGAAGTTCATTGACAATTTTTATTTTTTCTGTGCTAGTAGTCATAGTTCCAACTCACGTCTCTTGAGATACTGATCAAATTATGTGATTACTCAATAAATTATACCTTCCTCACGAAGTTCTTCTATAATTGACATTATTTCATTATCGTGTCCGGTATGACCAGCCATCTTTGAACTCCATAGCAATCGTAATCGTTCTACCAACTCCTTCGGGTTATTCCAATATACGTAGCTAGGAGTTTCCGATAAAACACGTTTTTTTAATGGTAACACTACTTGAGCATATGTTTTTTTACCTGCGATCCCACTCCCCATTCGATTCCCTGTCATTAATGGTTTTATAATCTCTAAATATTTTTTCCGCCTGGTTTCCTGTAGTCCCCGCTTCTCGTCATAGCCCTTGTCTGCTGCATTTGTCAATCGCAGCATCTTTTTATAGTCTTCTGCCACTTCGGGAGTCATCTTTTCGATATGCTCTAATACCCGCGGATTTTTTAAGAATATCAAATCGTAAAGTTCCGCATTCCCTTCAAAGGTTGCAATATTCTTAGAGTTGTGCCATAGTGTCACTTTACCAGGAGGAAAACGTATTTCCAAATTACCCATAAACTTTTTGTTTTTTACTTTTGATTTATGATGTACTCCATAAACTGTATCGAATTGTGATGGTTTTGTCTTTAAACCGTTCATATATGTATTAATGATAATATCCGGAGATGAGCGATCTTTTAATGTGACAGCTGACATTGTAGATTTGTTTGATGGAGAAGGTGTTGCATAAATTCCATCTAACGTCTCGTCTTTTGGGGTATCTATCGATGTTTCAGCAGTGTACTTGGACCTTTCTGTGATCGGTGTTGATGTTTCTACGGGAAACTCCTCTGACATGAACATGGTTGTTTTATTTAGTGGCTCCTCTATGTATGTGCTTAAACTTTTCGGTTGTGATTGTATATGTTTACGAGACTTTTGTGTTACTGCATCGGATATAGAAGTCAAAGGCTTAGCAATCGGCTCATAAAATTTGTCCAATTCAAATTTATCTTGTACATTAGCAGCTCTAATTTGTTTAAACTTTTTTCGAACGGCATCTGTAACCCCAATCAATTGACGTTTCAGATCTATATCATTATTCATCATGAAGGTGATGTTGCCAGAGTATCACACAACTATGTAATGCGAATTCACTGATCTTACTCTGTGTATATATAGTTATCGAACCCCTTGCGATATCTTCCCGAATTTAAATCGCTATCCTTATCAATAACGAGGAACCCATACTTGTCATTCCAACATTTAGCACACATCTCTTGAAATTGTGTAAAAGTCAGATCTGGCGATACATGATCCGAAAAAATATGTCGTAAATTCATTTCGTCTTGTTTAAACATTATAATTAAATTGGCGTTGTCACGTACTAATTGCTTGGGAACTCGGGAATAGGTTTGTGCTAGGTAGAAACTATCTACATTTTTATGTCGTCCCATACTAAAATATGATCGTATAACATCCTGTTTTTCACACATTACGTCGTCAAATATGAAAATTGAATTTGGTTTGGCATCGGATGGCTCCACGATATTTGTTGTATCGCTAAAAGTATAATAACCAAGACCCTTAATCGGCGTGAAAATTTTCCTGAGATATTCGTATTTGGGTTGATACAGCGACTTTGAATATACGTAGACATTTTCAAAGCGCAATCCTAAAGGGTGTGTAAGCAAGGTAATCATAACATTGGTTTTTCCACAATTAGAAGGTCCTATTAGCAATCCACGAATTGATAATGGCAACAAAGGACCATGCCGACGTCTCACATTTTTCCCTACATGTCCAGATCCAACCTTCTCATCGAGATTATCTATTTCTAGCTTCTGTTTCAGCTTAACAATACGCATTATAGTGAAAAAAAAATATTTTATATCGTACACACGGCTTTAACTACTCATTCAGATGCAGACCATCAAACGAAGTGGACGCTCTCGATATTCGAGTAAGACTGGGTGTGGTATAGTGAATTCTATAATTAATAAACTACCGTTTGAGTTACACCTTCCCGGTTATCAATATTGTGGGCCAGGCACCAAACTTACAAAGCGATTAGCGAGAGGTGATTTGGGAATTAACCCATTAGATGCAGCGTGTAAGAAACACGATATAGCATAATCAAAAACCGAAAATAACCTAAGTTCACGCCATCAAGCTGATTACGATCTTGAACAACGTGCTTGGGAGAGAGTAAAATCAAAAGACGCTAGTGCAGGTGAAAAAATATCTGCTTGGTTGGTAACAAATATTATGAAGGCGAAACAACGTTTCGGTATGGGTGTTTCAACGCATTCAGCTAAAATAAAGAGCTCCAAAGGAAAGCGACGACGACGACGACGATTTGTGAAAGGGAAACGTACATGTAAAAACAAAAGAGTGTCCAAGTTTACTTTTGGATCGACATTGCGACAACCCATTCGAGCTGAATTAGCTAAGGCTGGTGGTAAGAAATTTGCTGAAAAAGACATATTTAACGCATCTAGAATAGCAGTGGCTGCGGCAAGGAAATTATTAAAAGCCCGTGGTGGTAAGCGGAAGATACGCATACCTAGAATTATACCTGTTCCAAAGGTTGGTGGCTTATTACCTTTGATACCAATATTTGCTGGGCTCTCAGCATTAGGATCCTTAGCAGGTGGTGTTGCAGGGGTAGTGCGTGCAGTAAAAACAGCAAAAAATACCACTACCCAAAAAACTGCTGGTGAGTTACAGCTAAAATCGAATGGAGGTGGAATGTATTTGAAACCATATAGGACAGGTTTAGGGCTTTTTATGAACCATTCAAAAAACTAGTAAAATGCCTTCCTCGAAGGCCATTATCGAATATTGATCTAGAAAGGTATGCATTACAGCTACAAGTACCATACTTTAGAGGTGTATTTATGCGAGATTCACTTCCTCGACGAGGTCCTCGACGTTATGAATCTGGTATTCTTAATTTGGACAGTATAATGGGATTTGGAACACATTGGGTGGCGTATCGAAAGAATGATTCAGAAGTTACATATTACGACAGCTTTGGTGATTTACCACCACCAACTGAACTGGTTCGATATCTGCGAATGGGTGGGGAAGCAGCAAAGGAAATTTACTATACATACGATCGACAACAAAAATTTGGGACAGTCTGGTGCGGTCATTTATGCTTAAAGTTTCTCTCTCAATCGTAAAAGTCAATATGTCTTATACCCCCCAAATGGATCGGGATAGTTATAAAAAGATGGCGTCTTCGTTAAAAGCCTATTATCGTTCCGGTAGTTTATTAAAAATGACTTCTAAAGAGTTAGAAAACATACCCAAGGAGGTAATGATTGCTTGTTCCCCAAATGAAATCGCACTTGTTTGGGATAAATTACCAGAACACATGAAATGTGACATAGACATGTTAAAGTATCAGTATTGTACGGACCATCATAATTACCAGAATCTGAATGGAGATGAATGTGATGGACCAGCGCCTAGGAGATTGTTTTGCTGTTCCTGTAAAATAAGTGATGTAAAAATAACAGAAAAAAATTGGTTTAAAATTTCAAAACCAAGTAAACGGTGTACAACCTATAGCAATATAAACTGCTGTCGACAACAATAAAAGCTAAAAACAGTAGATTTTTTATCAGTCATGTCGTACACATTCACATTAACAGGACGCTCGAGCGTGTTAAGTACAGATTTTTACCCACCATTAGAACTCAGTACAGTCAATAAATATGGGCTTGCACTTGTTGGATTTTACACATATAATTCTATTTTTAATATTGATGAAAGCAATAATTCATTTGCATATAAGAAAAAAAATGACAAAACTTCACCATCTATAAAGTTAACAATTCCCCCCGGAGTATATGAAGTGCACGAGATTGAAAAAGCAATGAAAACTGCCCTACAACTATCCACGAGAGATAATGATGATAAAATATTTTCATTAACACCCAATAATATCACATTGAAATGTGAAATAAAAACAAAATACATTATGGATTTTACAGGAGAAAACTGCATTGGTCGGATGTTGGGATTTGATCGTATATTGTTAACAACGGACAACAAAAAACATGAATCAACCTCTCAAGTAGACATTATGAAAGTACGCATAATACGTGTTGATTGTAATATTATCTCTGGAGCAAACCTGAACTCACAAGAATGTCATATTTTATTTGAATTTGATATTGATGTGGAACCTGGTTATAAGATAACGAAAGAACCCACAAACCTTATTTATTTGCCGTTGAAGCCTGAAGGACGTCAGTTCATTGACAACATTACTCTACGCATCTTGGACGACAACGGTGATCTTATCGATTTCAACGACGAGAAGATTATTATTAAACTGGAGCTAAAAAAACTAGTCTAACGATGGGTTTTTGTTATAACCGCCGACCGTACATGTTTTCTCCGATATGTCAAACAATAACGAAACCTAATAAAAAGAAACATGTCGCTAAAACAGAGCTCATTCACGATCACGACGTCGGACCAAAAGGATATCAACGTCTCTCTGCCAAAGATCGTAGATTTCTTCAATCCATCGGCTTGAAAGTACGAAGCCAACGAACATGATGACAAGTAGTGAAAAAATTGAGGTATTTACTGAACCTATTTTCAATAATTCTATCATAAGCCTGCAAGAACATACATATAAACCCTACGGATCACCTAAATTCCAAAATTCCGATGAAATTCGTATCCCAGTTCACTTTCAAGACATAATTTTGGATATATCGGAAAGCTACATATATGTCGAAGGAACATTTAAACCAAAAGACGCTACAAAAAAGTGTTTTTTATCTAATAATTCATTAGCTTTTCTATTTGAGGAAATTCGATATGAGATAGGCGGTGAGAAAGTTGCAGTTGTCAGAAAACCAGGTGTAACTACAGCTCTTAAAACAATGGTTTCTATTGGTAGTACACAGCTGAAACCGCTTCTTACATGCGGATGGGGTCTAAATGAAGAAAACCAACACAGTGTGGATACCGCTAGTAATGTATTTTCTGGCAAAGTACCCCTAAAATATCTGATGGGTTTTGCTGAGGATTATACGAAGGGGATTTTTAACATTAAACAGGAATTGATTATAATAATTGCCCGCACTTTTAACAACTGTTATATTGGAGAAGTTGAAGCCGACATTAAAATTGACAAACTGGAGTGGAAAATACGTCACATTGTTCCCGAGGATAGACAAAAGCTAAAACTATTATCACGTATTAATAAAGGTGGTAATAATGCAAATATCCGAATGGCTTACCGTATGTGGGATCTTTACGAGCTTCCCGCTCTCCGACAAACTTCATCCGATGTTTGGGCTATAAGAACGAGTACAAGTCTAGAGAAACCTCGTTATTTAATTATCGGATTTCAGAATATTGGAAAAGCGGATAGCTATAAAGAAGATGCGACTGAATTTACAAATGCAAATATAAGTGACATTCGAGTTTATCTTAATTCAACAGTATTCCCCTATGAAAGATGGAATTTGGATTTTTCAAAGAAATTGTATGCAGCGGCCTATTATAACTATGAAAACTTCCAAAGCAGTTATTATGGTCGAGAATTTAACGATCCAATGATGGATTTTGGCGAATACATGAAAAATCCGCTGTTTGTTATTGACTGCTCGCATCAGGTGGAAGCTGTAAACTCGTCAACTGTGGATGTCAAGATTGAATTTGAAACACGTAACAGTCGGTTTCCTAAAGACACTAAAGTTTTCGCATTAATAATTCACGATTCTATTTTTAGTTATAATATGTTAAATGGTTCTGCATCAAATAAGCTTGTTTAGTCGTTTAGTTATTTATAATTATTATACTTTATATTTGGCATATATGTTAAAGTATATCTTAGTATATCCATATATTGTTATATAGTTTAGTGTTTTGATATAAAACTTAATATATGTGTAATAGATAGTTTAGCAACTAATGTCAACAATTAAATAATAAAACATATTGCACCAGTTATTTTGAATTTTATTTTAGTCTAAGTTCTAAAAGGTAAATTAATATAAAAATTTGGTTTCCACTCGTCCTTGAATTAAGATCCGACCCCGAGAGCATTGCTAATTCCCCGACCTTGATGGTGGGTGACGTCATAGGACTTTTCTATTCGTCCTTGAATTAAGATTCGACCCTCCCTGAGAGCGTTGCTATATTCCCCGACCTTGAGGGTATGCGACGTCATAGGACCTTGGGTGCGCAACGGACTACATAATAAGATACAAAGAGTATATATATAAGGTTGACGTTTAAGATTTCTGTTATATTCCAAATCAGTTTGCAAAACGAACATGTCTTCCAGCTCTTCTAACTCTTGGGTATTTGATGTTGAAACAGTGCGGTTGAATAACCGGTCAGATTCGTCTGATTCCGACGACGACGACGAAACAGTTGAAATGGGTCAGAGATTTGTTGTGCAAAATGAATCTTCGTCTGATGAGGAGGGTCAGGAAGAGGAGTCGGCTGAAGCCAGTCTGCCTGACTCATCAAGTTGGTGGAGTCCACCATCACCACGTGGTGAGTTTGATGGTCCAGCCGACAGTAGTTGGTGGGTAGTGCCTGATGTTTCAGAAGATACGCAGGAAGGGAATGCCGACTCCACTACGTGAAGATGCTACTGCGGAATGGTGCAAAATGGATGGTGGCGATGTATAGAAAGTCAACATTTAATTGTACCATATATATATATATATATATATATATATATATATATATATATATATATATATATATATATATAAATAAATACTGATTTTATTAATGTGTTTGTGTTATTTGTCTAGTTTTTAAAATTATCAATATAAGTATAGAGTATTTTAAAGAAAAAATTAAATATTGATTTTTTTTTTCGATTTTCTCGAAAGTCAACTTTTTTCGTCTCTTGAAAATTTTCAATTTTGGGTGTGCCCGATCGTTCAGGTCCGGCTTAGTGTAGATTAGTGTAGATTAGGTTAGGTTAGGTTAGGTTAGGTTAGGTTATGTTAGGTTAGGTTATTGGATTGACACTAATCGCAGATCAAACCAAATTTTTTTTTTTTTTTTTTTTTTTTCTTAAATTTGTCAGGAGGTGCGGGGGACGTAGCTGAGCAAAAAACGCAATTTTTCTGTCAACTTCGCAAAAGCGTATCTCGGTAACGGCGAAAGATAGACGAACGATAACTTTACCAAACGATGACTTTTTTTTAGGCGAACAACTTTTACATTTAACCCAAGTCGCTATCTCGCACCCCCGAGGCTCGGGAATCGCTCAAAACAAAAATGTGCACCAGCGCGTTGACAAAGTCAGGAATGCGTCGGACAATATCGTCACCATTTAACTTTTTGTAGAACTAGACGACCTACGTCCGGCAACACCAAGCGCGCTCCCGTCCGAGCTACCGTTCTCGAGATATAGCGGTTCAAAGTTACACGTAAATCGCGATTTTTCAAGAAACGCGTAAATCGCCGACTTCAGAGGTCCGTAACTCTCGAACGGTAACTCCCACGAGGTAGGTCCTGTGGACGTTTTTGTAGAACTCGATTTTAGGAATTTTTTTATCTAAAACTTTTTTCTCTATCTATCACCGTTTTCGATATTATAACGTCCAAAGGTGGTCGGCAAAACGGGCAAAAAACCATTTCGACTTCCTATCTAATTTTTAGGTGCTATTTTAATTGAGTTTAAAGGGAGTTTTCGATGTGTTTATATCTTTTGGGGTCTAAAACATTTTTAATTATATATTCTAAAAATTATTAAAAATTTTATAATTGTTTATGTACGCATTTTCGCAACATTTAATACATTTTCGTTGGAATAAGAGACATATTGGTTTCTG